>SJYV01035876.1:1050785-1157290 GCA_006410875.1 Neotragus pygmaeus
AATCACTGCAGATGGTGATCGCAGCCATGAAATTAAAAGACGCTTATTCCTTGGAAGGAAAGTTATTACCAACGTAGACAGCATATTCAAAAGCAGAGACATTACTTTGCCAACTAAGGTCCAGCTAGGCAAGGCTATGGTTTCTCCAGTGGTCATGTGTGGATGTGAGAGTTGGACTATAAAGAAAGCTGAGTGCTGAAAAATTGTTGCTTTTGAACTGTGGTGTTGGAGAAGACTCTTGAGAGTCCCTTGGACTGCAAGGAGATCCAACCAGTTTATCCTAAAGGAGATCAGCCCTGGGATTTCTTTGGAAGGAATGATGCTAAAGCTGAAACTCCAGTACTTTGGCCACCTCATGCAAAGAGTTGACTCATTGGAAAAGACTCTGATGCTGGGAGGGATTGGGGGCAGGAGGAGAAGGGGACGACAGAGGATGAGATGGCTGGATGGCATCACCGACCCGATGGACGTGCGCTTGAGTGAACTCCGGGAGATGGTGATGGGACAGGGAGGCCAGTGTGCTGTGATTCATGGGGTGGCAAAGAGTGAGACATGACTGAGCGACTGAACTGAACTGATATCTAATATGGGGTTCATATCTAAAATATGTAAAGAACTCACCAGTCAATGGCAAAAAAAAGTCCAATTAAAAAATGGGAAGCCCTCCGCTGACCCAAAATGAACAAAGTATCTGAACAGACCATTTTTCCAAAGAAAATATACAGACAGCCAACGAGTACACAGATTTGCATTTCCCTGATGATCAGGGGCTCAACCCCACTAAGCATCAGAGAAATACCAATCAAAACTACAATGGAACATCAACTTACATCTGTTAAAATGGCTGTTATTAAAAAGACCAGATAAATGGTGAGAAAGTGGAGAAAAAGGGTGAACCTGTGTGTACTGTTATGTTAGTAAGAATGTAAACTGGAGCAGCTGCTATGGAAAACAGTAAAGAGGTTCCTCAAAAACTTAAAAAGCATAAAAGTTATGACCAACCTAGATAGCATATTCAAAAGCAGAGACATTACTTTGCCGACTAAGGTCCTTCGAGTCGAGGCTATGGTTTTTCCTGTGGTCATGTATGGATGTGAGAGTTGGACTGTGAAGAAGGCTGAGCGCTGAAGAATTGATGCTTTTGAACTGTGGTGTTGGAGAAAACTCTTGAGAGTCCCTTGGACTGCAAGGAGATCCAACCAGTCCATTCTGCAGATCAACCCTGGGATTTCTTTGGAAGGAATGATGCTGAAGCTGAAACTCCTCACGCAAAGAGCTGACTCATTGGAAGAGACTCTGATGCTGGGAAGGATTTGGGGACAGGAGGAGAAGGGGACGACCGAGGATGAGATGGCTGGATGGCATCACGGACTCGATGGACACGAGTCTGAGTGAACTCCGAGAGATGGTGATGAATAGGGAGGCCCGGCGTGCTGCAATTCATGGGGTCGCAAAGAGTCGGACACGACTGAGCGACTGAACTGAACTGAACCATATGAACTAGCGACTGCGCTTCTGGGTATTTATCCCAAGAAAACATCATCACTATTGAGAAATGACATCTGCACCCCAAGATTCACTGCAGCAGTATTTACAACAGCCAAGACATAGCATAAACAACCTATAAGCCCATTAACAGACAAATGAATAAAGAATATATAATATAAACACACAATATTATTCAGCCATAAAAAATAAGAAAATATGTCATTTGCAAACAGATCTGAAGACATTATGCTAAAGGAAGTAGTCAGAGAAAGAAAAACATTGTATGATTGCACTTGTACATGGAAGCCAAAACAAACAAACACAGGCATAAGACACAGAGAACAGACTGGTGGTTGTCAGAGGTAGTGATGCAGGGGGAGCAGGGAATAGGTGAAATGAGTGAGGGGAATCAAAAGGTAGAAACTTCCAGTTAAAAAACAAGTCCTCGGGATGTAATGTATAACATGGTAACTACAGTTAACAATACTGTACTGCATATTTGAAAATTGCTAAGAGAAATCTTAACAGTTATCATATACACACAAAAAAATGTGTGTGGAGGTGATGGATGTTAACTAGACCTTTCTCATTACAATTATTTCACAGTATATACATGTAACAAATCATTATGCTGTATACCTAATATTATGTGTCAATTACATCTCAAATTTTTTTAAAGCTATGTACTATGCAAATCAATTTATATGATATTCCAGAATAATTGAACCTATGGGAACAGAAAACTGGTAAATGGTTACCAAGGGTTAAGGGTGGAGGAACAGATGGACTATAATGAGGATAAGGCAATTTTTTTGTGTGATTATGTGAACTAGACATATTGGTTAATCTATAATTACTCATATCATCATCAGAAATATACTCAGGAAACAAAACAACTTAAGCCTTCTTGTCTCTTGGTAAAGCAAAACAATCTGGGGAAAATTGCTTTCTCATTCAAAACGCCACTTAAGTGGGTATAAACCAAAAATAAACCGAATATATGATTCCCTATCTCTAGCTTCACCTCAAGGCATTTATAAATATGTTAGCCTAAAAATAGTATAAATGAATTTCAGCAAGTCAAATCAGGAAAGTTCAGTCCACAGCATTTTGCGAACTCTTAGTAACAATGTCAAAGAGTTATAATAAGTCAACTTCATTATTAAGTAATAAATGCTATCAGAGCTTATGTGACCTAGGCCATTTGAAAAGGAAATCCCTCCCCAGCCACTCCCCCACCAAATCTTCTAACACATGTGCACACACACAGTACAGCGGGATTATAGCATTTCAGAGTTGCTAAAAATATCACTGTAGGAATGGAGGGATGGTGCTATACAGGTGGGCGGAGGAAAGATCACAGAAAGTTCAAAAATCTGTTTATGCTTTCCTACAGATCATTTTCCTAACATGAAAAACTGCCAACCATGAGACTCTAATAATAAACATGACACGATCAATCCTGGTTGCCTCCTTCAGGCATCCGTTTTACTTTCTTCGGCTCAACAGCACTTCTTCTAGTCTCACTTCCAAGAGGACCTGTATCTACTGATTCAGCTGTCACAGTCTTAAACTATAAACTTGTTTTAGAAAATTAAAATGAATAACAAAATGCATAAATTATCTGAAAAATTTATAAAGGCCTTAAAAACCCTGTATAGTATTAGTCACTCAGTTGTGTCCAACTCTTTGCAAGCTCATGGACTGTAGCCCTCCAGGCTCCCCAGTTCATGGGATTCTCCAGCCAAGAATACTGGAGAGAGCTGCCATTCCCTTCTCCAGAGGATCTTTACCCAGGGATCAAAGCTGGGTCTCCTGCATTGCAGGTGGATTCTTTACGTCTGAACCACCAGGGAAGCTGTATAACAAAAAAAAAAGTTATAGCTCAAAGGTAAAGCAACACAGAATTTAAAATACATTGAAAAGAATCCAACAGTTAATAGTATAAAATTCTAGCCAGCATCTACTTTTGTGTAAGTATAAAATTACTACACAGAAAACTTCTATTTAAAGTATCTTCTAGAAAAGGAAGAAACTATATAGAAACGGACTATGCTAGAGATCTAGTTAAGTGCCCTCCTTTCATAAATTAGAGACTGAGACTCAATTTTAATAAGTAACGTGTCCAAGACACATCTCAATGGCAGAAGGACTGATTCCTCAACCTGACTTCTATTCTGGGCTCTTGTTTACCTATCTGTGTTCTCTCATTTTGTGACTTAATCATATTATTTATTCACTACATTTTTACTTTAAATTTGGAAAATTAACATGCAATGAAATGTCATCTACCCAACAACTATCTAGTTTTTCTCAAAAATGAGCATAAAAAGGACAGGATGCAGTTCATAACATCAGAACACTTGCTTAACTTCATTAAGAACTTTACACAGGAAAAGTTCACTTTACGTAGAATTTAGTTTGGCCAACAAAAACCCTACATAAAAGTCACAAACTTTAAAACCTCTTTAATCTATATCACAGTAACTTCATATGTTGCAAAACAGTTTTCTATAATCTTGACATTTTCTTCAGATAGCCAGTTTTCCTATTTTAGCTGCCCTGTTAAGAGCTTCCAAAGACTTCAATCTCCCTAGAGTTTGTTGTTCTTATAACTCAAGGAGAGTTATCTTTGAATGTAGTTTAGGAGACTTTCTGCCAAAGATGTTCCTTATTTGCCTCTTGTCTGTAGTAAGAATGCTCAATCTGTAAAACTTGTCAGTCTACATCCTTATATGATCCATATAAGATAGAAAATATTCTTATTTCTTCCCATCATAAAAGCAGACTACAGAACAATATTTGACGGTTACCACATTTAACCCAAGTGTTTCAGAATGCACAATTATAGTCACTAGATTATAACAGATTCAGTTAGTCTAAAACTCAATTCTCTTTTTAATAACATAATCACATTTATTTAACAATGCATTCCAATATCAAATGGCAAAGCTGAAAAATACAAAATCGAGATCACTTTTGTACCAACCTAATAAAGACCCAATCCTAAAATGTGCACTCATATTCTTCTTTGAAATTGAGAGAATACACTTAAATATGACTTTCTCAAAACTCAGAATTCTTTAGGGTCAGCAACTAACCTATATTCTAGTTCTAAAATAAATCCTTTTTTCAGGTTTTGAAAATAAATGTAATGTAGAAATCCAGATTTAGATTACTGCATCTAAAAGAATGATTTTATGCCATAGAAGAAATGCAACAAAACCTCAAGCTTATGCCCCCAAGGGTTAATTTAAAATTCCCACTTACCGACAGTTGATTGTAATTTTAGAAATGCTTCATTACTGGCTGTCCCAGCAAATTCTATTCAAAAAACTTCAAAATTAACACATACTTAATGAAAAACACTATAATCTAACATATATATAAACTGCTGCATTAAAGATACTATATGATTTCTAAATTAATACTTACTTAATGAAACCCTGTAATTTAATTGTCTACAGAGACATATGAAATACAGGATGAAAAAGAGCTACAGCAGTCCAAGTCCACAGAACTGAGGTAAGCAAATGAATTGCCTCAGGGGAGGTTTTCTCTACAATTCAGTTTCTTCATGATTCTCTTTGAAGAGGGAAAGTTAAGAGTGCAAGAAATTTAACTATTAAATAATACACTTCCATATTCTCACGAGTCAGTTCCAAAGTGAATAATTCCAAAATGAAAATGGACTCCCCCATGATGGTTAAGAAGTGATGCTAGTCATCCCAAAATGGTGACCAAAAATATGTACAATAGTAACCAAAAGATCATATATTCTGTACAATCTTGGTAAAATTAACTTCAACCAACATTCATTGTTTGTTATCCTTGTTTTTAAAAGCTGCTGCTAAGTCTCTTCAGTCGTGTCCAACTCTGTGCGACCCCACAGATGGCAGCTCATTGGGCTCCGCCATCCCTGGGATTCTCCAGGCAAGAACACTGGAGTGGGTTGCCATTTCCTTCTCCAATGCATGAAAGTGAAAAGTGGAAGTGAAGTCACTCAGTTGTGTCTGACTCAGCGACCCCATGGACTGCAGCCTTCCAGGCTACTCCGTCCATGGGAGTTTCCAGGCAAGAGTACTGGAGTGAGGTGCCAGCTAGTCTCCAGTAAAACTAGTAGCTCTTTTACACTGATAACAGCCTATAAGTTTCCTTTAATAAATAAATGCCTTAAAATCCCATCAGTTGCTTAAAAAAAAAAACATATGATATTCAAATAATGGCAAAATGCATGAAGTATAGATACTACAGAAATTGGTCTACCCAGAACTCTGATAATTTGGTCCTAACATTTAACATTTGTGCCTATCTGTAATTCTATTAATAAAAAATCCTAAAGAATAACATTGTTATAATCAGTATAGCGTGGATGCTTATTTTTTGTAGCCTAACCAGAAAGTCAGTAATCCATATTTAGCAAAGTGAAAGTGAAGTCGTTCAGTTGTGTCCGACTCTTTGCAACCCCATAGACTGTGGCCTAGCAGGCTCTTCTGTCCATGAGATTTTTCCAGGCAATAGTACTGGAGGGGATTGCCATTTCCTACACCTCTAAAAATCAGAACAGTCCAGTCCACTCTCCAACTGTGGAAGAGCACTAAATCAAATTTTAAAAAATTTTTGAACATTTAAATCTTTGGGAAAACATCAAGATGTACTGCTAACTGAAAACAAAAACTGACTCCATAGGGCATAATCCTATCTTGGTAACAAAACAATGTGTACATAATCCATACCAATGTGTATAAAAATATCTAAAACAATAACAGGAATATAAGTAATTTTTCTTATTTAGTTATATTCGCTATGACAAATATAAAATATGTAAAAGCCTTCCCTGGTGGCTCTGACAGTAAAGAATCTGCCTGCAGTGTCGGAGACCCAGGTTTGATCCTGTCTCTTATACACATCTAGATGTGTATAAGAGACAGGGTAGAANGGGAAAACATCAAGATGTACTGCTAACTGAAAACAAAAACTGACTCCATAGGGCATAATCCTATCTTGGTAACAAAACAATGTGTACATAATCCATACCAATGTGTATAAAAATATCTAAAACAATAACAGGAATATAAGTAATTTTTCTTATTTAGTTATATTCGCTATGACAAATATAAAATATGTAAAAGCCTTCCCTGGTGGCTCTGACAGTAAAGAATCTGCCTGCAGTGTCGGAGACCCAGGTTTGATCCCTGGATCAGGAAGATCCCCTAGAGAAGGGGATGGCCTGGTGAGCTACAGTCCATGAAGCAGCAAAAGAGTTGGACACAACTAAGCAACTAACACATTTTCTATGACAAAAGGACTTTTAAAATTATTAATAAACTTTTATTTTTAGGGCAAATTTCGGTTCATAGTTGAGTTTACCTGGTAGCTCAGTGGTAAAGAATCTGCCTGGCAATACAGGAGAAACAGGTTCAATCCCTGGGTCACAAGATTCCCCCAAGAGAAGGAAACGGCAACCCACTCCAGTATTCTTGCCTGGAAAACCCCATAGCGGTCCATGGGGTCACAAAGAATTGGACACAACTTAGCATACACATAGCTAGGTTCATAGTAAAACTGAACAGAAAGTATATATATTCCTGTCCCCAAAATAGCACAACCGTCCAAAACATTTGCTATAATCAATGAACCTATGCTGACACATTATCAAAGTTTACAGGTTACAACAGGGTTCACTCTTGCTGTTTCACATTCTGCCATTCTTGCTGTTTGACATGTGTATGATGACAAGAATCTAGCAGTGTAGCTCCATGAAGAATAGTTTCACTGTCTGAACAATTCTCTGTGATCTGCTTATTCATCCCTTCCTCTGACAACCGCTGATCTTTTTAACTGTCTCCATGGTTTTGTCTTTTCCAGAATGTCACATAGCAAGGAGAGCAAACCAGTCAAGGCAAACTAAAAGAAATCAATCCTAAATATTCACTAGAAGGACTGATGCTGAAGCTCTAATACTTTGGCCACCTAATGTGAAGAGCTGACTCACTGGAAAAGACCCTGAGGCTGGGGAAGATTGAAGGCAGGAGAAGAAGGGGGTGGCAGAGGATGAGCCAGTTGGATGGCATCAGACTCAGTGGACATGAGATTTGCGCAAACTCTGGGAGACAGTGAAGGACAGGGAAGCCTGGTGTGCTGCAGTCCATGGGGTCGCAGAGTCAGACACAACTTAGCGACTGAACAACAACAATACAGTTGGAATCATATGGTATACAGCCTTTTCAGACTGGCTTCTTTCACTCAGTAATATGCATCTAAGGTTCCTCCATGTCTTTCATGGCCTGATAGGCTCATTGCTTTTTAGTGTTGAATAATATTTGCATTGTCTGGATGTGCCACAGTTTACTTATCCACTTACCTACTGCAGGATATCTTGGTTGCTTTCAAGTTTTGGCAATCTTGAATAAAGACTGTTATAAGTATCCAGGTACCAGTTTTGGGGTAGCTGTTAAGTTTTTAATTCATTTGGGTAAATATCGAACAGCATGACTCCTGGCTGGTTCATATGATAATATATTTACTTATATAACAAACGGGGCTTCCCAGGTGGCACTAGTGGTAAAGAACAAACTTGACAATGCAGGAGACATACGAGACCTAGGAAGATCGCCTGGAGGAGGGCACGGCAACCCACTCCAGCATTCTTGCCTGGAGAATCCCATCAACAGAGGAGCCTGGCAGGCTACAGTCCATGGGGGCGCAAAGAATCAGACATGACTGAAGTGATTTAGCATGCATGCATATAAGAAACTGCCAAATAGTCTTCTTTCCAAAGTGGCTGTACCAATTTGCATTCCCAACAGCAATGGAAGATCTTAGTTCCCCAACTAGGGATTGAACCCATGTCCCCTGCATTGGAAGGTGGAGTCTCAAGAAGTGGACCATCAGGGAAGTTCTTTTAATTACAAATTTCAAAGGCACCTAACACATATTTGAAGGTATATGTAAAACTTTCACATTTTATAGAACAGTTATTTTTCATAATTCTGATAATAACCTACCTCGCACATTATCAATACTCATAAAGTTGTATCTTACCTAAAGATATCTGCAAAAATATCAAGATAATAAGCTCCTACTGTAAAATACAAAGATTAACAAAACAAGAAATAAAATTCTGCCAAATAAGAAAGGTAATTTAAGAATACTTAGGTTCACAACATTAATGAGTCATGTAAAGAGATCAATGTCCAGCAGTATATGCAAGCCATTTCTATGCTTAACTGGTGTTTTTTTTTTTTTATGATTATAAGCCTAAGACTATAGATGCATACTATGGCACATAATTTATCTAAAATTTATTCATCCTTTGAACCCATATTTTTCTAAATTTTTTTCTATTTTTTGGTTAAGGAAATTAATCTGATTTTGCTTGGTATTGTTTAAACTATAAATGTAAGATATTTTTCTTCTATCAATCATGCATATATACAACATAATACTAATATTTTTAAAATGATTTGGCATTAAGAAAAATGTTCTAAGTCAAACCACATCTAAAAGAAATGCTAGTTGTTTTTTAGTTTATAGATTCAAAACCATATTCTTCCCAGAAAATGAACACATGCCTGAGGCATAAAGATCATATTCAAATTTATTTTTAAAAACTTACTGCTAATAACACTTTACAATGTATTTATTCTTGAGTTGTGCAATAATTTTAATTCAAATAAATTACCTTGGATTACTATTCTTTTTAAGATCCTTTTTAAAGGTCACTTATGAATACCTAAAGACAACAGACTACCTTCAAGCAAAAATTTCCTTTCTTATATCAGGAAATATTTGTTTCCCCAACCACCTCTGAGAATTAAAAAGAAGTGAAATCTTCAAAAAGATAAGTGATTTCCTGTCTCTTCTTTTTGAAACCAAAGTACAATGAGATATAAAAAAGGTTAAGGCTGGGTGCTGCTATCCACTGAAAAATTCCCTAACACAACACTGTAAAGCAACTATATTCCAATAAAAATTAATTTTAAAAAACAGAAAGAAAAATTCCCTAGATGCCTAAATCCACTGCATCTATATGGGCAAGAAAAGATTTTTTCCAAGCCATCAGTTTGAAAAATCACCAAAAAAAGAGAGAGAACATACTGATCAATCCCAGTAGCAACAAATAATCAAGCAGCTATGCAAAAGTGAAAATATGAGAAAGATCTACTGAATAAAACTAGTAGCAACCTAAAAAATAAGTGCTGATTAACAAAACCATCTCAGCTATCTCCCAGAAATACTAAAATAATTACTCACAGTCTCATATCACAGCATATAACAGGAGTCTGCTCTAAAAAAGCAGTTTTCAAACCAGGTATGATCTTCTCCTTGGGAGACATATGGCAATGTCTGAACATTATCTTTGGTTTTCATGATCTGGTGGTTATACCACTAATGGTATCTAGCAAGCAGAGGTCATGGATACTACTAAACATGCTACAATACTCAGGATAGGCCCTCAAAATAAGAAATATCTGACTCAAAAATGTCAGTTGTGCCAAGGTCGAGAATGCTGCACAAAAATGAGACCAGAGTATAATGTATGTTAAATAAGTGTTGGGAGAAATCAAGTACTATTACAAAAAAAATCACATGATAGAGAGGGAAAACTCAAAGGTTAGGAGTTATATTTATTCATAAGTTCTTGACTAAAAACATTCTGGCCAATTAAAGTTGTCTCTAAAAGGCTAAGCACCTCAGCAATTTCCACCTTGAGACAAATATCAGATTACAGCTAGTATTCAATGAGCACCAACCATATGAAAACATTATCTATAGTGTTTTATGTATGTTCACTTCGTAATTATAAATACTCTATGTTGTATGTGTTTCAATTACCTCTATTTTGAAAAGGAAAGGGAACTTGCTTCTGGTCACACAGCTAGTGAGTAGCAGAGCTAGGATTTAATGTAAGCAGTCTGGGCCTACAGTCTCAGTCTTATCCAATGCACCAATAATGCTTCATATGCTGGAAATGGGAAAGTCTGAGGACAGAGCAACAGAAAAGGAAGAAAGTTCACCAAAAACTCAAGGTCTTGAGTACTAAGCAGAAGCCATCAATTGCTGAGTGTTGGGCAGGGAAGCTGAGGCAGACAAAGCCAATATAACAAACTACAGGAACTGACAAAAGAAATCTTTGAAAAACATCATACTTAACAGTGAAATACTGAATGCTTTCCTACTAAGACCATGAACAAGGCAAGGATATCTGATCTCACTTCTATTAAACTTTGTACTGATGATTCTAGCCCATAGAATCAAGACAGAGATGCAAAAAGCTCCAAAATCACTGGAGATGGCAACTGCAGGCGTGAAATTAAAAGGCATTTGCTCCTTGGAAGGAAAGCTATTGACAAACCTAGACACTGTATAGAAAAGCAGAGACATCACTTTGCCAAAAGAGGTCCTTTGCCAAAAGGACTATGGTTTTTCTAGTAGTCATGTACAGATGTGACAATTGGACCATAAAGAAGGCTGAGCACTGAAGAATTGATACTTTCAAATTGTGGTGCTAGAGAAGACTCTTTAAAGAGTCCCCTAGACAACAAGGAAGTAAAACCAGTAAATCCTAAAGGAAATCAACCCTGAATATTCTTTGGAAGGGCTGTTGCTGAAGCTGAAGTTCCAATTCTTTGGCCACCTGATGTGAAGAGCTGACTCAATGGAAAAGACTTTGACATTGGGAAAAACTGAAGGCAAAAGGAGAAAGGGGTGGCACAGGACGAGATGGTTAGACAGCATCACCAACTCAGTGGACATGAACTTGGGCAAATTCCAGGAGACAGTAGAGAACAGAGAAGCCTGGCATGCTACAGTCCACGTGGTTGTGTCGAGTCAGACAAGACTTGGAGACTGAACAGCAATAACAACATATGCAAAGACTCAAGTGAACCCAAATGTTCTTGGTACTTTGTCTGTAAGAATAAAAAACTGAGGGGGAAAAAAAGACTATCAACAGCTTAACAGATACATAGAATTGGTAACTACATGCACATAATGAAGTACTACTATTCAGCAATTAAAATGAAATTATCTACACTACATAATGGTCAGAAGATCAATCCAAGAAAAACATGTAACAGTCCTAAACATATATGCACCCAACAAGGGAGCACCTCAATATATAAGGCAAATGTGAATGGATATATAAGGAGAAACTGACAAAAACACAATAAGGGGAAATTTAACACCTCACTTACATCAATGGATGGAAACTCAATAAGGAAACACAGATTTTAGATGACACAATAGACCAGATAGACTTAATTCACACTTTACAGAGCATTCCATCCAAGAGCAGCAGAATATATTTAAGTCCACATGGAATATTCTCCAGGATAGATCACATAACTGGTCCCAAAGCAAGCCTTGGTTAATTTAAGAAAACTGAAGTCATATCAAGCACCTTTTCCAACGATAATGCTATGAGGCTAGAAATCAACTACATATACACAGGAAAAAAACAAAACAAAAAAACCCTACAAACATGTGGAGGCTAAATAATATGCTATGAAACAACCAATGGATCACTGAAGAAATCAAACAGGAAATTTAAAAAATATACCTGGAGACAAATGAAAACAAAAATATGATGATCCAAAACCTATGGGACACAGCAAAAGCAGTTCTAAAAAGGTAGTGTATAGTGATACAAGCTTACCACAGGAAAAAACAATAACATCAAATGAACAACCTAACATCTATAGCAACTAGAGAAAGAAGAATAAACAAAACCTAAAGTTAGTAGAAGGAAATAAATCATAACGATCAGAGCAGAAATAAATGATAAACTAAAAAAGTTAAATGAAAAGACAAAAAAGCTGACTCTTTGAAAAGATAAATAAAATTGATAAATCATTTTTAGCCAGACTCATACAGAAAAAAAGGGACAAGGCTCAAATCAGTAAAATTACAATTTAAAAATGGAGAATTTGTAACAAACACCACAGAAATACAATGAATCAAAAGAGACTACAATGAGAAACTGAACAGTAATAACGTGGGTCAACCTAGAAGAAATGGACAAATCCTTAGAAAGGTACTATCTGTGAAGAATGAACCAGGAAGAAATATAAAATATGAACAGACCAATTGCCAGTACTGAAATCGAATTAGCAATTTTAAAACTCTCAATAAACAAAAGTCCAAGACCAGATGGCTGCACAGGTGAATTCCAGCAAACGTTTAGAGAGAAGAGTTAACACCTATCCCTCTGAAACTATCATTTAAAAAAAAAAAAAAAAACCTGCAGAGGAAGGAACACTTTTGAACTCATTCTATGAGGGCACTATCACCCTGATACTGAAACCAAAGAAACCACACACAACACACACAACACACACAACACACACACACACAATCACAGACCAATACCACTGATGAACATAAATGAAAAATTCCTCAATTACCAAGCCAAATCCAACAATACATTAAAAGAATCATACACCATGACTAAGTGGGGTTTATTCCAGGGATGCAAGGATATTTAAATATCTATGAATCAATCAGTGTGCTATACCACATTAACAAATGGAAGAACAAAAATCAACTGATCATCTCAACAGATGCAGAAAAAACCTTTTGATAAATTTCAACATTCATTTATGATAAAACTTCTTCCGAAAGGGGCATAAAAGGGCATATTGCAACATAAGAAATACCACATATAACAAACTCACAGCTAACATCATACTCAACAGTGAAAAGCTGAAATCATTTCCTCTAAGATCAGAAACAAGCAAGGATGCCCACTTTCACCACTTTTATTCAATATAATTTTTTAAGTCCTAGCCACAGCAATCAGACAAGAAAAAGAAATAAAAGGAATACAAATAGGAAAAGAGGTAATAAAATTCTTACTGTTTTCGGATGACATGACGCTATACAGAGAAAATCCTAAAAATGCTACCAGAAAACTAATAGAACTCACAAATGAATTTGGTAGTTGCCGGATACAAAATACACAAAAATCTGTTACATTTTTATACACTAACAATGAAATATCACAAAAAGAAATAAAGGAAACAATCTCATTTACCATCACATCAAAAAGGATAAAATACCTAAGAATAAACATATCTAAGGAGGCAAAAGATCTGTATTCAGAAAACCATATGATACTGATCAGAGAAATCAGAGATGAAACAAACAGATGGACAAGAAACACCATGTTCTTAAACTAGAAGAATCAATACTATAAAAATGACTATAATACCCAAACCAATCTACAGATTCAATGCAATCTCTATCAAATTACCAAGGGCATTTTTCACAGAATTAGAACAAAAAATTTCACAATTTGTATGGAAACACAAAAGACCATGAAAAGCCAAAGAAATCCTGAGAAAGAAAAGTGAAGCTGGAGGAAACAGGCTTCCTGACTTCAGAACAGACTATAAAAATACAGTCACCAAATCAGTAAGGTACTGAGACACACACACAGAAATATAGATCAATGAAACAGGACAGAAAGCTCAGAAATAAACCTAAGCACCTATGGTCAATTCATCTACAACAAAAGAGGCACAATATATAATGGAGAAAAGACAGTCTCTTCAATAAGTGGTATTGGAAAAATTGGATAGCTATGTGAAAGAATGCAATCAGAAATTCTCCATCACCATACACACAAAAAAAAACTCAAAATGGATTAAAAACCTAAATGTAAGACCAGATGCTACAAAACTCGAAGAAAATATAGCCACAACACTCTGACATAAATCACAGCAATAGTTTTTTGGATCTGCTTCCTAAAGTAGTAACAACAAAATAAAAACTAAATTAAACTCAAAAAGATTTTGCACAGCAAAGGAAACCATAAACAAAACCAAAAGACAACCCGCAAACTGGGAGAAAACATTTGCAAACAATATAACTGACAAGAGCTTAATTTTCAAAATACACAAACAGTTCATACAGCTTAATATCCAAAAGGCGGGGGTGTCGGGGGGCCAAAGATCTAAACAGACATTTCTGCAAAGAAGACATACATGACAAGCGCATGAAAAGATTCTCAACATTTCTAACTATCAGAGAAATGGAAAACAAAACTACAATGATTTATCACCACAAAACAGAATGGTCATCACCCAAAAGTCTACAAATAATAAATGCTGGAGACAGTGCGGAAAAAAAGGAACCCCTCTACACCACTGGTGGGTACAACTGCTATGGAGAACAGTATAGAGGTTCCTTTAAAAACTAAAAACAGAGTTACCACATGATTCTGCAATCTCATTCCTGGGCATATACCTGAAGAAAATCCTAATTTGAAACAACATGTGCATCTCAATATTCACTGCAGCACCATTTGTTGTTGTTGCTCAGTCACTAAGTTGTGTCCCACTCTTTCTGACCCTATGGACTGCAGCGCACCAGGCTTCCCTGCTCTTCACTTTCCCCTTGAGTTTGCTCAAACTTATGTCCACTGAGTCAGTGATGCCATCCAACCATCTCTGTCACCTTTCTCCTCCTGCCATCAATCTTTCTCAGCACCAGGGTCTTTTCCAATGAGTCAGCTCTTCACATCAGGTGGACAAATATGCGAGCTTCCACATCAGTCCTTCCAATGAATATCCAGAATTGATTTCTTTTGGGACTGACTGGTTTGATCTACTTGCTGTCCAAGGGACTTGCAGAGTCTTCTCCAGCACCTGAGTTTGAAAGCATCAGTTCTTCTGTGCTCAGCTTTCTTTACGGTCCAAATCAAACCTCTACCTAACTATAGAACAGTCAATATATAGAAGCAAAATAAATGTCCACCTACAGAGGAATAGATAAAGATGTGGTACATATATGGTTATTAAGCCATAAAAAGAATGAAATAAGGAAATAACCAGTGAAGCCCAACAATACTGGAGTGGGTAGCCTATCCCTTCTCCAGGGATCTTCACGATCCAGGAATCAAACTGGGATCTCCTGCAATGCAGGCAGATTCTTTACCAACTGAGCTATCGAGGAAGTCCAGGAAATAATGCCATTTGGAGCAACACAGATGGAACTAGAGATTATCATACTAAGCAAAATCAAGTCAGACAGAGAAAGACAAATATCATGTGTTTTCTAATCGCTCAGTCGTGTCTGACTCTTTGCGACCCCACAGACCATAGTCCATGGAATTCTCCACGCCAGAATACTGGAGTGGGTAGCCTTTCCCTTTTCCAGGGGATCTTCCCAACCCAGGGATAGAACCCGGGTCTCCCGCATTACAGGCAGATTCTTTACCAACTGAGCTTTTAGTGAAGCCCAAAGTCAGGGAGAGTGACAGTTGCTCAGTTGTGTCTGACTTTTTGCAATCCCATGGGCTGTAGCCTGCCAGGCCTCTCTGTCTATGGGATTCTCCAGGCAAGAATACTGGAGTGGATTGCCATTCCTGTCTCCAAAATATCACATGATATCACTTAAATGTGAAATCTAACAAATCACACATAAACTTATTTACAAAACAGACACAGAAAACAAACTTATGCTACCAAAGGGGACATCAGAGGGAGAGGGGAGATAAATTAGGTGTTTTGGATTAACATGGTGGCGCAGAGGTTAAAGCTTCTGCCTGCAATGTGGGAGACCTGGGTTCGATCCCTGGGTCGGGAAGATCCCCTGGAGAAGGAAATGGCAACCCACTCTAGTATTCTTGCCTGGAGAATCCCATGGATGGAGGAGCTTGGTTGGCTACAGTCCATGGGTCGCAAAGAGTCGGACACGACTGAGCGACTTCACTTCACTTCACATACACACCACTATATATATAGTGGTGAACAAAAAAGTCCTACTATATATATAAACAACAAAGTCCTACTATATATATAGCTGCTGCTTCTTCTGCATTGCTTCAGTTGTGTCCGACTCTGTGCGACCCCAGAGACGGCAGCCCACCAGGCTCCCCCAAACCTGGGATTCTCCAGGCAAGAACACTGGAGTGGGTTGCCATTTCCTTCTCCAGTGCATGAAAGTGAAAAGTGAAAGTGAAGTCGCTCAGTCGTGTCTGACCCTTAGCGACCCCATGGACTGGAGCCTACCAGGCTCCTCTGCCCATGGGATTTTCCAGGTAAGAGTATTGGAGTGGGGTGCCATTGCCTTCTCCATATATATATAGCACAAGAACTATATTTAACATCTTGTAATAGTCCCTTCACTTCATGGGAAATGGATGGGGAAACAGTGTCAGACTTTATTTTGGGGGGCTCCAAAATCACTGCAGATGGTGACTGCAGCCATGAAACTAAAAGATGCTTACTCCTTGGAAGAAAAGTTATGACCAACCTAGATAGCATATTAAAAAGCAGAGACATTACTTTGCCAACAAACGTCTGTCTAGTCAAGGCTATGATTTTTCCATTGATCATGTATCAATGTGAGAGCTGGACTGTGAAGAAAGCTGAGTGCCAAAGAACTGATGCTTTTGAACTGTGGTGTTGGAGAAGACTCTTGAGAGTCCCTTGGACTGCAAGGAGATCCAACCAGTCCATTCTAAAGGAGATCCAGTCCTGGGTGTTCATTGGAAGGACTGATGCTGAAGCTGAAACTCCAATACTTTGGCCACCTCATGCAGAGTTGACTCATTGGAAAAGACCCTGATGCTGGGAGGGATCAGGGACAGGAGGAGAAGGGGACGACTGAGGATGAGATGGCTGGATGGCATCACCAACTCGATGCACATGAGTTTGGGTGGACTCCAGGGGTTGGTGATAGACAAGGAGGCCTGGCGGGCTGTGATTCATGGGGTCACAAAGAGTCGGACACGACTGAGACTGAACTGAACTGAATAAGCTATAATGGAATAGAATTTGAAAATATATAGCTACACACATATATATATATATATCAGAATCACTTTTCTGTATGCCTGAAACATACACAACACTGTAAACTGACCACAATTTTTTTTTTAAGGTTAAAAGAATAAAAACAAAAATAAAAGACGTTTATGGAAAATGGGAAAAAAGATCAACCAATTGATATACCCAACAACATGAATAAATTTCAAAATAATTTTGCTGAGTGAATGGAATTAATTTTGGTAATTTCAGCAAACTGATTCTTAGGAAAATCGATTTTTCAAGCAGTTCATCTAGAAACAGAGGAGTCGAGGAGTAGGAGGTCTATACAGGTCTTGACTTTAAAACAGCTCAGCACAAGGCCTGTATATTAATAAATTGCTAATTCAATTGTCATTTTTCTTCATGTATACAGTCCCCTCAGAAACCTCAAGGACAGAAGAATAAATAAAGATTTCCCCACAGGCGGAGAAAGGGATAAAGATTTACGGCTGGAATATTACTCAACCATAAGAAAAGAATGAAATAATGCCATTTGCAGCAACATGGATGGACCCAGAGACTATCATACTAAGTGAGGTCAGAAAAAGATCTAATACAACACAGCAGATCAACTACACTCCAATAAAATAAAAAGAAAAAAGAAACCCCAAAGAGACAAGTACAACTCTAACTAGCTAGCTAGATAGGCAAATGAGAGAGTACAGAGATCCAGGGCTACCCAAATCCTATTGAAATCATATTCCTAACATTCGAAATCCAAGTAACCTGGAGTACACAGTAACTCAGAAACAGTTCTATTTTCTGTCACAGGCACAACAAATGTAACATCCATTATAGTGCGGCTTACTGTTCAACAAACTTTGAGATAACACAAGGAAAAATATGTTCCCATTTCTCTAATGAATTCTCACAGTAACAGTTCCTCTCTTTCAATTCCTACTTCAATCACAAATACCATGACAAAATAAGAAAAATGGTTTGGGATTTTTATATTTTATACTCTTATCTGCCAAATTCTCTGAGGGTTTAATTCCACAGACTTCACATCCCTCTTTGAAGGACAGTTGTAAGACACCCAGGTAAGCAGGGAAAAAAAAACAAACCACAGGATGAGAAAAAAATTTCCATACTGTTATATACTCAAGATGCTATTATGTAGTTAAGAAGGAACTATTCAACACATCTGGCATGTGTTCAAAAATAAACAAGCAAAGTTGTTGGTCTATTCTCCAGCACTGTCCTTAACATACTAACCATGAAAGGTCACTATATCTGATTGCTAGGAATTCTCATTTGAATTCCTCTTCTCCACCATAGTTAACCTACCAAAGTTAAAGGGAGGGGAAAAAAAACACAAGCAAAAGTATTCTATTCTCAAGTGAAAGTGAAAGTCACTCAGTCATGTCTGACTGTTTGCGACCTCATGGACTACACAGTCCATGGAATTCTCCAGGCCAGAATACTGGAGTGGGTAGCCTTTCTCTTCTCCAGGGGATCTTCCCAACCCAAGGATTGAACCCAGGACTCCCACACTGCAGGCGCATTCTTTACCAGCTGAGCCACAAGGGAAGCCCTTCTATTCTTAAAGATGTCTACAATTTAACATCAGAAAATTCACTGCAAGCATTCTCCTAAAACTGCTAATCAGTAACAAGTATTACTCAAAGAAAACTATTCTCCTCAACCAGTTCTCTGTGCAATCTGAAAGCATACTAAATAAGAATCCACAGCAGAGTCTGTTGTTTTGAACATACCAGAAATGAAAACATCTTTACCAGCATAAAGAAAGTGAAGAGTAAGTATGTTCACACCCAAACTGAGACAGACTACAAGGGCATTTGTAAAAGGATCATAGATAATCTAGATAAGTCACACACTGTTTAAAAGTAAGCATATCAAGAGTATAATAACAAATCTACTAGAAAAATTACGCTAATATTTCATAGCAAAACAGAATACTTCATCATTTTCTTTCTCCTGTCTTCTAACTTCAGGTTCTGCCTCGCTAGCAGTATGTAAAGGCGGGTTCTTTACCATTAGCACCACCTGGGAAGCTCCATGTAAAAATCAAAGAATTCAGTAATATTTTGCAAGTATAATGTCTTAAGTTGGTTTGCTGCTGCTGCTAAGTTGCTTCAGTCGTGTCCGACTTTGTGCCACCCCAGAGACCGCAGCCCACCAGGCTCTGCTGTCCCTGGGACTCTCCAGGCAAGAACACTGGAGTGGGTTGCCATTCCCTTCTCCAATGCATGAAAGTGCTCAGTCGTGTCCGACTCTTAGTGACCCCATGGACTGCAGCCTACCAGGCTCCTCCATCCATGGGATTTTCCAGACAAGAGTACTGGAGTGGGTTGCCATTGCCTTCTCCGTAAGTTGGTTTATATAAGCAAAAAAATCATCTGTGTATTAACTATGAAAGTTGTATTACATACAGAAAATTTAAACAACTAATTCAAGAAAACATTTGGTTTCCATTACTAGAAAACTGAACATGATAGTGGAATCAAAAACTAAGGATTTAACTAATGAACCCTTTTCATAATAGCTTTTCTATTTCTTTGGGCAAAATAATTTAATTAAATCTTGAATACTAAGTTTTGTTGAGTAACGTCAAAGTCTGAGAGTAATCATAATTGCTGTCCCATACTTTTTGACCTGAACCAAACTACACAATGCTGTTGCGAACAGCCAAGCTGATTCATTGGAAAAGACCCTGATGCTGGAAAAGACTGAGGGCAAGAGGAAAGGAGCTGACAGGACAAGACGGTTGGACAGCATCATCAATTCCATGGACATGAGTTTGAGCAAACTCCAGGAGACAGTGAAGGACAGGGAAGCCTGGAGTGCTGCAGCTCATAGGGTCACAAGAGTTGGACAAGATTTATCAACTGAACAACAGCAACCTGCCTTAGATACACATAGCCAAATATACATAGAGAGGTGTTAAAAAGTCTCACTTATCTGAGAACCAGAGTTTATTTAGAATTTAGAAAAGCTGTATCTAAATCTACAAATCTCCATTTAAAACAGTGAAATAAAACTGAAAAACCTTAGTAACTAAACTCTAGGATCAGACTCAATAAAAGGCATAAGAAAAGCTCCATCCAGGAAAAGGTTCCAAGGTGCCATCGGCAAGGCCAATGCACACTCACACTGATCCGAAAGAGATAGCATTAAACAATGCAGCTAATCCACTTTTTGACAGAAATAAATGCCTAAGGAGAGTACCCACTCCACTCATACAAAAGACTGCCAAGAAGGCCGTGCTTTGTGCTGAGAGGAAAAGATTTGAAGGGGAGGTGTGTCAGCTTTAAAACAGTTCCTAAAATAGTTGCTTAAAAGGATAAAGAATAAGAAAACTTGCGAAGGCTTTGAGTCACGCTTGGTTCCAGGAAAAGGATACTCTGGCTCTATGTGAAAGCAAAACCCAGCCATTGTAAAACACAGATACCCAGATTTTGTCAGCAAAATGAAGAGTATTGTCCATTATTTCCCACAAAGGCAGCGGAGCCTTTCTTTAACTTGAGAGTCCCGTGTTTTCCTGACAGGTAGATACTCTGCAAAAGCAACAAAGTAAACTAAATATGAAACTCTTCTAAATTTCAACCCTATAGTCAAAATGCCAAATTCACAAATGCATCAAAGGTCACAGAGGAACAAACTTCCTGTTTTGTTACTTAAACTCATTACCTTCCTCCTGAGCTAACCAATACAGAATTTCCTCCTTCTTGTTTTGAGGCTAACAAAATGAGCACAGTATACTTCCAACATACTAGGAACAACAGAGTTATCCAGGATCAAGGAATAAAATTTGGTATCATTTTCTAAAATCCAGTTGCACATAATCCATGTCTTTTATTTCTTCATATGATGAAAGCTAAAAGTTTTATTAACAAATTTTTAAAACTCTTGAGGTTGTTTTAAAGACTGAAACAAAATTAAATGCTTTAAAAACACATCAAAAATCCATTATATCTTTAATTACTATAACTGTTCCTTGGCCCCAAAACCTTATAGTCTAGGAAAGATGAGGAAAAAGTAAATGATTACCACATTGTAAACATTTACATCTTTCCCATCTCTTTGTACTTAAAGTTGCTTACCATAAAGAATATTTAACTATTTACAAAAAACTGTAGTTTAATAAAGAAATGTGTTAAGTTCAACAATAAGCTACTAAGAATAAAATTTGAATGGAGCAATAGTCTTCAGGGATTGATGATTGTGAAATGTGCTAAAAGTATCATAACTAATAGCAGTAAAAGTTTGTGTACAATTTATACACATAATATATGTTGTGCTGCTAATCCTATCCTCTAACCAACATTCTACCAATGAGAGAAAAAGGAAGAATTACTATTCCTCAGAGATACACTAATGATGGATCCATGAGGCATTTGTGAAAATCATCTTTCATGTGATCTATTTCTACTTCACTGACTAAAGCATCTACTTCTGCTTCATTGACTACACTAGAGCCTTTGACTGTGTAGATCACAAACTGTGGAAAATTCTTAAAGAGATGGGAATACCAAACCAACTTACCCCCCTCCTGAGAAATCTATATGCAGGCCAGGAAGCAACAGTTAGAACCAGACATGGAACAATGGACTGGTTCCAAATTGGAAAAGGAGTACGTCAAAGCTTGTCACCCTGCTTATTTAACTTCTATGCAGAGTATTTCATGACAAACGCTGGGCTGGATGAAGCACAAACTGGAATCAAGATTGCTGGGAGAAATATCAATAACTTCAGACATGCAGATGACACCATCCTTATGGCAGAAAGCAAAGGAGAACTCAAGAGCTTCTTGATGAAAGAGAAAAACGAGAGTGAAAAAGCTGACTTAAAACTCAACATTCAAAAAAACAAGGTAATGGCATCTGGTCCCATCACTTCATGGACTATAGACAAGGAAACAATGGAAACAGTGAAAGACTATTTTAGGGGGCTCCAAAATCACTGCAGACGGTGACTGCAGCCATGAAATTAAAAGACACTTGGCTTCTTGGAAGAAAAGCCTTGACAAACCTAGACAGCATATTAAAAAGCAGAGACGTCACTTTACCAACAAAGGTCTGTACAGTCAAAGCAACGGTTTTTCCAGTAGTCATGTGTGGATGTGAGAGTTGGATCACAAAGAAAGCTGAGTAGGAAGAACTGATGCTTTTGAATTGTGGTGTTGGAAAAGATACTTGAAAGAGTCCCTTGAACTGCAAGGCGATCAAACCAGTCAATCCTAAAGAAAATCAGTCCCGAATATTCATTGGAAGGACTGACGCTGAAACTGAAGCTCCAATAGTTTGGCCATCTGATATGAAGAACTGATTCATTTGAAAAGACCTTGATGCTGGGAAAGACTGAAGGCAGGAGGAGAAGCAGATGACAGAGGATGAGATGGTTGGATCGCATCACCAACTCAATAGATATGGGTTTGAGCAAGCTTTGGGAGTTGGCGATGGACAGGGAAGCCTGGCATGCTGCAGTCCATGGGGTTGCAAAGAGTCGGACATGACTCAACGACTGAACTGAACTTACCCTTCATGTACATTGTATGGTTTATTTAGTCCTCATCCTATTAAAATATGTCTGTCTCTCTTACCACTCTAATAAAAAGTATTCTTATTAAACATATATGGACTCAAATTACTAAACTGATTTTCAATCCCTTTTTCAGTCAATATTCATTCTGTGTGTTTCTCTGGTTTGAAAAACTGAAGACCATTCACTTCTTGAAACTTTCCCATCTTATCTTCAGAATTAGATTTTAAGTGGGCTGAAGGAAGATAAGAGTTTATAAATGTGAGAGAAGAAAACATGTATTGAAAGCCCAGTATATGTCCAGATACTGTGCTAAATGATTTGCATGCATTATACATTAAATTTTTCTAAAATTATAAACTACTTGTTAATTGCCATTTTACCAATGAGAAAGCTGAAATACAGAGAAGTTATGAAACATCCAACACCTCACAGCTAGTGAGTGAATGGACTGGAATTTAGACATGGCTAAATCCAACTGCAAAATCTAAACTGCTTCTACTAAACCATGACAAGTTTAATTTAGACATTTCTAGATGAAAATGAAGAATAATAATCTTGTGATTATGGAGTAAAAACGACTTTTCAAAGCATGGTAAAGATTGTAAAGAAAAATAATGACAAATTAAACATCATAAAAAATTGTTAATGTCCATAAGACAAAGAGCAAATTCATAAACTCAAGAGGAAAGTGGAGCAAAAGGTCTCTAATATTTTTTATGGGCAATGAGGTAATGTTTCCAAAATACAAACAGCTTTTACAAATCAATAAGAAAAAAATATGAACCTCTCAAAGGAAAAATTAGGGTTAAAGGTCATGGTCATGCAAATCACAAAAGAAGAAATACAATGACCAAAAAAAGTAAAAAAAAATGTAACTCCACTACTCATCAGTTGAAGACTTTTTAAATCATGTGACTTTATTATCAAAATGGCAATAATTTTTGAATATCAAAGTGTGGGGAAATAGACACAACTGGTAGGAGTATAGAAGTGCAACCTGATAAGATAACAAAATTTTGAATGTGAAATCATCTTAATCTAGCAAGTCCACTTTTAGAAATTTACCCTTTAAAACAGTAGACAAAGGTGTTTGTTGATAACTGCAGAAAATAAGGAAATCAATTAATTGCCAATCAATAGGGGACTGAATTATACAGCACATCAATAAAATTGACTACAATCCAGTCATTAAAAAGCATAACCAACACAATATTGTAAAGCAATTATCTTTCAATTAAAAATAAATTTAGAAAAAAATTTTTACTTAAAAAAAAAAAAACATGATACATGGAAATATAAAATGATGCAGCTGCTGTGGAAAAGTCTGTCAGTTCCTCAAAAAGTTAAACCCAGAAATACAGATGATCCAGTAATTCCACTCCTAGGGATATACTCAAGAAAATTTATGTCCAAAAAAGAACCTTTACATGACTATTTCTAGAAGAATTATTTATAATAGCCAAACAACTGGCACCAACCCAAATATTTATCAGCTGCAAACAGGTAAAATATTGTCTATCCAACTCTTTGTGACCACATGGACAGTAGCCCCTCAGGCTTCCCTGTCCATGGAATTCTCCAGGCAAGAAAACTGGAGTGGCTAGCCATTCCTTTCTCCAGGAGATCCTCCTGACCCAAGGATCAAACTCTTGAATTCCAGGTAGATTCATTACCGTCTGAGCTACCAGGGAAGCCCATATCCATACAACGGCATAAAAAGGAATGAAGTCGTGTTTCTTGGCTCAACATGGCATAATCTCGAAAACATTATGCTAAGTTTAAAAAGCCAGACACAAAAGGTCACACATTATATGATTCCATTTACATTAAATGCCTTGAATAGGTAAATTTACAGATACAGAAAACACATTGGTAGTTGCCAGCAAATTAATGAATGGGAAAATCTGAACAGCTAATAGGTATGAGATTCCTTTGAGGGTGATGGAAGTGTTCTGAAATTAATAGCGGTGGTTCACAACACAGAGAAAACACTAAAACCACCGAAGTGTACACTTGAAAATGGTGAATTTTGTGTTTGTGATATATATCTCAATTTTTTAAGCTATAAATTTTAAATGCATATCTACTAATAGAAAAATTGTCAATAATATGCTGTTAAATGAAAAAGCAAGTTTTAATAACAGTATCAGTTCAGTTCAGTTGCTCAGTCGTGTCCGACTCTTTGCGACCCCATGAACTGCAGCATGCCAGGCCTCCTTGTCCATCACCAACTGCCGGAATCCACCCAAACTCATGTCCATTGAGTCAGTGATGCCATCCAACCATCTCATCCCTCTGTCATCCCCTCTCCTCCTGCCCTCAATCTTTCCCAACATCAGGGTCTTTTCAAATGAGTCAGGTCTTCGCAACAGGTGGCCAAAGTATTGGAGTTTCAGCTTCAGCATCAGTCCTTCCAATGAACATCCAGGACTGGATCTCCTTCAGGATGGACTGATTGGATCTCCTTGCAGTCCAAGGGACTCTCAGGAGTCTTCTCCAACACCACAGTTCAAAAGCATCAATTCTTCAGCGCTCAGCTTTCTTTATAGTCCAACTCTCACATCCATACATGACCACTGGAAAGAAAAACCATAGCCTTGACCAGACAGACCTTTGTTTACAAAGTAATGTCTCTGCTTTTTAATATGCTGTCTAGGTTGGTCATAACTTTCCTTCCAAGGAGTAATTAATTTATTATGAAAGTGAAAAAGGAGAGTGAAAAAGGTGGCTTAAAACTCAAACATTCAAAAACGAAGATCAAGCCATCCAATACCATCACTTCATGGCAAACACAGGTAAACAATGGAAATGTGACCAACTTTATTTTGGGGGCTCCAAAATCACTGCAGATGGTGACTGCAGCATGAAATTAAAAGATACTTGCTCCTTGGACAAAAAAGCTATGAAGAACCTAGACAGCATATTAAGCAGCAGAGACATTACTTTGCCAACAAAGGTCTCTATAGTCAAAGCAATGGTTTTTCCAGTAGTCATGTATGGATATGATAGTTGGATCATAATGCTTTTGAACTGTGATGTTGGAGAAGACTTTTGATAGTCCCTTGGACTGCAAGGAGATCAAACCAGTCTATCCTAAAGGAAATTAAGCCTGAATTTTCATTGGAAGGTTCGATGCTAAAGCTGAAGCTCCAATAGTTGGGCCACCTGATGTGAAGAACTGATTCACTGGAAAAGATTCTGATGCTGGGAAAGACGGAAGGCAGGAAGAGAAAAGGATGACATCAACAACTCAATGGACATGAGATTGAGCAAGCTCCGGGAGATGGTGAAGGACAGTGAGGCCTGGCGTGTGCAGTCCAGGGGGTTGCAAAGAGTCAGACAGGACTGAGTGACTGAACAACAAGAAATCTTATTATGATAATATGGTTATATAAGGTCATATTACCCAGAAATAGATAATGGATATCTATTCCTATAAGTATTATACTACTAACAGTCTTGATTTCCATGAGACAGGATAACCAGAAAATTATGGTCTTTAGCATCTTTTTTTTTTTTTTAACACAAAGAGCACATAATTATTTGCAAAAGTAAACATGAAAAAATATTACCATCTGCAAAGAAAAAGAATAATATGACAAAAATACAAACAGAAAATTAAAACCAGGAGACAATACAGCAAAGATTATTAACCTGGGATCCAGAAACCTCAGAGAATGTAAATTTGTAAAAGAAAAAAAATTTTATCCCTAGGTTCACTAACCTCTTAGTACCTCTTTCAGCCAGACCTAGACAATCTACCATAGTAATATTAGCAGTACCCGTGATTTTTATCACTAATACAAGTTGTATTTTCATATCACATTAGTTGTTACATATACCTCAAAATATTATCTACAAATATATCACTACTTTAAAATTATGGTAGTTTTTAGACTCACTGCTAGATCTTATTTTTTACCTGCATTGATAAAGGGGCCCATATATTAATATATCACATATTTATTTTTATGTATTTCAGTAACACATTCCTTTTTAATCTTATTTCATTCAGTTGAAAATCATTATTCTAAAAAGGCTCCACAGTCTTCTCCAGACTGCCAGAGTCCATACAAACAAACATCCACTCATATCCAAGTGCAACACATTAAACAGAGGAAGGGAAAACCAATCATAGTGTATTTTAATTATTCAGGCATAAAGTAAGCAGGGCCTAAATTCAGACAAAAATAAATAAATTCCAATTTTAATCAGTTTGTCTAATCCAAAATTCAAAGTTTTCTTCCCCAAATCATATCCTCCTCCAGACTTTTCAGCTGCCTCTGACTTCTTCATTTTCTATCACTGATGTCACTTAAAAGCTTTCTTTTCTATCCCAGTTGACACAGATCTCTCTCCTAACGTATCACTTCATATTTTAATTCTTTAAAAAAGAGCCTCCCTTCTCTCATTCTGATCTCAACTGATTCTGCATACCTCAACCAGATTAATCTTCTTAAATAATTATTTTCAAACTGCCCCAATCTCTCCAAATCACTCAATGCTCCCAATGTCTTTAATAGTATTGATAGTGACATGATTCTGGAGCCATATCTGCAATAATTATTAATAGTTATCAATCAAAACAATTCTATAGTCATGTCCTATATCATTCAAATATCATGACATAAAATTCACGTATTAATAAGAGAAATCTAATTTACAGATGTAAAAAGCCACCCGGTGCTCTACAGTTAAACCTAGGAGAAAACTGAAATTCCTCATTCAAACCTCTCCATAATAATCATACTCCAGTTTGCCTTATCACCTCCCTTGTTCACACTGAAATTCCAGAATTTAACCAGATATTAACTCAATGTCCCTTTCCTCCTTGAATCTAGATGCATGACTTTCGCTACTACATATTTGCAGATATAACTTCTATGATTTGCAATGACATTTGACTCATTCTTCAATCAATAAAGTTACTAGGCCCCTAAAATATACTAAACACTTAGTACATAGTAGGGGTTAAGCTCCTTCTTTGTAACAAATACTTAAATCTCAGTCTAGGAGACTCCTCTTGGCTTCCCAGGTGGCACCAGTGGTAAAGAACCTGCCTGCAGATATGAGACACTGGTTCGATCCCTGGGGTGGGAAGATCTCCTGGAGGAAAGAATGACAACCCACTCCAGTATTCTTGTCTGGAGGATCCTATGGACAAAGCATCCTGGTGGGCTACAGTCCGTAGGGCTGCAAAGAGTCGGATATGACTGAAGTGACTTAGCACACAGACTTCCTTGGTGGTCCACTGGCTAATACTCCATGTTCATAATGGTGGAGCCCAGGGTTCAACCCCTGGTCAGGGAACTAGATTCCAAATGCCGCAATTAAAGATCTTGCATGCCACAACTAAGACCTGGTGCAGTCAAATAAATATTCTTTAAAAATCTGTCTAATGAAAAAACAGAGACATAAACCACATAAATACAAGACAGTGTGGTAAATGTCACAAAAGAGGGATGCACAGATGCTAGGGGAGCACAGAAAAAGAGCATAAAGCAAAGACTAGAAGGGGGAGGCAAGGCTTCCTGGAGTTGGAGCACCTAATGTGTGAGGTCATAAAGTATAAGGTATTGTAAGCACATATAAAGCACAAACCAGACTATATAAAAGTCACTCATTTTGGCTAGGCTCAAGAATATGTTTGAAGAGAGAGGAGTAATAAATGATAAAACTGGAAAGGTACAAAGGGACAAAATCATAATGAGCCTCACATATAATGCTATGAAAGCTCCATTTTATTCCAAAAGCAGTAAGTAGCAGCAGGATATGCTGGAAAGCAGACAAGTTGAGGAATTCCCATGACCTAAATCTGAATTCGACCTCTTGTCGTCATTTATTTGCTATGTGACTTTCATCAAATTTGCCTCTCTAAGCTTCAGTTTCCTCAAATACAAAACAGGAATTGATAATATCAATTTTGCCAAGATTCTGACAAGAAGTTAATTCATGTAAATCTCCTAGCACAGGAGTCAATAAACTATGGCTTGGCCTGCCAGCAATGAATGGTTTTACATTTTTAAAGGATTGTAAGAACAGAGATCTTGCGACCCACAGAGCCAAAATGTTTACCTTATGGCCCTTCACATACAAATTTTGCCAACTCCTATCCTTAGCACAAAATAGGCAACCAAAAAATAGTAACATTATTAAGAATTTTAAATACTGAATGAATCTTTAAAGGATTTCTCTGGGGATAACACATACAAAGAAACAGAAGTTAAAACAGCAATAATGGATGTTGGGAAACAAGCAAGAATGCTGCAGTAATCCATTAACTTTTCCTTTCCTTCCTTCTAACTATACAGGTGACATCAACTTCTACCTCCTGTCTGTTTCCCTGTAGGCTACACACTCATATGTGCTCTGGTATACGATTCAGCACTTAATGCTCTTTGTTACTTAGCATACTTGCTTTCACTAGCTTACTACTTATTCAGGCTTACATCCACTCTAAGTGAAAGTAGTGTTAAGAGTAAATATTTCAGAGTCAAACAGACCTTGCTTTAAATACTGGTTTTTCGATGTTTAAAGTTTGTTATTTAACTTGCATGGCTCCTAACAACAAGAAACAGTCACAGCTATCACATAAAGAGTTTTCTGATTTTGCTTTGCTTTTTTACTTCGGATGTGCCACACTGTTCCAAGCACTTTATGACTATTTCATTTAACCCTCACAACAACCCTGTAACATAAGGACTATCAATTAACTATCTCCCTATTACGGATGAGGAAACTAAAGCATGGAGAAGTTAAATAAGTTTCCCAAGAACTAGAAAGTGAAGGATCGAAGGCTCACATTCTTAAGCAGCAAGACAATGAGAATCATACTGTCTAATTCACAGGATTTTTATGAATGCTAATTTAGATTACATATTTAAAAGTGAAAGGGATGGCTTTCACAGTCCTTAGTATGCAGTAGTCCAATAAACACAAGTTTCACTTTCTAGTATGAAAGACTATATTCTGAACATATTCCCCAGAATCCCAAATATAATAGTACATAGCCAGTAGAAGCTTAATAAATATTTATTAATAGGTTAGATATACTTTGGTGATTCACATTCTCGTTATTTCAAGGTTATCATTCTGTACATAATCACAATATATTATTTCATAAATATGTATGTCAATTTTGCAGGAGACTACACTACATAGGAATCTATAGCACACATATGCTGTCAGGTTTTTTTGTTTGTTTGTTTTACTTAAATATAAACATTATGATCAGAAAGCAACAGATATATAAAGATCCAAACAAAGTCTTTGTATAGAAAGAAATCAAAGTTGGTATATCTTAAATTTATTCTATTCTCGTAGCAGTATTTGTAACTGGTATTATATAACTGATCTATTTTATTCACTTAGGGAATCTAAGTAATTTAGGAAAAGAAAAATAAAAAGATTCTAAACTGTATAAGATTACAGAGAGAGGTTCAAGATGAATAATAAGAAAGATAAAGTGTTGTAACTTCTATTTTGTATCACCAATCTCTACTGTTAATAAATGAAACCAATCTAAAAGCCCCAATTACCAGATGTCCATTTAGTATGAAATATTGAGCCTCACAGCAAAGTGAACTACGTATTCAAAAAATCAGAAATAAAATTTTACCTGTAGGGAGATTTTAAGGTGACTAAAAAATTAATGAAAAATAATAATCCTGCTACAAAAGAATACAAAACAAAAATTCTGTTACTACTTATCAGTTTTTGCCTTGTAAACTGAAGGATTCCTAACCAGACCCAAAGTTACTCGATTTCTGAGGCTTACAACATGAAGGACAGAAATTTAAAAAAAAACGAAACATTATTTAATCAGAATGTAGCTACATGGAAACAATTAAAATTTCAAAAAGTAAATGAAGAATAATCACCACATCAAGTGAAATATAACATTACCTTGGAGCACAAAATTTCCTTTAAAAATCTACTAAATTTCATAGAAAACTATGCAGAAAACTTACAGAAGCAAAACAACTGATTCTGAAACGTTTTGGGAAAAAAGTCAGGTGACAGCCAGGTTCAAAGTAAACATGGAATTCTTAATTAAACATACGCTTGATATCACAAAGGTTTGTTCCCTTTTTTCCAATTGTTTTGTTGTTGTTCAGTCACTAAGTCATGTCCAACTCTTTGTGACCCCATGGACTGCAGCACACCAGGCCTCCCTGTCCTTCACCATCTCCCAGGGTTTTCGAAAACTCATGTCCATTGAGTCGGTGATGCCATTCAACCATCTCATCCTCTGTAGCCCCCTTCTCCTGCTCTCAATCTTTTCCAGCATCAGGGTCTTTTCCAATGAGTCAGCTCTTAGCATCAGGTAGCCAAAGTATTGGAGCTTCATCAGTCCTTCCAAAGAATACTCAAGGTTCTATGTTTAGTAATTCATTTATGATTTAATTTCTCCCTGCTTCCTGTGTCCCCCTCCAATCTAGCCATCAAACTAATTTTTTAAATTCTCCACACTGTTTTTAATAAATGTTTTCAAAAGAAGCAATATTCTCCACTGATCAAGAAATATGAATTTTTCGAAAAATCTTCACTAAAGGATTAAAGACCCTCCAAATGTGTACACGGATTAATAGGAAGACAATTAAAGAGCATGAAAGGGATAGGGAAGAAAGAAAAGGAGAGGGAAAAAGAAGGGGGAAAAGTTTAGCCCCCCTTTTCCAAACAAGTTAAGCATCGTTATCTGCCACTTACTACCAGTCTTAGCATCTTCATTTTTTTTTTCACTTATTTCATATTTCCCTCAAAACTCAACCTCTACACCCCTTCATGATAAAAACGCTCAACAAACTAAAACAGAAGGAAACTTCCTCGATGTGATAAACAGCATCTATGAAAACCCCATAGCCAATATCATAGTTAATAGTGGAAGAAAGAATGCTTTCCTCCCAAGACCAGAAACAAGACAAGAGTATCTGCTCTTGACACTTCTTTTCAACAAAGGACTAAAGGGTTTAGCCAGGGCAGTTAAGCAAGAAAACAAAATAAAATGCATCCAGACTGGAAAAGAAGTAAAACTTATTTACAGGTGACATGATCCTTGGTATACAGAAAACCAGAGGGAATCCATTTAAAAAACAACTATTAGAACTAATAATCAAGTTCAGCAAGGCTGCAAAATACAAGATCAACACACAATATAGTCAATTGTATTTTTATATATTTGCAGTGAGCAGCCCAAAAATGAAATAAAGAATTCATTTTACAACAGCATCTAAAAGAATAAAATATTTAGGAATAATACAACAAATGAAGCTTAACACTTATATGCCGAAAACTACAGAACACTGTCAAAACAAATTAAAGATCTAAATAAAAGGAAAGATTTTTCATAAAGCATTTTCATAAACAGGAAGACTTATTTAAAATTGTCAAGATGGCAATGCTCCCCAAATCGACCTACAGACTTACACAATTCCTATCAAAATGCCAGCTGACTTCTTTGCAGAAATTGATAAGCTAATCCTAAAATTTATATACAAGTAGATCAGTGTTTGTCCAGAATTAAGGGCACGAGGAAATGAAAGATAACTCAAAGAATACAGGATTTATATTTCAGGTGACTACAATGTTCTATAAATTTTGGGATGGCTGCACAAATGTGAATATACTAAACACTACTGAGTTATATATTTTAAATGGGCTACTTCTATAAGTGAATTATATCTCCAAAAAAAGCTGTTAACGAAAAACCTCCTCAACTTTGTATAGTCCCTAGGCCACCCACCAATCCATTTTGTTACTCTCTCTCAGAATGCCTGTAAGAGTTTATATTGTAGTAACTCCCACTTGTTCACTTATTGTATTGAAATAACTAAATTATATGCCTTACTTCACTTATTCATAAGCTATAAGTTTCACAACAGTCTCTTCTATTTCTTTCTTTTTAGAATCAAGTACAATAATGGGTGGGCTTCCCTGGTGGCTCAGTCGTTAAGAACCTGCCTGCCAACACAGGAGACGTGGGTTCCATCCCTGGGTAGAGAAGATCCCCTTGGCAACTCACATCAGTATTCTTGCCTAGGAAATCCTGTGGACAGAGGAGTCTGGCAGGCTATAGGCCATGGGATTGCAAAAGAGTCATATACAACTTGGTGACTAAACAACAACATAATAATGGGTACAGAATAGGCCCTCAAATAGGGTTTCTAATTTTCAAACTGCAAAACATTAGAAATTACTTAGCGTATAGAAGTTAGTCAGACTTACTCTAAAATCTTCCTTTTGGGGATACAGAAATACATAAAACTCCCCAGATTCCTAATCAAATTCTTCAGAATAAAGATAAATAAAAGTGTACCTAGAGCAAGTTTTCACATTAGAACAATCTTAGACAATAAAAGAAAAAAAATGCAATTCAATCAAAATTAAAGTTGTCCAGAAATAGTTAATTTAAAGGTTCAGTATTAGTGCAGGTGGTCAAAGAAAGTTGTAGTATTTTCATCATGAAACATAAGCACAAGTTAATAATTAAGTCTTTGTTGTTTACTTGATGGTTTTATTGCTCTTTCTGGGTTAAGGCTCACAAAATATTAATTACAATGACTTTAGAATTACAAATACAGCAACAGAAAACATTAAAAAAACAGTAAGGTCCATCTAAATGATATTTCTTTAAAGTAATAATGATAATAACGCTCTATCCCAACAGAAAAAGAAAATTCAAAGAATATGTTTCCCACGAAACTATACTTCAGAAACTGAAATTCAAAGTTAACAGCTTTCAAAGTACAAAAAGAAATAACTCAAACAGACAGAACCCAGTAGACCACAATGGCAATCAACAACTGGAGAGGACAGGAGAGACCCAAAAAAGGTTATAAAATCTAATTGTAATGTTCTTTGTAAAATCTGTATCTTTATATAGCTTCTGACATTTACTTGTCATTCAAACCCACCTTAGATGAGAGGTCCTTCTCTCCTCCTCCTCCTCCTTCTGTGGCTCTTACCCCTTCCCTTCTCTTCCCACTGCTCCCCAACCTCTTCACACAACTTTACTTTTTGAAGAAGGAAAGCAATTTTAAGTATTATAATTCACCTTTTAGACATAATTTCACAAATATATGCTACCACCTGAAATAACTTCATGAAATGCCCCAAGCTGTTCACCACCCAGGGACTACAATCCCATCCCCCTTGCATTCAAATAAGGCTCTGTGACAAATTACCACCAATGAAATGTGGGCAGATGTTTGTCTTTAGGGGTTCTTAAATGTCCTATAGGTTACAGGCAGGGCTCCAAGGCTCCAGGGAACAGTGGAGACCTAAGATGTAAGGCGTCTATGTCCCTCAATTACCACGTGGAGAAAAGCCACAAGCCTGCTAACAAGGAGCACCTGCACTAGTCTGTTAATGTGAGCAAAATACAAACTTACATGTGTTAAGCCACTGAAATTTTGGAATGTATTTATTACCCTAATTAGCATTACTCAAAGTAAAATATGCATGAATCTTAAATATTTCAATTCCTTCTAATTAAAAACATTTATAAGGGCTATTTTGGAAAGATTATCTAAAAGCCCATGTAAGTAACATTAAATTTTAAAACCTTAACAATTTTCCACCTTAACTTTCTTGTAAAGTAACTACTTTAAATGGCAGGAAGAAGAGTCCCACTGTAAATAATAAAGTTCACTGTTCACTTATCTTAATATTTTATTTCATTAACACTTATTTTCATGATTATAGAAAAATGTCTTCCCAATTAAAAAATTACAAATTATTTTATTATAGTAATATTCATGTCTAATAATAATTCAAAATGTTTAATGAAAATTATCAAATTTTGCCTGAGTTAAGGGCAAAATTCATTTCCATTTTATTGTTTTTAAAGTGTTAAAAATTATCCCTAATTTTAAATAATTTTTACTTTAAATATGATTCTGTCCACTGTAAATGCACACACACCCATAACATACACACTTTAACAAAACCATGACATTTTTCATTCTAATAAAGCTTTCCCCCTTATCCTTCACGAACATACTTCACAAATGTAACATTTTAATGCTTTACTTGGGGTTTTTTTTTAAGCTTAACATTGCTGATATAAATAATGATACAAGGCCTAAGGAAACCTGGTGTTAGTAAACAGAGATATTACAAATTTAAACTACTGAAACTCCTCCCACATCATCTTCACCCTGACTTCAGCAAATAAGAAGAAAAAAGCTATTTAATCTCTCTGTTGCCTTTACCTTAAACTCNGCTTTACTTGGGGTTTTTTTTTAAGCTTAACATTGCTGATATAAATAATGATACAAGGCCTAAGGAAACCTGGTGTTAGTAAACAGAGATATTACAAATTTAAACTACTGAAACTCCTCCCACATCATCTTCACCCTGACTTCAGCAAATAAGAAGAAAAAAGCTATTTAATCTCTCTGTTGCCTTTACCTTAAACTCCATATCACTATTTTTTCCCACCACAATACAATTAAAATTAAATGAACAACACATTTACCACTCCTCACAGAATTTTAAAAAATGGAAAATTACTGAAAGAAGATTTTTGAAATTACTGATAGAAAATTTTTGCTTCCATTCAGGAAAATACTCCAAAAGTTTTTGGTTTTGAACTGAAACAATTGCATGGGAATTGTGTGGCACTTATATTTATAAATAAACTCTAGGCCCTTGATCCTTTTTCACACTTGACTGTGTCTTAATATATATGTGCTGTATATAGCTTAAAATTTTTTTCCAGGACTACATAGCAAGAACTCAAAAAAAGAGTAAATGAAACTGAAAAATGCCCTATTCAAAAATATGAAAACAAATCAAGTATGACCAGATAGTCTCTATGATAATAGGCTATTTTACTGACAATCTTCGTTCTAAGAAAAAGACTTATAACACAACATTTAACGTTGTTTTGATATATTCAATACCTTAAGTATATCAAACGTATATCTGAAATATCCTATTGTCTCAATTTTTAACATATGGTGACATAATATTGCTCTCAGTAATCCAATGAGAATTTGTACTTATACTCGTTTCTCAGTGCCCACAGTCAGGGCTGGAGGAGGAAAAAAAAACTAACATTTAACTAAGCAGCTACTATGTCCCCCAATTTTTTTTTTTCGATTTATCCTCAGGATCTTACTATAAATGTCTTATCTCCTTATCACTGATGAAGAAAACAGACTTAAGAGACATTGGGTACCGTGCCTAAAGTGAAAGAACTAAGAGAAACGGAACAGCCAGAGTTCTGAGGTCCGTAAAACAAGTCCTCTGCCCACTAAACTACGTGTGTTGTTTTTCCAGTAGTGGTCACAGAAAACAGCTCGCCACCCTTCGTCCTCTTCCCCTTGACACTTCCCCACGAACAGCAGGAAACATTTCTTTGTGAGACCAGGTTTAGAAAGGAGCAACCTCTGGACATGACACAGAGCGTGGCCGGCAAGGATCGAATCTGTATAAAGATTTCATCCATTGAGCTTTCAGCTAGATGAGCTAACTAGACGTAATTAGAGAGTGAGAAAGATAAAGTAAATAGCAAATAGGCATCCAAACCATCCACTGATACTTGGAGATGCAGCGTACGCCTACTGGCAGCAGATCTACCTTTACAGCTGCGTTCTGCTTAAACTACTCTCAAAATAGCTTTCTAAGAGCACACGCTTAGAGTAGACAAAAGAGGCTTGATCTGGGTTTTGGAGACTGTGAGGGAAAACTTGTTTGTACTCAATACGTGACTATCTTGATTGATAATTACTAGAGCCTGATTGATAATTAAGGGAACTAGAGCCAGTAAGGCAGTATCCCCTGAAATACAGTCCTGAGCTTCCCCCGTGTACCAAACTCCCTCAACACAACGCATCTCCCAACAGCCTAAGCCTGAGAGTTGGCCGTGCTGAGGAGGATGACAGCTCCAGTAACTTCCTCTTCCTCACCAACCTCCTCAGCTCGGCGCGTACACGCCTTTCCCCCTAGGAGGCAGGATAAAACAATCTCAAACGCACAGAATCCATCCAATCCTACCATCACCACAGGACAGGGAAGCCAGCTTCCATTTCTTCCCCCGCCCCTCTGAGAAAAATTTTATCTTAAAACAAACGTTTAAGTATTATCAACGGGAAAGTATTTGCAACGAAAAAAGGAAATATGTACTTCGTCCCTCCACACACAGCCTTAAGGAAAGGATTAAAAGAAAGGACCTCGACACCGCGTCTTCGCGAGATTTACTGCTTAGATTCACTTTCCCTCGGGTCCCACCGCCGGCCAGGGGCAGAGCTCGCAGTTGGAACGCCAAAATCTGCCTTCGCCGCTCCTCAGGAGACGCGGGGGCGGCTGAGGCGGCGGCGACCCGCGCGTCCCGCCTCCGACCCTCACCTGCCCGGGCCTGAGGCAGAGCCCCGCGCCTCGCGAGGCGTCCGGGGAGGCCGGCGGGAGGCAGGGAGGCCGGTCGGCGGGCGCGCGGGAGCCGCGGAGGTTAGGCCGCGCCGCAGGCCGGCGCGCTTCCTGCCGCGGCCCCGGCAACAGCGGCGCGGCCCCGACCCGCGGCTCCCGGGCCCGGTTGCTGTGCGTGAGCCGCGCACACACTCACCCTCCCCGGTCCCCGCGGGGCAGCTCTCACCTGCGAGGCTCTCCCGAGCCTCGGCCACAAAGCGGGGAGGGACGCGCCACTCGGGGGTCCCGGACACTCTGAATTGGCCCCCACAGTCCCGGGCCCTGGGCGCGGACCACCCTCCAACACACACACACACCGGAACCTTCGTCGCCTCCGAAAGAGACGCGGGTCAGCCCCGTACCCGACACACACCCACTCGCTGTGGGTCCTCGGGTCGCCTCGCCGCCCGCCGGAGTCCCAACTCGCACAACACCCTCACGCACATTCGGCCCTCTCCCACCTCATTTCCCCGGGAGTCGCGCTCCTCTGCCCAACGCTCTCGATGCTACTCGAAGGCACGAAAACACTCTACCTCATTCTCTTCCTCCGGCCCAGAAGGAGCAACAGCAGCCATTTCCCCGCGGCAGGGGAAACACACATACAAACACGCGCGCGCGCGCGCGCACCCGACCCCACAGATGCTTCCCCTCCGGAGCCGCGGCCGCAGACGCAAACACAAACACCCACGGGCGGGCCTCGCTCCCGCCAGCCCGCCCCGAAGGGAAGCCGCGGCGGCGGCCGGCCGGGCCCAGATCCCGGCTCGCGCGGGACGGGCGCGCAGAGCGCCCGGGCCTGGGGTCCCTCGAGGGCCTGCGCCCCCCTCCTCACCTGCATTCAGCGCGCCGGGGTCCGGGCGGCGACGGCGGCGGCGGCGGCGGGGCGGCTGCTGCTGGTGCTGCGGCGGCGGGGGAGGCGGCGGCGGCGGTGGCGGCGGGGCTGAGGGCAGCAAAGACATGCAGGCAGCCCGCCGGGGGGAGAGGCACCGGCCGGAGGGGACGCGGGGCCTTCTCTGACAGGAGGGAAGATTTCTCTTCTGATGGCCCTTCCTCTGGAGTCGATTTGGCTATGGGGTCTTTGTCATTTGTGCAGCTCAACTCCCTCTGAAGGGCCACCAATGCCTCCATCGCCTCCAGTGTGTGACTGTTGCCTCAGGCTCCAGTCAGTGGATATTCCTGACCCTGCTGCTCTGGCTTCTCCTATTGCTCCTGCGAGGACAGCTTCTCCTGCTCCTNGTGGGTGGGTGTGGGTATGATCTTGCTCCTTTGTGTGATTCGAATCTGCTACCCTGACTCTTTGAGAAAGAAAAGAGCATCCTTGGGAATTTCCTCCCAGAAATAGGGCAGCTTGCCCAGTGGTTGAGCTCTTTGGGATGGATCGAGAGAGACCTGAATTGGATTCCTGGGTATCTATTACCAGCATTTTGACCCGGGGCAAATCTTTTAAGCTCTTGTTATCTGCAAAATAGGCGTGGCATGTTAAACAAGTAAGTTGACGGAAACCAAGGATGCTGCAGAGAACCTGATGTGCCAGAGGGATGGTTATTGTTGAAGTTGGATTTCGGGCTGGGTGGGGGATGCTAATACTAAGTTCTTCCCAACTAAAACTCTGAAAGCTAACATGTAGGCCTGGAATCAGCTGATCATGTACAAGTCAGGGTTCTCCAGAGAAAAAGAACCCAAAAGATACACAGTTGGTGCATGAAGAACATGGGTTTGAACTGTGTGTGTCCACTTACAGGACTTTTTCAATAAATGTGTACTAACACTACTATACAATCTGCAGTTGGTTGAATCTGCAGATGCGGAAGCATGGATATGAGGGCCAACTGTAAAGTTATAGGTGGATTTTTGACTGCACGGGGGTCAGTGACCCTAATCTCCATGTTGTTGAAGGTTAATCTGTGTGTGTGTGGGGAGAGAGAGAAAGGGGGAAGGAGAAAGAGAGGTAGGAGGGGTGAAGAATGAAGAGAGGGAGAGAGAGTGAGAGAAGCGGGGTGGGGAATGAGGAGAGAGATTTATTTTAGGGAATTGATTCACACAGTTGTGGAGGCTGGCAAGTCCAAAGTTTGCAGGATAGACTGGCAGCCTGGAGACCCAGAAAAGAGTTGCAGTAAGAATCCAGAGGTCTCCTGCTGGCAGAATTTCCTTCTCTTCCAGGGAAGTCAGCTTCTCTGTTAAGGCCTTTGAACTGATTGGCGTGAGACTCACATATGTTATGGAGGGCAATCTACTTCACTCATGGTTTACTGGTTTAAATGTTCATCTGATCCTTAAAATACCTTTGCAGAGACACACGGGATCATGTTTGACCAGATATCTGGGTACTGTGACCTAGCTTACTTGACACATAAAATGAACCATCACAGATCTTGTTCCCTTGATCTGGTGGCCTTTGGGGAAATTACTAGTGGAACTGTATTATTGATTTCCTTCTATGTGAAGTAGAGTTCTTTGTATCTCAACAGGCAGACTATAATACAAGCTAGTTTAAGGAAAAAAAGGAGGGGCTGGGTGTGAGTGACTCAGTGGCTCAAACCGCCAGGGATTCTAGCTTCTAGATCAAGTTCCCCTGATACGAGGCACCCTCCTGTTTTGTCTCCATTTTCATGCAAGTGTTGCCTTTGTGGTGGCTTGATTGGTGCCACTGCTCTTGGCTTAAAATCTTAACAGAATGTTTTTCTTCTCAGGACTTCCAGGGAAAATCCTGCACCTGCATCTCATTGGCTCAGTTGGGTCACATGCCCGCCCCTAAACAAATCACTGAAGCAAAGGGAGTGAATACACTGATTGGCTTAGACTGGGTCAGGGAGCCTGCATAGGAGCTGATCTTCACCCAAGCCAAGTGGGCTGTAGAGCAGAGAAAGAACAGTTCTCCGTGGGAATCAGTTGTTTCCAGGAGGAGGATGACAGGTTGACGGAAGGGCTGGAACATCACGTGACTACTCCAGCCTCACACGTACAGCTTCTCTCTCCTCCTTGCCTGTTCCATTGCCCTCCTTTCAGTCTTTGCCTTCCTTATCCTCATCAGTGCCTCAACCATTTTCTATCTGGTTCTTGCTTTGCTAATTTTGCAACTCCCAATTCGTCTAAGAAAGCAGATGCCTCAGAAGCAGGCTGCCTCAGAGAGCAGTCTTGCGCCTGATTCTGTACGTGTGATCATTGCCCAGGGACAGTCTGGTACCAGCCAATCAGTCAGTGCAGTGCGTATGTTCCTGGTGTGGGCGGATGGCTCAGACTGACTTAGTATTAACTGGTGCTGGGAAGAAGGCAAGTTATGCCTGTTGTGTTTGTCCATTAGCCAGAGATCTGCAAGAGGGACTTTGGAAGGGAAACTGGGAGCTTACCTGTGAGTTGTAGCTGACTAGAAGACATCTCACACTGGAAAGATTGAACATTAGGAGCAAAGCTGCTTGCAAACCCTTTTTTTTTTTGGTCGTGTGTGTGTGTGTGTGTGTGTGTGTGTGTCTGTGTGTGTGTCTGTGTGTCTGTGTGTCTGTGTCTGTGTGTCTGTGTATTTTAAGACAGCTTTATTGAGATTTAATTCACATACCATACAGTTCACTCATTTAAAGTGAAGAATTTTTTTTTTAAGTGTATTTTCAGGGTTGTGAAACTATCACTGAAATCTAATTAAGAATATTTTTATCATCCCTGAAACAAACTTATCTATTAGCAGTGACTGTCCGTGTTCCTCTTCCTCTGGGTCCCTGGCAACCATACTTTCTGACCCCACAGATCTGAGTATTCTGAACATTTAATATAAATGGAATCATGCAATCTGTAGCCTTTTCTGATTGGCTTCTTGCACTTAGCATAATGTTTTCAAGCTTCATACATGTTGTTGCCTGCGTCCATATGTCATTCCCTTTTTATTGCCACATAATCATCCATTGTATGGATATACCGCAGCTGATGGACATGTGGGTTACTTCCAGTTTTAGACTTTTATGAATAAAGCTACTGTGAACATTTGTGTAAGTTTTTGTGTGTGTATGTATTTTCACTCTTTGTGGGGTATATACCTAGGAAGGATTGTAATTGCTGGGTCACAGGGAAACTGCCTAACTAGCAGGAAGTTTGCAAAGCAACTGCACAATTTTGCATTGTTGCCAGCAGTGCATAACCTTGCCGAAGCTTGCTGTTGTCTATGTTTTTGATTATGGCCATTCTAGTGGGTGGGAGGTTGTGTCTTATGGTTTTGTTTGGCATTTCCCTAGTGATATGGCCATCGTTTCCTGTGTTCACTAGCTATTGGGAGGTCTTTCTATTAACAAGTTGTAAATGTTCTCTATATATTCTGGCTGCTAATATTTTTGATTTAGGCTCTTAAATTCATATGAACCTTCTGGGTCAGTGAGAATATCTTCTGTTCAACCCTGGGGAAAATCAAAGGATACACTAAGTTGTCATGGATAATATTGCTAATAATTTTCAGGTGTCATTTAAAGATGTCTCTGAACCTGATTCCTCATTTCTCTCCCACTTTTTTTTTTTAAGGATGTAAAAATTACTGAAAGAACAGCACAAGAAATATCCCTGTATGTTCCTCTAGATCCGTTAGTCATTTATCTTTGGCTGCATTTGCTTGCTTTTTCTATGTGTGTTGTTTTTTTTTGGTGGGGATGGGGGAGAGGATGGTGGCAAGTATAATTTTTCCAGGCTGAATTCTTTGAAAGTAATTTGCAAATCTAAGGACCCATCACCTCAAAGGTCTTTAGCTGGCAGGCTGTGAACCAGGTTATGCTCCTCCATAACCACCATGCCTTTATCATATCTAAGAAGTGTCAGATTGTTTCAGTAGTCCCAAATATATAATCCATATTCATATTTCCCCAGTATTCCCCCAAATGCTCTTTCCTGCCTTAAAGTCCAGAAAAATCCATTTAAGGTTCACCTGTGGTTTTCATGTCTCCTAAATAGTAGAAAAATTTCCCCCTTGCTTGTTTTTTGTGATATTGAATTTTTTGGAAGAGTTCAGGCTAGTTATCTTATAGAATGACCTCTATTATGGATTTTTCTAATTGTTCCCATAAGATGAGAATTAGAATAGACCTTTGTTGGCAAGCACATTGCATGAGTGACGTTATGTCCTTCCCTTGCGTCATATTGGCAAGTATATGATGTCAATTTGTCCTGTAACTGTTGGTGCTTAGTTTGATCATTTGATCAAGTGGGTGTCTGCCAGATCTCTCTATTATAAAGGTAACTTTTCCCATTATAGTTAATAATTAACCTGTGTAAACCTCTTGTTCCCCAGAACCTTGCACCCAACTGTGGCATCCATTGATGATCCTTGCTTGAGTCAGTTATTACGTTGGGAGTTATAGAATGTTGAGTTTCTAATTCTATTATCCATCCACAGTTTTTCTGCTAGAATTCTTCTGTCAAGCAAAGCTTTACCTTTTATTTTCTCATACTTTTAAGAATTTCCTTTCTCTCTGCCCTCCTCTAGTTCAGTTTTGTGTTTTTTTTTAAATAATCACCATGACTTGAGGGTCATTTTAATCACTGTCATTTTCTAATTAAAACAAAATGTAAATTGTTCACCCTCTCAATAGGCATTTTTGAGTTCCTACTATGCACTAAGCATTATGGCTTACAATCCTTAGGTTATCTTTAAGTCTTCTTTCAGGCCTAAAATATTTTGTGATTCTATGAGATTCTAAGGTACATCCTTGTATGTACATTTTTATATTTTTCTCTGCCTGTAAATTGTGTGTTTAATTCCATTTATTCATTAATTTTATCTTAGTGTTTTGTGAGACTGTCTTTGTAGACTTGTTTTTTTACTAAAGGAAGCCAAAACAACTGAGGCATTGTAGAATAATCTGGATCTCTCAGTGTTCAAGGCCTAAGGGAAAGCCATTTCTGTAGGCGTGATGAAGTTGCTGAAGCTGCCCAAGCTGTGTAGCAGCTTACCTAATTCCCTCCAGTTTACCTAATTCCTGATAAAGTAAATGGCTCTGCAAGTCACAGGCAGAGTATTAGATAGGCTTCCAGCTTGCATTGGCTAAGCCCTTGGCCACCAACCCCCTTCTAAAATAAAAATAACACATAAAATCCTACAGGCAGTTCTGCCTGCCATTCTGTTCACAAGGTCTGTGCTCAGCTCGTGTGTGAGACAGGAGATGTGCCTCTGCTTTCCCAGAACTCTCTTGCTTCTCGAGTGTGGGCTTCTCACACACAGTCATTTCATGTGTTTAGATTCTCTCTTATGTAAAACTAACAATATAAAATTACACATTGCATTTGTACTCTTGTTATGCACCATAGCTTATAGTCTATGTGTTAGTAACTTTCCTGTATGAGGTTATCAGTTATATTATACCTCACTGGTAATTCAACAGATGAGTTAACTGTTGCTGTATTATTTTTGCCTCATTTGATGACTTCAGATCCTAACCTCTGGCTGAGTCTCTATTATCCTGCACTTGCAAACCCATCTCTATATAGTTTTGACATATATCTCTTTTCCTTTCAAACCGTCTTCCTTTTTATTATGCTGATGAAACCCATTAGCCTTGGTTAATGACTCCTTCTGAAGTGCTGGTCTCAGTTACGTTTGTGCATGCCTGCCTCCCCCTCACCCCTACCCTTCCCTGGTAGCTGACAGAAGAAATGGGAATTATGAACCCCAGGATATCCAAAAGTGCCTATTTTAGTGCTGTCCTGAAATTAGATCCTTGTCTGCAATAAATAATGGTGCACAACTAGTAAATAAAAGCATGCCAGTTTATTGTGTTTTTTTTTGAACTGTGCTTTTTCCTTAGGAAGGCTAGATTTACAGCTTGTATTAATTAACTTGGTGGCAAGCAACAGAAACTGATTTTGCTAATTTCAATAAAAAGGGAGGCAATAGAGTGCCTCTCAGATTCTAAGGCAAAGCAGAAATAGCAGACTTCCGAAGAATAGGACCTAAGCATCATGGCAGCAGGAACCCATGTCCATTGGTCCCATTTCTTCCATCTTGTGCCCCTCTGCTGAAAATCCTCAGCATGCTAGAGAAAAACTAAATCGACCTGACTGGGATCATGTGCCTGGTAAAGGGTGGATGTCGAGTGTTGGAATGTGATTGACATTCTCACCAAAACTGGGGAAGAGGCATGTTACCAAGGGAGACCTGGGCTTTTCGTCCACATAGAAGAGCAAAGGAGATTGGACAGACATAAACATCACTGCCCTCAATCAAGCAGCACCCTACGAAAATGGGAAAATGTTAGTTACTCAGTCGTGTCCAACTCTTTGCGACCCCATGGACTGTAGCCCACCAGGCTCCTCTCTCCATGGAATTCTCCAGGCAAGAATACTGGAGTGGGTAGCCATTCCCTTCTCCAGGGCATATTCCCGATCCAGGGGTTGAACTCAGGTGTCCTACACTGCAGGAGGATTCATTAACCATCTGAACAACCAGGGAATGCATCTTTGTAAATCATTATCTGTGATGCCTGATACTTTGGAGAGCAAAATATTCAGTCATTTTCCCTCCCAAAATAGCCACTGATCTTATAATAAACTTTATCTGATGATCCAGACATGCAAAGGATTACCTGTCCCCTAACTTTATCTTCCTTCTCCTTACCTGGTCCTCTAGAAATCCTGGTAGTTAATTACATCTCTGGGGGTGGGGTGTGGGGGGTGGGAAACACATGGAAGGGAAGAGAGAAANCTTTGTAGTAGAGCCTGAAGTCAGGCAGGTTGATTCCTCCAGTTTCATTCTTCTTTCTCAAGAGTGCTTTGGCTATTCGAGGTTTTTTGTATTTCCATACAAACTGTGAAATTATTTGTTCTTGTTCTGTGAAAAATACCATTGGTAGCTTGATATAGTGATTGCATTGAATACATAGATTGCTTTGAGGAGTATACTCATTTTCATTATATTGATTCTTCCAATCCATGAACATGGTATATTTCTCCATCTATTTGTGTCATCCTTGATTTCTTTCATCAGTGTTTTATAGTGTTCTACATATAGGTCTTTTGTTTCTTTAGTTACATTTTTTCCTATGTATTGTATTCTTTTTGTTACAAAGGTGAATGGAATTGTGTCCTTAATTTCTCTGTTTTCTCATTTTTAGTGTATAGGAATTCAAGGGATTTCTGTGTGTTAATTTTATATCATGCAACTTTATTATATTCATTGATTAACTCTAGTAATTTTCTGGTGGAGTCTTTAGGGTTTTCTACGTAGAGGATCATGTCATCTGCAAACAGTGAGAGTTTTACTTCTTTTCCAATCTGGATTCCTTTTATTTCTTTTTCTTCTCTGATTGCTGTGGCCAAAACTTCCTAAACTATGTTAAATAGTAGTGGTGAGAGTGGGCACACTTGTCTGGCTCCTGACTTTAAGGGAAATGCTTTCAATTTTTCACCATTGGGGATAATGTTTGCTGTGGGTTCATCACATATGACTTTTATTATGTTAAGGTATATTCTTTCTATGCCTGCTTTCTGGAGGGTTTTTATCATAAATGGATGTTGAATTTTGTCAAAGGCTTTCTCTGCATCTATTGAGATAATCATATGGTTTTTATCTTCCAATTTGTTAATGTGGTGTATCACATTGATTGATTTGTGAATATTGAAGAATCCTTGCATCTGTGGGATAAAGCCCACTTGGTCATGATGTATGATCTTTTTAATATGCTGCTGGATTCTGTTTGCTAGTATTTTGTTTAAGATTTTTGCATCTATCTTCATCAGTGATATTGGCCTGCAGTTTTCTTTTTTTGTGGCATCTTTGTCTGGTTTTGGTATTAGGGTTATGGTGGCCTCATAGAACAAGTTTGGCAGTTTACCTTCATCTGTAATTTTCTGGAAGAGTTTGAGTAGGATAGGTGTTGCTGCTGCTAAGTCGCTTCAGTTGTGTCTGAATCTATGCGACCCCATAGACGGCAGCCCACCAGGCTCCCCTGTCCCTGGGATTCTCCAGGCAGGAACACTGGAGTGGGTTGCCATTTCCTTCTCCAATGCATGAAAGTGAAAAGTGAAAGTGAAGTTGCTCAGTCGTGTCCGACTCTTCTTGACCCCATGGACTGGAGCCTACCAGGCTCCTCCATCCATGGGATTTTCCAGGCAAGAGTACTGGAGTGTGGTTCCATCGCCTTCTCCGAGGATAGGTGTTAGCTCTCCTCTAAATTTTTGGTAGACTTCACCAGGATTTCATATGAATTAAATGAAGAGTAAGTTAAGATATAGGGCCCAGTGTGTCATATTTTATTGTGTAGCCTGGAATTCTTTAATATATTTTATAAAAAGTTACAAGGGGGAAAATTTTGCTAATCTTTGGCCAAAGAAAGTTTAGGAAAATTAAACATTAAATGAGAGCTAGCAAACTTTATAATCGGTCAAATTATTGTAAAACAATATAATCATATTTGCTTGTCTTACCCTCAGAGGATTTTTTTTGCAGCTAGTGTTTTCCAGACTGAGGGTGAACTAGAGTCTGACTATTTTTCTGCCTTTAGGACATGACCAATTGTATTGGCTCTATACTTCACCCTGAAATTCTCCCAGGCTCTCCCAGGCTCTGAATGGATGCATGGATTGTACCAAGGGAGTGTCTCACTGAGTGTTCCCAAACACGTTGGCTGCTGCCTGGCATCAGTCCTCTTTCTCTTCTCCTGCTGCTTTTGGTTACTGTCTGTAAGAAAGGGGGCAAAACCATTGAACCCATCCCTGTCCCAAGTGTGTCAAAGGCTGCAGTATGTGCCATTTGGAGGGTTTCTCTGATGTCCTCACTGTTACCTGGTTCCCATAGACAAGAAGTCCTGTGCTCACAGGTCCCCCAGAGGACTCAGTGCAATGTCTTTTTTATATTCTTTTGCCTCCCTGCCCAGTCTAACACTCACCCTTGGAAGGCAGTGGGTCGAAGCGGGTGCCTGAAAAACACACCCAGAATTGCCTTCCCTTCACAAGTCCCTGTGTCCTTAAAAGGCTCTCACCTTTTAAGGAGCAGATGACTGCTCCTCAGACCCAAGCATATACACACTGCAGATTCTCTGTCTGTCCAACACGTGTCTGAATCTTGCGGTGCACACAACTTGTGTTAAGTGGAGCTCTCCCACAATACAGCCACTACTTCCTGAATCCATTCTGTGTGCTGCCTACATGGTGAGTTGTGGTAACCCTGCAAAAATCCCCACCCTCACCGCTGGCCACGCAAGGGGCTGGGCCTCTTCCTATGGTGGACCCTTGAGCATCAGGGTGTCTTACTCTCCCTAATATTCTGTAGCCCTCCCCAATGAAGGGGGTTCTGGAGAGTGATGTATTCTTATGTTTTCTTGAAGAATCATGTGTTTTATACCAATTAAAATGGTTCAAACTAAGGAAAGAGAAGCAATTACCAGTTGTTCAAATTTTAGAACCTAAATTATTACAGTTGAAAAGAAATTTTATTTAGTAAAAAAATTTCCATTCTTATCTCTATGCCCAGCCGTTATCATTTTTCCTTTGCTTTTTGGAGAAGTCTATTTATTTTTCTATTTTTTTCCCTGATGGGTCAGAATGCTAATTTATCCCTACCCTTGGGTTCCTGAATATCCCTTTAACCTGTTGTGTTTTTGCTTTCGTTTTTTGCTCAGGTAGAACTCCATCATCTGATCCAAAGGAACCGGAAAATCATCTGTTATTTATCCATTAAAAATTAACCCTTAATGTGACTTCCCTGGTGCTCCAGTGGTTAAGACTCCATGCTTCCATTGCAGGGGGCATGGATTTCATACTTGATGAAGTGTTAGTCACTCAGTCGTGTCTGACTCTTTGCGACCCCATGGACTGTAGCCCTTTCGGCTCCTCTGTCCACGGGATTCTCCAGGCAAGAATACTGGAGTGGATAGCCATTCCCTTCTCCAGGGGATCTTCCTGACTCAGGGATTGAATCTGGTTCTCCTGCACCACAGGCAGATTCTTTACCATCTGAGCCACCAGGGAAGCCCATATCTGGTTGGTAACTATAAGATCCTACATGCAGCCTAGCATGACCAAAAAAAAATTAAAAATTCACCCTCAACCATTATCCGTATTTGTTTAGCATACATTAACAAAGTGTCATTGAAGCTGATGAACTGCAATGAAGAGTCATACACCACAAAATTGTTGTGGCCCCTATTTTCAGATGGAAAAACTGAGGCACTGGGTAGGGAAATGGCTTGCTGGGGTTGGCCATGCCACAAAAACCTGAACTGAATCACTGACTTCTTAATTATTAAAGGCCACTCCACTCTGAGTCTCCTTTCTTCCCATCCCATTCTCTACCATTTCCTCCAACACCACCACTATTCTACTTTTTCCACTTGATAGTAGAAAAACAAAAAAGTTAATCCAGGGCTTCCCTGGTAGCTCAGTGGTAAAGAACATACCTGCCAATACAGGAGATGCACGTTGAATCCCTGGGTCAGGAAGATACCCTGGAGGAGGAAATGGCAACCCACTCCAGTATTCTTGTCTGGTAAATCCCATGGATAGAGGAGCCTGTTGGGCTACAGTCCATGGGGTTGTAAAACTAACACATACAGTAGTAACAACAGAAAAGCTGCTAGATAGAATAAAACAGTTTAGACCAGAATAAGATGCTATTGTACATGGGCAAATACTGGAATATTTGATTTAATATTTTTCGGGTAAAAATGACAAAGAAATACCTATTTAATCTTAATAATGATTATTAGCCCCTTATTAGACCCTAAGGTCAGAGTTTGGAGAGATCAGCTTCAGTCTGACCTAATTTTAAAAAAGGCCCTGAAGGAGTGTCATAGCAAAATGTCAAGTTCACCTCTGAGTCTACAAAACAATCTAGCCACACAGCACAGAGGGAGGAAGAGAGTCACATCCTTTCAATACTTACTGCCTCCTCTCACTGTTCTACAAAAAGAAAACATCTTCCTGAGCATTACTTTGTTACTGTTGTCACTTTTCTCAGATTTATCACATTTTAAAAACGTATCACCATGTTTTAGATAAATATTTCAAACACGTTTTACCTCTGAGTGCATTAGAGATTAAAAAAAAAAAAGTAATTCTAATTAGTGTTTTGTTGCTGCTTGTGATTTCCACCCTTGGCTTTGAAGATCAAAAAATAATAGTATGTGCTTACACGTTATTTACTTTCTCCCACACACTCTGATATTATCTCACCATTTTCTAATGTAGAACATTGGCATGAAAAATATTGAGTCATAGATGTTTGTGTATATGAACACCAGAGTTTCAGGGTGGCCTTGAAGCTTTTGTGTGATGGTCAAATGTACCGACTTTGATGATAGGTTTGAACACTACTTGGGTGGCCTTGGGTAACTCACCAACTTTGTTGAGTCTCAGTTTCTTCATCTGTAAAATGGGAATTAACGAAGCTACTTAATGTAAAGTACTTAGCATAAATGCCCAGCATAAACTATGTGTGTAATACATGTATACTGTTGGTTACAAACATAGACTGTGGAGTTAGGCATCCTGGGTTCACATCCGAAATCAACTACATACTTACTGTGCTAATTACTGAACTTCTCAGTGTCTCTGTTCATTCATTTGTAGCCAGATTTTTTTTTTTTCCTTTTGGTCTGTGAGGCATAGGTACCAATAGTTCCCTGACCAGAGATCAAACCTGTGCCCCCTGCAGTGGAAGCACAGAGTCTTAACCACTGGACTACCAGGGAAGTTCCTGTAACCAGAAATTTGAGCAGAGAATTATAAGGGGGGTTCTTACATCTACCTTTTCAAACTGAGATTTCATGATGAAGCCTTTGCTCCTAATTCTGGCAGACAGCTGTCAATTCATGTCTCTTGACTAGAATAACTAGAGACCCATGATTTTAATTAGGTCTTTGTTTGTTTAGAAAATAAAGACATTGACTGGTGAGAAACAGAATTTATTGTAGGGCTATATATGGTAGATAAGAATCTCACCAGAACACACGGAGATGGACAATGATACAGCAGGCTTGACAGAAACAGGAACTAAAGCAGCATCTGTCTTCCTCTCAGAGGCAAGTAGATCTCTTCATGATATTTCAGCTTTTCCCAGCATTCTTACTCCATTCTGTTCTTGAAACTGACTGGCTTCTTGTGATTCTATTCAAGAATCATTTCTGCTTGCTAATAATCATACCTTGCCTTTTAAGGCTTCTCTAGCCTTGAATCTACGTCATGACCTTACAGCTTGAGTTTTCCCAACTAAATGTTTGAACCTTTCATTTTCCAAAATCCAGTTTTGTGAGGATGAGTGACCCAGATTTTCTTTTCAAGCCAGACCACTGGCTACAGTATGAATGGACTTTCCTTGAGTCAGATGGTCTCCACTGATCCAAATGGCTGGGGCTTGGGGAATTTCATTTTATGTGGCAGAGGGAGGTTTCCAAGAGCAGCAAACGTAGGCAGTGCAGAAAGTTAGTGATGTTTCTGGTATCTCCATTGGAAAATGGAGGTCATGGAGTTTATACTCAGAAATTTCGGAATCCACTTAAGTCTCAGTTCAGTTTCGTTCAGTTCAGTCGTGTCTGACTCTTTGTGACCCCACGCACTGCAGCACACCAGGCTTCCCTGTCCATCGCCAACTCCTAAACCTTGCTCAAACTCATGTCCATTGAGTTGGTGATGCCATCCAACCATCTCATCCTCTGTTATACCCTTCTCCTCCTGCCTTAAATCTTTCCTAGCATCAGGGTCTTTTCCAGTGAATCAGTTCTTCACATCAGGTGGTGAAAGTACTGAAACTTCAGCTTCAGCATCAGTCTTTCCAATGAATATTCAGAACTGATTTTCTTTAGGATTGACTGGTTTGGTTCCTTGCAGTCCAAGGAACTCTCAAGAGTCATCTCCAACACCACAGTTCAAAAGCATCAGTTCTTCTGTGCTCAGTTTTCTTTATGGTCCAACTCTCACAGCCATACATGAGTACTGGAAAAACCATAGCCTTGACTCTACACACCTTTGTCAGCAAAGTAATGTCTCTGCTTTTTAATATGCTCTCTAGGTTGGTCATAGCTTTTCTTCCAAAGAGCAAGCATCTTTTAATTTCATGGCTGCAGTCACCATCTGCAGTGATTTTGGAGACCAAGAAAATAAAGTCTGTCACTGTTTCCATTGTTTCCCCATCTGTTTGTCATGAAGTGATGGGACCCGATGCCATGATCTTTGTTTTTCAAATGCTGAGTTTCAAGCCAGCTTTTTCATTCTCCTGTTTCACTTTCATCAAGAGGCTCTTTAGTTGCTCTTCGCTTTTGGCTATAAATGCAGGAGACTCTGGTTCTATCCCTAGGACATCTGTGTCATCTACATATTTGAAGTTACTGATATTTCTCCCAGCAATCTTGATTCCAGCTTGAGCTTCATCCAGCCTAGCATTCCACATGATGTACTCTGCACATAAGTTAAATAATCAGGGTGACAATATACAATGTTGACGTCCTTTCCCAGTTTGGAAACAGTCCACTGTTCCATGCGTGGTTTTAACTGTTGCTTCTTGACCTGCATACAGGTTTCTCAGGAGGTAGGTAAGGTGGCCTGGTATTCCCATCACTTTAAGAATTTTCCACAGTTTGTTGTGATCCACACAAGTCAAAGGCTTTAGCATAGTCAATGAAGCAAAATCGGACGTATTTTTTGGAATTCTTTTGCTTTTTCTATGATCCAATGATGATGCTGTTTGATTTCTGGTTCCTCTGCCTTTTCTAAATCCAGCTGAAATCTGGATGTTCTTGGTTCACATACTGTTGAAGCCTAGCTTGGAGAATTTTGAGAATTTCTTTGCTAGGGTGAGATGAGAACAATTGTGTGGTAGTTTGGGCATTATTTGTATTGTTTTTCTTTGGAATTGGAATGAGTCCCACTTAAGTTTATTCTTTCTATTAGGAAGTTCAATTCAGTTCGGTCACTCAGTTGTGTCTGACTCCTTGTGACCCCATGAACTGTAGCATGCCAGGCCTCCCTGTCCATCACCAGCTCCTGGAATTTACCCAAACTCATGTCCATTGAGTCGGTGATGCCATCCAACAGTCTCATCCTCTGTCATCCCCTTTTTCTCCTGCCCTCAATCTTTCCCAGCATCGGGGTCTTTTCAAATGAGTCAGCTTTTCGCATCAGCGACTTATTCAAATGGTCTTGGCTTGAGACTAAGGACAGAAACATGAATTTTGCTCCAGGATCTGTTTTAGGATCTTTCTACTCAAAGTGTGCTCCATAGACTAGCCCAAGGAAGCATTATTATGAACAAAACTAGTGGAGGTGATAGAATTCCAGCTGAACTATTTCAAATCCTAAAAGATGATGTTGTGAAAGTCTTGTAGTCAATTTACCAGCAAATTTGGAAAAGTCAGCAGCGGCCACAGGACTGGAAAAGGCCAGTTTTTATTCCAATCCCAAAGGAGGGCAATGTCAAAGAATGTTCAAATTATCGCACAATTGTACTCATTTACATGCTAAAGAATCTGCCTGCAATGCAGGAGACTCTGGTTCTATCCCTAGGTCAGGAAGATCCCCTGGAGAAGGGAATGGCAACCCACTCCAGTATTCTTCCCCAGGAAATCCCATGGACAGAGGAGCCTGGTGGGCTACAGTCCATGGGATTGCAAATAGTCGGACACAACTGAGCAACTAACATGCACATGCTAACAAGGTAATACTCAAAATCCTGCAAGCTAGGCTTCAACAGGACGTGAACTGAGAAATTCCAGATGTACAAGCTGGATTTAGAAAAGTTGGAGTAACCAGAGATCAAATTGCCAACATCTGCTGGATCACAGAAAAAGCAAGAGAATTCCACAAAAATCTATTTCTACTTCATTGACTACACCAAAGCCTTTGGCTGTGTGGATCACAACAAATTGTGGAACATTCTTAAAGAGTTGGGAATACCAGGCCAACTTAACTGCCTCCTGAGAAACCTGTATGCAGATCAAGCAGCAACAGTGAGAACCGGACATGGAACAATGAACTGGCCCAAAATTGGGAAAGGAGTATGTTACGGCTGTATGTTGTCACCCTGATTATTTAGCTTATATGCAGAGTACATCACATGAAATGCTGGGCTGGATGAAGCTCAAGCTGGAATTAATATTGCAGGGAGAAATATCAATAGCCTCAGATATGCAAAGTGACACCACCTTAATGGCAGAAAGTGAAAAGGAACTAAAGAGCCTCTTGATGAAAGTGAAAGAGAAGAGTGAAAAAGCTGGCTTAAAACTCAACATTCAAAAAATGAATATTATGGCATCCCATCCCATTGCTTCATGGCACATAGAATGGAAAAAATGGAAACAGTGACGATTTAATTTTCTGGGGCTCCAAAATTACTGTGGAAGTTGACTGCAGCCATGAAATTAAAAGATGCTTGCTCCTTGGACCAAAAGCTATGACCAACTGCTANCCCATTGCTTCATGGCACATAGAATGGAAAAAATGGAAACAGTGACGATTTAATTTTCTGGGGCTCCAAAATTACTGTGGAAGTTGACTGCAGCCATGAAATTAAAAGATGCTTGCTCCTTGGACCAAAAGCTATCACCAACTGCTAAGTCACTTCAGTCGTGTCCGACTCTGTGTGACCCCATAGATGGCAGCCCACCAGGTTCCCCCGTCCCTGGGATTCTCCAGGCAAGAACACTGGAGTGGGTTGCCANAAAGAAAAAGCATCAAATGAGAAGAAAGATGATATAGAAAAAATAAAGTCATATCCTTTTATGGAAGGGGAACCTGAAGACGATGTCTACCTAAAACGCTTATACCCAAGGCAGATATACGAGGTGGAGAAAGCTGTTCACTTACTTAAGAGATTTCAAGTTTTGGACTTTACAAATCCAAAGCAAGGTGTTTATCTTGATTTGACACTGGATATGACACTGGGGAAGAAGGTATGTAGACTGGATTAAAATTTATTTGTCAGCAGTGGATGAATGAATTGCTGTTTCTTAACTTAAAATATGTTTTTTCTCCTGTAATAATTTTTAGAAAATCTTATGCTCTTTCTGAACTTTAGGATGAGAAATATTAAAGTTTGTCTTTTAGTTTTCCAGATAATAATATAGAATGTTGAACTCATTCTGTAGAGTCAGTGAACATATATCTCCTATTTGTCTGGAAGTCATTGGTAGGAACAAAAGTAGTGTCAAAATTAATTGAGGTATTACTGTAACTGAAAAATGACTTAAGCTGTCCGGGCATGTTGTTCCTTCTTGGTCATTAAGGACTTTGGATTGCTCAGTGGCCTGAAGATGTGTTCCTCAGAATCCTGGGTTGAGACTAAGTTTGGATGGGGTGCCAAGCCCCTTACACTCATCTCAACCAAAACATTTCTGCTTTGTCTGCTTATATATTGCAGATCCACAAAAGACTTGTTTATAAAATTCTAAAGGTGGGAAAAATACTAGATTAGAATTGAGGTCCATTACAGCTCTCAATTTGATAGGCTTCTCACTTAAGAAATTAATTTATTTGGAGATGATACTTTGATTTTTATTCTGAGGATGTCTTTTTTTTCAAACTGGAGGATCTGTGTTTTTGAGTACAATTTAACAACCTCAGCAGCAACAAGTAATTGAGGAGGAGGAATAAAACATAGTGTTTAAGAGCATAGGCTGACATTGTATTACAGGCCAGAATCCTGGGGTCACCAGTTACCTGCTCTTTGAGCTTCTGGTTTAACCTCTCCAAAACCCAGTTTTTCCCTTTCTTTATAAAGGGAAGTAAAATGCTTATTTTCATGCATGTTCTCATTTAATTCTATAATAATCTCAAAAGAGGAAGCTGAGACACTGAAAGTGAAGTAACTTGCTCAAGGTCACCAGAGGTGGGGGTGGAATTAGGATTTAAACCAAGGTCTGTTTCATTTCTTGGTTATTTTTTGTTTATTTCAATCCTATTGAAATTTTATTTTATACTATAGTGTTACTGTTCTTTTATTTTAAAACGGTGTAGTGTCTAACATAACCACTTTCTCAGTCAACCAATAGTGTAATTTATAACGAAGTATTGTAGGACCACAAGTTTCATTTTGTAAATGTTAGCCACTTATAAACTAGTAACATTGAAAAGGTTCAGTTTTCTTCCTGAGACCTTTTTTGTTCTTGACAGAGTGCTTGTAAAACAAGCCAGTATTCCCCCAGGGGATGCTATTATTGTGATTGCTTGCCATTGAAAAATTTACTGAAGCCAGTTGTGACATGTTAATGGCAAAGGAATGACAGTCAGTAAAACTGAGTTACATGTCTGACATAAAGTGTGCTTAAGAGTTTGTGCCTTCTGTCTGAAAAGAAATTCTCAGGAGGTTATCTTACTCAAGTTTTTCTAAAAATATGATCTTTCAATCAGTTTTAATTATGAAACGACTCTTTTTCTGGACCTTAAGGCTGCACCAAAACTATGGGCCTAGAACTTGTTTCTGTGTGAAGTCTCCCTAAGAGATCCGAGTCACAGGTCTAGACAGGTCCTTGGCCCAGTGACTAAACAAATTAGTTTTGAGGTCCTGTAAAAACTCCACCCATATTAGGGTGTCTCAAATGCATGCCATTATTTAGGATTTTCCGACTGACTTCCCATACATGTCTGGAAGTGGTGGGTGGTCCAGGTTGTTTCAAAATAGACCTGCTCGAAATGGCCTTTCAGATTTGGCAGTCTATCTTGGCTTTAGAGTTAATATCAGATTCACTTGATTGTTTAGAATCAACATGGAAATTAGGAGTGACCCACTGAGCAGATTAGCTGGATATATTGTTCAATGTGCATAGCTGTATACATGTCCTCCTTGATGATGTAAAAAAAAATTATATATTTTTTGAATTTAATTCTAGGTAGAAAACATTTATTGGCATCCATCACGTGGAGGCCTTATACCAGGTGCTAGTGAAGATAAAGTGAAAGTGAAGTCGCTCAGTTGTGTCTGACTCTTTGCGACCCCATGGACTGTAGCCTATCAGTTTCTTCCATCCATGGGATTTTCCAGGCAAGAGTGAATTGCCATTTCCTTCTCCAGGGGATCTTCCTGACCCAGGGATTGAACCCGGGTCTCCTGTATTGCAGGCAGACGCTTTGCAAACACAGATCTTAGTTTAATATGTGACACTATGTAGAGAAAGAAGCCACGTGCCATGGGANGCCATTTCCTTCTCCAGGGGATCTTCCTGACCCAGGGATTGAACCCGGGTCTCCTGTATTGCAGGCAGACGCTTTGCAAACACAGATCTTAGTTTAATATGTGACACTATGTAGAGAAAGAAGCCACGTGCCATGGGACTGTGGAGTTGGGGAAAGAGGTTTATATCTTTATTTTGATTTCTTACAAAGGAAATATAATCTCTTATGCTTTAACAGGTAATCAGTGAATATTTTGGATATTAGAAAAGATGAATGAATTTTTTATAATTGTTTTTCCATTGTCGTATATTTAGAAAAAAGTGGAGCCATTTACCAGTGTTCTTAGTTTGCCATACCCATTCATTTCAGAAATGAGTAAAGTTGCCGTATTTACAGGGGTGAGTAACTTTTGTTGGCTTTTTATATCCTTTAGTTTTTTGACACATTACATTGATCAATGATTAGAATAACTGAATAGAATTGGAGAAAATCCTGGCATTCCCCTAGCATATTTTCCCCATGTGAAACTCAAAGCAGTTAAATGGCTTATTTGAGGTCATATCATTAGTTTGAGAAAGAGCTGAGTCACAACATTAACTTCATCATTATTATCTACCATTTTATGTTTCTCACAAGAGAAGTATTTATCCTGCTAGCTGCTGTGTCCGGCTGAAACTCTCCAAACGACAAAAATAACATTGACTTTAAAGCAGTGGGCCATTTAGTGCTGTGAAGACACAGAAACCACACTTTTAAAATGATCTAGTCTGTAAAGTCAAGAAAGTCACAGCAGTAACGAGTATAGTAATACAGCTCTTTGTCATTGTTTTTGTATTATGCACATTTGTTTATAACATGCTCATGAATATGTTTTGTAAAGTGTTTTTCTTGCTGTCATCTGTCTCACTTACAATGAAGAAACTCTGGGTTTTTTCCCCAGAAAAGTAGAGAATATAGCTCTTAGAATGCCACAAAAGTTGAGTAAATAGTGACATATTTTTACAGTAAATCCAAATGGTATAAATGAAGCATTTAGAGAAAAGAAACCTAATACTGTGTATTTTTCTTTTGGATTTTCAGACAGTAGGCTAAATTTTGGTTCTCATTTCTAAAATTTAAAAATCTTTACTCTTGTAATACTGAATTGATAAAATGTCTCCATTTAAAGTAGCAAAACTAAATATATTTTAATCTGTTATTTTTGGAAAGTGATGTATTGATGACATTGGAGACTTAGGACCACTTGGTAGATTTTTAATATGCCATTTTGACATATTTCCTCATATATTAGTCAAGAAATGCCTTCAGTTTATTGCAGCACACCAGGCCTCCCTGTCCATTACCAACTCCCGGAGTTCACCCAAACCCATGTCCATCGAGTCAGTGATGCCATCCAGCCATCTCATCCTCTGTCTTCCCCTTTCCCTCCTGCCCCCAATTCCTCCCAGCATTAAAGTCTTTTCCAGTGAGTCAACTCTTCACATGAGGTGGCCAAAGTNACTCCCGGAGTTCACCCAAACCCATGTCCATCGAGTCAGTGATGCCATCCAGCCATCTCATCCTCTGTCTTCCCCTTTCCCTCCTGCCCCCAATTCCTCCCAGCATTAAAGTCTTTTCCAGTGAGTCAACTCTTCACATGAGGTGGCCAAAGTACTGGAGTTTAAGCTTTAGCATCAGTCCTTCCAGTGAACACCCAGGACTGATCTCCTTTAGAAGGGACTTGCTGGATCTCCTTGCAGTCCAAGGGTCTCTCAAGAAATGCCTTAATCACCTGCAAACTAAGCTTGTTCTGAATGTACTATTTCTGATGCATCTAGTTGAAAACTGATGCAGTTTCAATTAAAAGTAAAACATACAGTTTTATTTTGAACTGTGGTATTTCTGACAAAATACTTGAAAGGAGACTGAATTTGTTTAAAGACTAATGTTCAAACTATTGTATTTTTTGGTAGAATGCATCAGAAATTAAAATAGCAGAAGAAAATGGAGCTGCATTTGCAGGAGGAACTAATCTCATTCAGAAGGTACGGTATTGTTTCCGTATTCATTACTTACAGAAATTGTTCTGTTATCTTTGCCATCCATTGATTTATTACATGTGAAACATAACTACTCTGTTCATATCTTTTGATAAATGGTAAGTAGAGCTTTACAGAACAGGTGATTTTCCTACTCTTTTGAATCTCAAAATCAAGCTAAGAAAAAACTATCCAGACAGCCTGATATTAGTTATACTTGATTTGTATTTGTGATTTTTTTGTTTCTTTCTTATATGTTTGTGAGAATTTTGTGGATAGACTGGAAAGGACAGTATGACTCTTGTGGTTTTAAATGTGAGATTTGAGGTGAAATCTGAAAGGTAGCCTATATGGATATCTCTATTCATATTTCAAAGGCCAGATGTTTGTTTTGCCTTATTGGAGTGGAAAGTATGATTTACTTTAGTAGATTACAAAGGATAGTATCTGACCTCTATAATATGGTACTTTTGGTTACTCTTAAATTTTACCACACCAGCTCTCCCAGCTCCATCAGTTCAAGTGGTATAAACAAAAAAATGTTATGCAGCCTACCTTGAGAAAATAACACAGAAGTGGTGGAGCCCATTTGAAGCAAAGACATTTGTTTGTTTGAGTTAATTTATNACTTTTGGTTACTCTTAAATTTTACCACACCAGCTCTCCCAGCTCCATCAGTTCAAGTGGTATAAACAAAAAAATGTTATGCAGCCTACCTTGAGAAAATAACACAGAAGTGGTGGAGCCCATTTGAAGCAAAGACATTTGTTTGTTTGAGTTAATTTATTTATTTTAATTGGAGGCTAATTACTTTACAGTATTGTAGTGGTTTTTGCCATACATTGACATGAATCAGCCATAGGTGTACATCCACATCCTGACCCCCCTCCCACTTCCCTCCCCATCCCATCCCTCAGGGTCATCCCAGTGCCTGAGCACCCTGTCTCATGCATCAAACCTGGACTAGTGATCTATTTCACATATGATAGTATACATGTTTCAGTGCTGTTCTCTCAAATCATCCCACCTTTGCCTTCTCCCACAGAGTCTGAAAGACTGTTCTATACATCTGTGTCTCTTTTGCTGTCTCACATACAGGATCATCGTTACCATCTTTCTAAATTCCATATTTATATGTTGGTATACTGTATTGCTGTTTTTCTTTCTGACTTACTTCACTCTGTATAATAGGCTCCAGTTTCATCTACCTCATTAGAACTGATTCAAATGTATTCTTTTTAATGGCTGAGTAGTACTTCATTGTGTGTATGTGCCACAGCTTTCTTATCCATTTGTCTGCCAATGGGCATCCAGGTTGCTTCCATGTCCTGGCTATTATAAACAGTGCTGCAGTGAACATTGAGGTACACATGTCTCTTTCAGTTCTGGTTTCCTCAGTGTGTATGCCCAGCAATGGGATTGCTGGGTTGTATGGCAGTTCTATTTCCAGTTTTTTAAGGAATCTCCACACTGTTCTCCATAGTGGCTGTACTAGTTTGCATTCCCACCAACAGTGTAAGAGGGTTCNCCAAAATTAGTAGAAGGAAAGAAATAATAAAGATCCAAGCAGAAATAAATGAAAAAGAAGTGAAAGAAACAATAGTAAAGATTAATAAAACTAAAAGCTGGTTCTTTGAGAAGATAAACAAAATTGACAAGCCTTTAGCCAGACTCACCAAGAAATAAAGAGAGAAGAATCAAATCAACAAAATTAGAAATGAAAAATGAGAGGTTACAACAGAAATAACAAAGGATTATAATAAACTATTATGAACTACTATCTGACAATAAAATGGATAATCTGGAAGAAATAGACAGATTCTTAGAAAAGTTCAATCTTCCAACACTGAATCAGGAAGAAATAGAAATTATGAACAACCCAATTACAAGCACTGAAATTGAAGCTGTGATCAAAAATCTCCCAAAAAACAAAAGCGCAAACCAGATGGCTTCACAGGAGAATTCTATCAAACATTTAGAGAAGATCTAATGCCTATCCTTCTAAAACTCTTTCAAAAACTTGCAGAGGAAGGAACGCTTCCAAACTCATTCTGTGAGGCCACCATCACCCTGATACCAAAATCAGACAAAGAAAACTACAGGCCAATATCACTGATGAACATAGATGCAAAACTCCTCAACAAAATTTTAGCAAACAGAATTCAGCAGCACATCACAAAAGTCATATACCATGATCAAGTTGGGTTTATTCCAGGAATGCAAGGATTCTTCAATATATGGAAATCAATCAATGTGATACACCATATTAACAAACTGAAAGATAAAACTATACGATAATCTCAATAGATGCAGAAAAAGTCTTTGACAAGATTCAGCACCCATTTATGATTAAAACTCTTCAAAAAATAGACATAGAAGAAACTATATCAACATAGTAAAAGCCATATATGATGAGCCTACAGCAAACATTATTCTCAATGTGAAAAACTGAAAGCATTTCCCCTAAGATCAGGTACAAGACAAGGGTGTCCACTTTCACCACTATTTTTCAACATGGTTCTGGAAGTCCTAGCTACAGCAATCAGAGAAGAAAAAGAAATAAAAGGACAGAACAGAAAAGAAGAAGTAAAGCTCTCACTGTTTGCAGATGGCAAGATGCTGGACACAGAAAACCCTAAATCAACTATCAGAAAACTAAGATCATGACATCTGATCCCATCACTTTATGGCAAATAAATGGGGAAACAATGGAAACAGTGAGAGACTTTATTTTCCTGGGCTCCAAAATCACTGCAGATGGTGACTGCAGCCATGAAATTAAAAGATGCTTGCTCCTTGGAAGAAAAGCTATCACCAACCTAGATAGCATACTAAAAAGCAGAGATATTACTTTGCCAATAAAGGTCCGCCTAGTCAAAGGTATGGTTTTTCCAGTAGTCATGTATGGATGTGAGAGTTGGAGTATAAAGAAAGCTGAGTGCCGAAGAATTGATACTTTTGGACTGCAAGATCAAACCGGTTAGTCCTAAAGGAAATCAGTCCTGAGCATTCATTGGAAGGAGTTATGCTGAAGCTGAAACTCCAGTACTTTGGCCACCTCATGGGAAGAACTGACTGATTTGAAAAGACCCTGCTGCTGGGAAGGATTGAAAACAGGAGGAGGAGGGGACAACAGAGGATGAGGTGGTTGGATGGTATCACTGATTCAATGGACATGAGTTTGAGTATGCTCTGGGATTTGATGATGGACAGGGAAACCTGGAGTGCTGCAGTCCATGGGGTTGCAAAGAGTCGGACACGACTGAGTGACTGAACTGAATTGCTTTAAGTACATTTTGCTTTAATTTTAATACATGTGAAGTGTCACAAGTATGCTTGGTTCTGAGGGATTTTAAAATTGTTTCATTTTTACTTGTCTCTAAATTGTGATACCTATCTATAGAGTTTTGTGATATTTTATGATATGCTCTTAAAGGCTAACAGGAGCATAACTTTCAAACATAATTTAATCCAAAGGAAAATGTTTTAGAATCAGGATTAGAAAATCTTGGAATGGAAATTTCACATATAGTTCTTTGATGTTTCAAAACTGGCTCTGCTTTCATGTTTGTAGTGATGAGAGCCCTGATTTTGGAGCCAAACCGCCTCTGTTTGGTCCTGGGTCTGCCACTTAAAAGTGCAGACTGATCTGTTCTCACCAAGCCCTCAACTTCCTTGTCTAGAATGTCTGGTCAATATTAGTACTTGCCTTGTAGGGTTGTTGTATACACTTGGTGAACTAAACCATGTAACATGTTTAGCACGTTACAAGTATTTGAAGTATACTTAGCACATTACAAGTATTCTAAGAATACTTGTCACATGCCAAGGATTCTTTTTATGTAAATTATTATTGTTCAGGGCTTCCCACGTAGCTCAGTCGGTGAAGCATCTGCCTGTAATGTAGGAAACCTGAGTTTAATTCCTGGGTTGGGAAGTTCCCCTGGTGAAGGAAATGACAACCCACTCCAGTATTCTTTCCTGGAGAATCCCATGCACAGAGGAGCCTGGCAGGCTACAGTCCACGAGATCACAAGAGTCGGAGACAACTTGGCGCTATCTTTCTTTCTATTATTGTTCAGGGGAACATAGTATGTCATTTAGGGATTAAAGAATTTGTAAAAAGAAAAAATAGTAACAGGAAAATAAAATTCCAGAATCACGATTAATTTTGCTAGAGTTCAAGTTTTTATAGTTTAATGTGTAACCCTAAACTAAGGCTTTGAATGACATATTGTGGTAAGATGTTATGCAAAGAGAATCATTGGTAAGATAATTGTTGTCCAGGCAGTATTACTCTAAAAAGTTGCTTCAATTTTAAATCAGCTAAATTTTTAAATGGAGTATACTGTAGAAGTAAAGTAATTATTCTGGGTACCTGCCTGAATTAATTTAAAATGTCTTCCAAAAATTGAAATTATTTTCTTTGCTCTTAGAATGGAATTAGACTATGCATAATAAATTATAAGTAAACGTGTCTTTGACCATCCCACTCCTCTTTTATTTTTTGGAGGCAAAAGGAATTTTATATTTAGTTCTTTGTGAAACTGATTTTAGATTCAGTTGTCAGGATGCTCCAATTTTAGGAAAGCGATGTGGTTGCTAGTGATTTGGCAGCTAGTGGTTATTAATTTTACATGTGATCTTGCAAAAATTTCAGCATATTTTTTCAGTTTTGATGGACATACAAATTCAACTTTGTTGGGACTGTCTGAACCACGTGCACATCAGTGCAGTGTTCTAGCTTGTAGAACCAACATAAGCAATCAGCACTTTTGACTAACATAACCCCATGGAAGAATTAAACCTATTAAATGTTTGTTTGTTTATAATGGATGTGGTTATTTTTTTAAAAGAAACATTAGAAAATGTTTTGCTTCTGAAGATTTTCATAATTAGTAAATATGTTCATACGATCCTTGTGTTTGAAGACAGGAATTGTGCTTAATATGTATTTTCTAAATTCTAAAAAATTACTACTACATTAGACCTAATTTTTAGAAAAATAAAGCTTTTTATGTAATCTAAGGTTATCTTTTCCCTCCTGATTTTCAGATTTTGGATGATGAAATTCAAGCAGATTTTTATGTAGCTGTTCCGGAAATAATGCCCGAGCTTAATCCATTAAGGAAGAAACTGAAAACAAGATTTCCTAAGTTTAATCGAAGTAAGGGAGAGTTCTTTTACTACTTAAGTACTCTATCAACAACTTTCTAATATATATGTTTAATTAGAAAACAAAATTGCTAATATATGTGTAGAATAAATAATATAGTCTGGTATTTCAGTTTTGTGTTACATAAGAACCTGTGGAATTTTTTTCCTTTGGCATTAATATTGGTGATTTAATGTAATTTGAAAACCTAGTTGCTTTATAATAACAGATCTTTAAATTTAGGCCATATTCTTGTTTTAAATTAGTGAAACACATTACCCGCTAGATATATTATCATCATACTATCTTATGTCTCTTTATCAAAATAACATGTATGCTCGTTTATATTAGCATTCATCGTCTGTATGTGCTGGCTTACTGTATATGGTTCTGCAGTTATTTCCCCTGAGCAACTTTCCCCTTGTGAATATTTGCCCCTTACGAAATTAAGTAAGGAAAGTATGGGTGCTACATAAATAGCCTTGTTATAAAGTATGAAGTATTATATGATAAATTCACAAGATGCAGTAGGTGTTCAGTAGAGGAGGAATTGATACATAGATGGGAAAATCAGAGAAGGCATCCTAAAGGGGGTGACGTTTAAACTGTACATTGAATAATTTGATGAGCAGACTAAGAGGGATATTTTAAGTACAATCTGTTAATCATAGACACTGAAGTAGGTCAGAATTTACAGACTACATTGAAGAAATATCTATTAGTTTTCTTTGGCGGTAGTGAATGGTACTCCTACTTTGAAATGAAAAAGAATATGTTAGAAAGGGAGATTAATGCTGTATTGAGCAGAATCTCGAATAAGATCCTCATAAATTTGGACCTTGATTCTGTATTCAGCAGGACTCTCTTAGAAGTTTTTTTAAGTTGAGGGATTCTTTAGAGCTTTAATCTAGCAAGAGTTTGTAAAATGTACTGGCATGAAATCAAAAGTAGAGGCAAGAAGACCAGTTCAGATGCAGTTGCCAGAGATTAATAAAGGTGAGGCTTAAAGTCTTCATAATGAGTCTCGAGTAAAGAGGACAGATGTCAAAGATAATAGGACTTTGCACTATGTAGTTAGGAATGGACATGTTAAGAGAGAGAAAGGAAAGAGTCAATGATGCTGAGATTTTTAACCCTAGGGATCTCTCCTAATAAGTTGATATCATTAATGCAAATGGGGAGTAGGTTTGGGAGGAAAGAATATGTTCACTAGCAGACATAGCTTTTTCAGGTGGTACTGAATATCTGCTGTAGATAGATGTTTTCTCAGATAAAATTTTATAAGGTAAAAGAGCAGATATTTTAAAATTATTTTAGTAGATCTTCAAATTTTAACTCTAGTTGAGCTAAAAAAAATCCTGCTAAAATTCTTCATACATGATAGCCACTAATGCTCATCTGAGTTATAGACCATGTTCTATACTGTAAACAAATTCAAATGGACTCTTCAGTTCTTTTGTTATATTGGAGTTTTGTTTATTTTTAATAGCTTGCATTGAATAACACATCCTTGTGAGATACTGGATGGAGGTTTGGTACTTGTTATTAGGAATTTCCATTATAGTAGTGTTTGTTTTCATGGAATCACACTATATTCTTTCCTAAGTAAGACCTGAAATTAAAACATTATTTTAAAAATTAAACCAGAATTGCAGTTGAATTTGAAGATAATTCCCTTAATTTTTTTCCTAATTGAATTCAAGCTCAATAAAGCCAAATAATACTAAAGATAGTCAACTAAAAGTGAAACTGAATACCGAGTGTATCTGTATTCAGCTCGCTTATTGCTTTGCACGGTTAACTGGTTTTTCACGGAAATTAATTTTGTCACCTTTGCTAACTTTATCCATTCTTTGAATAACTTTTGGTCTCAGTTTTCTTTAGTGTTGAGGTTTTTTAATTGCCATTTTTATCACAAAATTTGGGATAATTAGTTTTAGTCTGAAAGGTTTTCAAATTTCTTTATTACAACATTTCTTTATTAATTTCAACATTTCTTTATTACAAATAAGAAAAGTTTCCCCTGAAAATGTTTATTTTTATTAGTGGGCTTTACTTTATTTCTGCTTTCATAATGAATCATAGCTTCTGTATACAATGGTCAAGTTACCTAGGTATGTCCCCCACCTCCATTTGCTTACCAGAGCATCTTGGAAAAACAGACAGACCTTTCACCTTCTCTGAGTTTTTCTTCTCACTCCCACATGATCTGTTCAACAGCACTGGCAAAACATTTGTGTTCTTTAAACATGAAGACAAACGATTAACCTGTCAAAAATGTTAAAACAGAGTACACCAGATGTGCATTAGAACAAATGAAGCTTGTTTTATGCATTTTTAGAGCTTATTCAGATCCTTGTTTAGGAACATTTGATTCCCCTTACATCCAACAAAAGACGCTGGGTACACGTAAGGGTAAAGTAGGAATTACGTTTTGAGCAAATGATGGAATTAAAAAACAAACAAGCCCCTGCAGCTGAGCTCATTAGTTTCCCATTTTGTCTTACATTTTGTCTTTGTAATGGGAGTGGGTGTAACTAACTTGGCTGGACTGAATGTGCACATTTTGCAGCATATTTAATGTTGCAGTTTTGTTTTATTTTAATTGCTTACATAACTATAAGCAAGTTCTCTATTTTTTCCAATGCACATTTGACATATTTTCTTAGTATTTCTTTTTTATCTCATTAAAAAAGAGACATTTAAAACTTGCTTTTTAAAATTTCTTCGGAAGAAATTGGGTTTCATTTTCCTTGTCAACTAGCTTCCCCCTAGTTTCCTGCCACAATGTAACCTCTAACATTTTTTCATATCTAACATAGATATACATTTTATTGATATTTTTAGTTTTCTTTATTCCTAATCTTACTGACATTTACTAAACAGAAAATACTAGTATGAAAATATCTTGACTTATAAAGCATACTAAGTTGTTGGCAGGTAAGGGACATGATTAGAAAATTGGACCCATTACTGTGTGTTCCTCTTAACACATAGCTCTTAGAACTGAACATCAATGTTGCAGTTGGAGTCTTGTCAAAAGGGTATTTCAGCAGGCTTGTCTANGGGACATGATTAGAAAATTGGACCCATTACTGTGTGTTCCTCTTAACACATAGCTCTTAGAACTGAACATCAATGTTGCAGTTGGAGTCTTGTCAAAAGGGTATTTCAGCAGGCTTGTCTATAGAGTATTCACATCTACTAAGGAGGACACTGCTTTCTGTAAGGAAGTTGTTTTTGTATTGTATTTGAGAGTAATGGATATAAAATGATTAAAATCTAATGTCAGTTATTTTTAGCTCATAGATCAACATGCTGTACTTAACAGTATTGCTTGCATTATTGAAATAATTAGAATTCTTTGGTCATATGAAGAAAAATGATAAAGCAAATGGAGTTTTTGCAGGGTAACAAATTTGAAATTTTTGTAAATTTTCCTCTCTCATGTACTAATAATTTAAAAACTATGTGTGAAAGATTCCAGTGATGATTAGGTATGATTATTAGTGCTATAGATGAATTAGTGATATATTACAACTGGTTCTATTGATCTTCTTTATTTCCCTTACTCCAGCCATAGTTGCTTCCTTGCCGTTACACATACACACCAGGTTTTCTCCCTTCTCAGGTCTTTGGATTCATTGTCGTATCTGTCTGTAATGCTTTTTACTAATTTGTCTGGCTCACATTCTTATTCAAGTATCACTTAGATGGAGAGACCTTCTGTGACCATCCTGTTTAAATATTAATCTCCACTTCCCATTACCACTAGATTTCTCATTATCGTGTTTTTACCTGCTTTCTTTTAAGGCTTATCAATCTTGGCATCTTCCATTTTTAATTTGTGGGTGTGTGTTCAATTTCTTCCATTAGCATAAGGGCATTTTTGTCCACTAGTATAGTCTCATGACCTAGAATAGCACCTGGCACATAGTAGGTACTCAACAAACATATCATATGTGTCAAGCCTTGAATGTGATGGCTATGAACAAGAGAAAGTCCTTACTGGTACAGAGTGAATAGTTTTGTTTTCTGCACTAGACAAGCTGACTTACTAAACATTTATTTTTAATTTAATTAACTCAGATTTCTCTAGTTGAAGAAATAAACCAAAACAAAGCACATAACTTCAAAACCATTATTTGTTTCCACTGTCCTTTGTAGCAGTGATCTTACTTCTTTCTGTTGTCTCACACCAAGTTTCTCAGGCAGGTCTCTTTAGTGGTTGGCTGTCTCCATTTCCTTTCCAGTTGTCAGTCTTCCTTACATACTTTTCTCTCATAACTCAGCTCAAATGTTGCTCTTGCTACTAATCACTGTTCTTTCTTTTGTCACATTTAAAGGTCTGTTTTTAATTTTCTCTTTTTCTTGATACTAATTTTTACACTGTACAATCTTAACAATTTTTTTCCCCTACCTACTCCTCCTTTGTCTTTCCTGCCTTCTTACATTCTACTTTCTTTGCCCCTGTCATATTCCCTGGTGAAGAAGAGAGAAGGTACATTAGTATGAAATACCTATATGTTAGTATAGGTTATGTTCATTACAAAAATTAAATAGAATTAGGAGAATAGAAAGGAAAAGAAAGAGGAGAAAAGTAGACAAATGTAAAAGCACAGAGAAAAAAGAAAATAGAGAAAGAGGAGGCAATAACTACATAATCTAAAAGCCCTAAAAATAGTGGGAAAGATTTAACCTTGGGTTATATTGAAAAGCAGAATTAAAGAGTGGCTAGACATAGACCTCCTTCTGTCTTGGCTTTGTCTCTCACTGTGACTTTGAAAAAAATTTTGAACATTTTTGTGCCTTTGTTTTTCATCTCCAAAATGAGTTTCATGATGATATGTTCCCATGGTGTTTTTATTATAGTGTGCAGGAGCTTAGCATAGGCTAAGTACATGATGCATATGACCCTCAGTTACTATTGACTCCCTACAATTCCTAAAGTAGCTATGCATGTTCCATAATTACTTTTTTCAAAAAATTTTTTCCTAATTATTTTAGAACGCATTCTTTTTCATGGCTTCATATATCATTTCTATCTTTATAACTCATTTATTGAATCATTGTATATTTATTGGGTGTCTACTGTGTGCTAGGCAGTACAATTAATGCTGAAGATTAAAAGATGAACAGATAGTCCCCATCTTTAAGGAGATGAAAATTGACAGGTGAGAGATAGTAACAAACTGCTGCTCTAAGATGCAGGCAGTGTACTAGTGGAAAATGTACAAAGTGCTTAGAGGAATGAGGAACACCTTGTAGAATCAGATTATATAAAGAAGGTAGCAGTGAAGTTGAGACTTTAACCGTATATAGGCGTTTTCTTTCTTGACATTCATGGGGAGAACATTCCAGGTGGAAGAAATGGCCTGTTGTAATGCACAAAAGTGCGAGTCAGCCAGTTGTGTTCAGAAAATTATAACTAGCTTTCTATCGTTAGTTACATAATGTGCTCTCAGATAGGTCAGTGGGGTTAGAAGTGATAAGCAGTGGGCCAGATCATAGAGGATTTTGTGTGCCATTCTACGGAGATTAGATTTTATCCTCTGTGAAGGTAGGTGCTGTTGAAATCTATTGCTCAGAGGAATGAAATATGATTTGCTTGTTAGAATGACTCTATATGGGAGCTTTGTAAGTGATAGGGTAGTGATATGAAGATAGTGAAACTTTAAGAACAAAGACCAGTGAGGTGGCGAACGCAGCAAGCTAGGGGGAAGAGGAATAAGGGCAGATTCTGAGCAGTGACAGTGACGAGAAGAGGAAGGCTGTTGTGGGATATTGAGGAGGTGAAATTAACAGGACTTATTGATTAGGTGTGGAAGGTAAGGGACAAAGAAGAGTTTTGAATGAGTCCCTAATTTCCTCCTTGAGTACTCTAGTGAGTATGATTTTAAAGATAGATACAGAGGAGATAAAGCAGGTTTGGACATGACAATAACATCGTGATGAAATGAGATAGGAAGGATGGAGGTGGGCACAAATCTATTGTTTTCTGGAAGTAAGTGTTAAGATGAAGTAGGCTGTGATAAATAAATGTGCACATTGTAATCTCTAGAACTAGTAAAAACACATACAAAAAGAGATACAGCTTAAAACTAAATAAAGGAATAAAAATGACATACTAAATTTTTTTGTTGAAAACAAAAGAGAGCAGTATAGAATAGAGAAACAAATGAGATGAGACAAATAGAAGATGTGTATCAAAATAGAGACCTAAATCCAGCCATGTCATTAGTCAGGTTAATTGGAAATTGAATAAACACTTCAACCAAGAGGCAGAAATTATAAGACGATGAAAAAATTATTATATTCTGTCTACAGGAAACACACTTCTTATTCATTCACATAAAGAAGCTGAAAGGAAAATGAAGAGTAAAAATATACCATGAAAACATTAACCATTAGAGAACTGAGTTGGCTATTTTAATACCAGACAAAATGAACTTTGAAGACAAGGAGTTTACTAGAGAAAAAGATGGATATTCTGTAACAATAAAAGGACATGCTCAGCTACAGAGAGAGCCACAAAATACATGAAGCACAAACTGACAGAATTGAAAAGAGAAATAAGCTAAACAAGTACAGTTGGAGATTTTAATATTCTTCTCTTAATACTGATAGAACATATGTATAGAAAATCAGAAAGTACATAAAAGATTTGAACAGTACTGTCAACCAATTTGACCTTATGGCTAGCTGTGTAATACCTCACTTAATAAGTGTTTGGTGTACACTTTTCAAGAGTACGTGGAACATTCAGGTTAGACTATTTGCTGGGTTTTAACACAAGTCTTAATAAATTTAAAAGGCTTGCAATCATACAGAGTGTGATTCTGGTCCTAACAGTTAAGTCAGAAATCAAACTGAAAGAAATGCGAGAAATCTCTTTGCTACCCATGGACTGCAGTACACCAGGCTTCCCTGTCCTTCTCTGTCTCCCAGTTTGCCCATACTCAGGTGCATTGAGTTGATGATGCCATCCAGCCAGCTCATTCTCCAACCAATAATGTTGGTTATTAGGGAAATGCAAATTCACATCAACATATTTTGGTAAAAAAGGGAGAGAGAGAGGAAAAAAAATATGTTAAGTTCAAAGGAAGGAGGTTTTATTTGTGATTGTTTTAGGATGGAGCTGGTTTAAAAAACTCAAATATATGAATACATCATTATCTCTGGTCTGTCACTTTTTTCCAGTTTCTTATTTCTACGTGTTCAGCATTCCATCAACACCTTCACTTCAGTATGTTTTAACACGGAACTCTTCCTTCTTAAGCCGTGTCCTTTCCCACTTCATTATCATTACAATAGCACTGTGATATCAGACTCAAAATTATGAAGTCATTAATTTGTCCATTCTTTCAGCAAACATTTTTCATGTTGTACTCCATATTAATTACCTACCTACATTTGGGTGGAGATACTAAGTAGATGGTTGGAGATTATGAGAGGGCTTGTGGCCAGAAATATGAATTTGGCAATTATCAGTGGGTAAATGTTTAAAGCAGTATGTTTTAAATGTTTAAAGAGATCACTTAAAGGGTGTCTATGGGTAGAAAAAGAGAGATCATGTGACTGAACCCTCGGGTAGTCCACCTTTTAGAAATCGGCCAAATGAGGGTAGCTCAGCCAACAGGAATGGAATGAAGAGCCAGTGAGAATAGAGTTTCAGAGGACAAGAGGGGAGACATGTTCTGTGAACTACTGTTGACGGGTCAAGTCAGAGGAACACAGGGTTATTCTCAGTCGAGTATTAGGGATGTAACTTGATGGAGGTAGGTCGGAGAGAAAATGGGAGGGAAGGAAGCCGAGACAGAAAGGATGGGCAGCTGTTTTGGAAAACTTAGCGCTCTTCAGAGAGTATTAGATGGTTATTGAAAGGCAGTATTTTGTTTTAAGATGGAACATTTTATAGCAAGTTTGTCAGCTGCTGCTGCTGATCTGGGAAAGCAGGAGAAGCTGACGGTGTAGAGAGAGGGAGGGGTGGTGTCGCTGTATCAGTGAGGAGGTATGGGATCCATAGATGAAGAGCGTTGGCCTTCATAAGAATGCAGACAGTTCATCCATATGACAGGGAGGAAAGCAGGGTTGTAGGTATAGATTCAGGTCAGTCAGCAGGTAATTTTTTTTTTTTAAACGTATAACTCCTCTGTTTTGGATTTCATTCTTAGCTAGGTCACCACAGAGCATAGAGTAGAGTTAACCTATGTATGCTAAACAGTAGGTTCTCAATAGTTGTCTGTTTTATACATAGTAGTGTATATATATACATCAATCTCAATCTCCCAATTCATCCCACCCATCCCCCTTCCCTCCTTGGTGCCCATACATTTGTTCTTTGCCTCTGTGTCTCTATTTCTGTTTTGCAGATAAGTTCATCTGTACCATTTTTATAGATTTCACATATGTACATTAATATATATAAACTGGATAAGCAACAAGGTCCTAGTATACAGTGTGATAAACGAAAAGAATGTGAAAAATACTGTGTGTGTGTGTGTATATATATATATAACTGAATCACTTGGCTGTATAGCAGTAATTAACACAGTGCTATAATTCAACTGTTACTTCAATAAAAAATGAATTTTAAAAAGTTTAAGGTAAAACTAAAAATATATATATATTTTTTATATGTTAAATTTGAGTTAAAATGTTGATAATTAAAGGTTAGGAGGGTATAATGTATGTTTGGAGTCTCCTGCATGATCCTTTGAAAATTCTTGGTTTTTACCTTGATTCCTTTTTTCTCCTTTGTTTATTCAACTACATCTTTTTCTCTACCCTAATGGAGTACAAAGTGGCATCAGAATCCAGTAAAGTTTCAATTTTTATCTTTTTCTTCATGCCAGCTTCTGTAACCATTGGTATAGTAATGAGCTGCCTCCAGATTGTATCACTCAGTGAGATATCATTTCTACTGCTAGCTCTTGCTGCTTTTCTAGTTCCTTCCTTATGGTAAGGCAGGTCAGATGAATTTCATGTAAAGATAAGTAAAATGTTCTTCAAAGATTTCAAGACTCCACTGTTTCAGCTTTTATCATGTGTTATTCTATAGGTTTTAATCTGCCATCAATGTTTCTAAAGTTTGATAAGCATCATCATTGTATACACTTAATTTATTGTTTCTTACTGTGGAACAATAATATCACAGATTTAGTGCCTTAAAACAACGCACATTTACTATCTCAGCTTCTGTGTATCAGGAATATATGTACAGCTAAGCTATGTTTTCTGCTTCAGTGTCTCAGAGCTCCAGTTGGGGTATCAGCTGGAGCCATGGTTTTGTCTGAGACTTGACTGAGGAAGGTTCGCTTCCAGGTTCATATGACTTTTTGGCAGAATCCAGTTCCTTGCAGGTTTCTGGACTGAGGGTCTCAGTTTCTTGGCTCATGGCTCTCTCCATATGTCCCCTGACAACATTGTATCTTGCTTCTTCAAAGCCAGTAGGGAGAGAGACTCCTTCAAGATAAGCATTGCATTTTTATGTCATGTAATCAGTTATGCATAATCATCATGTCTCTTGCCTAGGAGCATGTTGCAGGTCTCATCCACACTCAGTGGGAGGGTGTCACACAAGGGCATGAACACCAGGATATGGGTCACCCTAAAGTCTGTTTGCCACAAATCATTTTTTAATATCTTAACTTGGATTGGATGTTTCTCTTATTTAGTAATTTTTGCTACTTGTTTAGATATAGTGATAACTTTGGATTTGTTATTTTTCTAACCAGATTCCGTTGGCCGGGACATCCCCAAAATGCTTGAATTATTTAAAACTGGACTTGAAATTAAGGTAGATGAAGAAAGAGAGAACTTTCTGGAGGCCAAAATAGCAACTGTAAGTTATAGTGAATATTATTCAGTAACCCTTTTCTTTTTTATTGAAGTGATTCATTAATAATTTATAACATACCAGTCCTTTGAACTTGTCCTTGTCACTAGCATTTAGGAGTGGCACTAAATACATACATACTTTTTTTGGGGGTTGAATTCATACATTTTAATGGTGCTATAGAAGTCCTTTTCTAGAGTTATATGCCACTCTCTAACATTTTCTTGTGCTTTGCCTTATTTGTCAATTCTGTGTTGTTTTTGTTCTCTAATATTTTAAGTGTTTTGGAAGTTGGGTCTAGATCTTATATATACCTTATAGGATATTGCAAAATGCTGAATCTGTAGTAAATATTTAATACTACCTTAAAGGAATTGAGTAATTTGATTTTAATAAATTGTTTCTGATTATCCCTGCTTATGTTCTAAAAACTGCCCACTTACAGAAGATGCTGGAAATTAATTTTCAAAGTCATTTTTGAGACATTAATATAGATAAGTCAGATTTGTAGAGGACTGTGTTTTAAAACATATAGTTTTTACTAGTATTTTCTAACATACCTATTTAATGTATGTAATTTTTTTCCTATGCAATAACTATAATAATATTGTTAGCCAAATTTACACAATGTTAACCAAGTGCCAGGCACTATTCTAAACACTTTTCATATGTTCTTTTTATCCTGAACCCTATGAGAGGTGAATTACCATCTCTGTTTTTTAGATGCAGGGATAGAAACCCACAGAGATTAAGTAATTTTTCTAATGTCTCACAGCTAGTATGAGGCATACTAGGTATTTGAACCTCAGGAGTCTCAAGAGTCCAGGCTCTTTAGCCTTAAACCATCTTGCCTCATAACTGGAATTACTTGAAGAGCTCTTATTCCTTCTCTCATGCTACTCCTGAGAGCAATTCTACATTAAAGCCAACAGCTAGAAGTCCAAACTCATGAGCTGAGCGTATTGCAGATCATCAGAAATATATAAAGGGCCCTTTGCTAATTTTATGGAAGGAAAACTTGGTGCAGAAAGGGGGCAAAACAAGTTTATTCCAGTCAGGGATTGGGAAACCCCTTATCACTTCCATTATCATCAAAGCTTAGCTCTAATTCATTTGGCACTAGCTCTGCTGGAATCTGATGTTGGAATTTTTTTATTCCCAAAAGGCCCTTGGCTGTGCATCTTCTTTCTTAGGGATGACAACATTGCAATATGAAACACAAGCAGAAAACCAAATACAAGTTTTAAGATCATATTCTGGACCTGTAGAGACATAGGCTTGACTACCTGTTCTGCTACTTAAAGGATGGCAGGTTTTGGACAAATTTCTTTTCTGTTTTTAAAGTTTTTAAAATTGAAGTGTGGTTGATATACAATATTATTTGTTACAAGTGTCCATTATAGTGACTCACATATTTTAGAGGTTCTACTCCATTTATATTTTTATAAAATATTGTCTATATTTCCCATGTTATACAATATATCCTTGTAGCTTATTTTATACATAGTAGTTTATATCTCTTTAACCCCTTACTCCTATATTGCCCCTTCTAAACAAGTTTCTGAATGTTGTTGTATCTCAAACTTCCTCATCTATGAACTTTATGTAGTAATATCTATTTCATATTATGGTTTGGAAGATTAACTAAAAACTTTGGAATGGTATCTATCAGCTATTGTTACTCTTTTGGTNATATTGCCCCTTCTAAACAAGTTTCTGAATGTTGTTGTATCTCAAACTTCCTCATCTATGAACTTTATGTAGTAATATCTATTTCATATTATGGTTTGGAAGATTAACTAAAAACTTTGGAATGGTATCTATCAGCTATTGTTACTCTTTTGGTTGGACTTTTTGGGTCTGTAAAGTATCTTTATAAGACTCTTTGTTCCTAGTTTTATCTTTTTCTGAAGTAATGTTTTCAGTATATTGAATAGTTAATAATTTATGTATATATCCTGACTCAGTGTATAATAAACCATGGCCTGTCATTCATTCTTTTTAACAAATATCATAGTGATTGAGACATGGGCTTCAGACCAGACTTACCTGGGGTTTTTAGAGATATAATGCTTTTTTTTAAAATGAAAAATAAATTAATCTGTGTTCAAATAGAATCTTTTTGAGTACTACTAAGATAGTATAGTAGAGTAGGATGTTTCATATGTGTGGGTTCAAATCTTAGTTCTGGGTTAGAACTGTTAGAACTTTATGAGCCTCAGTTTTCCCCCTTTCTCTATTTTCCCTATATATAACATGATGTTGTTGGTATGTACTTTCTAGATTAGGAAGGAGTGGATGAGATAATGACCTAATAACTATAAAAAAAAAAATTCTAGTCTTCCCAGGTGGTGCTCGTGGTAAAGAATCTGCCTGCCAGTACAGGAGACATAAGAGACATGAGTTTGATCCCTGCGTTGGGAAGATCCCCTGGAGGAGGGCATGGCAACCCACTCCACTGTTCTTGCCTGGAGAATACCATGGACAGAGGAGCCTGGCTGGCTACAGTCTCTGGGGTTACAAAGAGTCACACATGACTGAGTGACTTAGTACACAAATACATGCACGCAATTCTGGCTAAGATGGAGTAACAGGGACTTTAATTACAGCCCCCCACCCCCACCCCCACACATACGCCTAAAGCAATCAGCATTATCTTGATACCAAAACCAGGCAAAGGAAATGACAGTCCAGCATCATTCATAAATGTAAATATTAAAATTCTAAGCTAAGCTTTAGCAAGTAGAATCTAGCAGTGTGTAAAAGAATAACGTATCATGATCACTTAGGGCTTATCTTAGGAATACAGGTTAGTTTAACACTAAATAAGCACTATAATTTACCACATCTGTTTGTTGTTCAGTCGCTAAGTCGTATCCGATTCTTTCTGACCCCATGAACTGCAGCATGCCAGGCTTTCCTTGTCCTTCACCATCTCTCTGAATTTTCTCAAACTCATTGAGTCCGTGTTGCCATCCAGCCATCTCATCCTCTGTCATCCCCTTGTCCTCTTGCCCTCAATCTTTCCCATCAGGGTCTTTTCCAGTGAATCAGCTCTTTGCATCAATCAGGTGGCCAAAGTATTGGAACTTCAGCTGCAGGATCAGTCCTTCCAGTGATTATTCAGGGTTGATTTCAGCTAACTAAAAATCAAGTCATGTGATCATCTCTGTAGCTACAGAGAAAACATTTGACAGAATTGAACACTCCTTCCTGATTAAAAAGTCTCAGCAAACTAGGAATGCAAGTTAATGTCTTCGACTTGGTAGAACATCTAAGAAAAATCAACAGCTAATATCATACGTAGTAATGAAAGGCTGAATGCTTTCCTCCTCAGATCAGGACCAAGATACGGATATCCACTCTCACCAGTTCTTTTCATTGTTAATCTAAGGATTCTAGATAGTGTATTCAGGCAGAAAAAAGAGACATCCCAATTAGAAAGAAGGAATAAAACTGTCATTTTTCACAAGATGACATGATTCAGCTACTAGAACAAGGAAGTGAGTTAAGTAAGTTTCAGAATACAAGGTTAATATACGGAAATCAGTTTGCTTCTATGTAACAGCAATGAACATTTGGAAATTAAAATTTAAAACTAAGGAATGCCAAAGTAATTCTAAATAAATATGAAATACTTAAGGATAAATCTGACAAAAGATAGAACTCCATACACTGGAAGCTTCAAAACATAGTCAAGGGAAATTAAATAGATATAAGTAAATGATAAGGTGAACCATCTTCATGGATCAGTAAATTTAATATTGTGAAGATGTCAGTTGTCCTGAAAATAATGTATAGACTGTATGGATCAAAATCCCATTAAAGTTTTTTTTGTAGAATTGACATGATTCTAAAATTCATGTGGAAATACAAAGGATCTAGACGAGTCAAAATAGCCTTGGCAAAGAACCAAGTTGGAGATCTATCTGACTTCAAGATTTATAAAGCTACAGTAATTTAGACAATGTGATATTGATGTCAAGAAACAAAACAATCAGTGGAATAGAGAGTCAGAAGAAAAAAAAGTATAAAACACATATGGACAACTGATTTAAAATAATGTGCAGAAGCATTTTTAATGGCAAAGCAATAGACTTTTCAACATATGGCACTGGAATAATTAGANTTTTATTGCTATTTACTCTGAGGAACCAGCCTAAAGGAAACAAGACCGACAAGCTCAGCGATGTTAACAAGTTAATTCTCAAACAGCGTATCGTGCTGCCTTCTGTTTTAAATACTGTGTACCTGCATTGCTGAGCCATCTCGGAAGGTATTTATTGTTCTTATCTTGAAAATAAGCCTGCCATCCCATCTTGGTTAATTACCTCAAAATGTATCAAAGGTCTAAATATAAAGTTTAAAATTATAAATCTTCTAGAAGAAAAAGTTGGGTTAGGGAATAATTTCTTAGATGTAAACCAAAAGCATGATCCACAAAAATAACACATTGGTAATTCATACTTTTTAAAAATTAAAAGCTTTTTCTATTTAAAAAGCTGTTAAGAGAATGAAAAAATAAATCACAGATTGGGATAAAATATTTGCAAATCATCTCTCTGATAAATCCACAATATATAAAAAACTCTTAAAACTCAACAGTGAAACAGTCTAGTTTTAAAAGTCAGAAAAAAATAAAAAAAATAAAAAAATAAAAGTCAGAAGATTTGAAATACCTCATGAAAGTATGACAAACACATGGCAGATGAATGACAAACGTTGAAATATGCTCAATATTATTAGTCATTATGGAAATACAAATTAAAAGAACAATAAGATACCATTGCACATCTACTGGAATGTCTAAAATTTCAAAAACGGATAATACCAACGTTGGTGAGGATAAGGAGTGACTGGAATGCTCATATGTTGCTCTGGGGATGTAATTGATGAAACTCATTTGGCAAACAGTTCTGTGGTTTAACACGTTTAATCTACCTACTATATGATCCCATCACTTCACATTTCGATATTTGCTCAGGAGAAATGAAAGCATATGCTTATGCAAAGATTTATAAACAGATGTTTATATCAGATTTATTTGTAATAGCCAAAACCCAGAAACATGTCACATGTCCATCGACAGGTAAATGTATAAACAAACTTTGTTATTCTATACAATTGAATTTTCTTTAATAATAAAAAGAAACATTGATACATGCTCTAACATGAGTGAATGTTTAAAATATTGTGCTGAAGGCAAAGGGCATACAAAAGTACATACTGTGTGATTCCATTTATATAAAATTCTGACAAATACAAAGTGACATGTAGTGACAGAAGGCAGACTGGAAGTTGCTTTAGGGACAAGGTGGCTGGGATGGGGTGGGAATGAGGGATGACAAAGGAGCACAAGGAATTGGGGACATGATTGACATGACTGTTATCCTGACCAGTGATGGTTTCAGGACTGTGTGAAAGTGTTAGATGCTCAGTCGTGTCCTACTCTTTATGACCCCGTGGACTGTAGCCTGTCAGTCTCCTCTGCCCATGAAATTCTCCAAGTAAGAATACTGGAGTGGGTAGCCTTTCTTTTCTCTAGGGGATTTTCCCAACCTGGAAATCAGACCCAGGTTTCCTGCATTGTGGGCAGATTCTTTACCATCTGAGCCACCGGATAAGTGTATATGTATGTCAAAACTTGTTAAATTGACACTTTAAGAGTGTGTAGCATATCTCTTGGAATACTGTTCAGCAATAAGAAGGAACAAACTATGGATACATACCGTGATGTGGATGAGCATCAAAAACATGCTCAGTGAAAAAAAGCAGATGCAGAAACCACATTTATGTGAGACGTCCAAAAAAAAGGTGTGAAACTGTAAAGACAGAAAGATTAGTGGTTGCCTGAGACAAAGGGGTGGGCATTAACAGTAAATGTGCTTCAGAGATTGTTAGTTTGAAAACTGACTTATGGTGTTGGTAGAAAAAATTATTTAAAAAGTCATTGAATTATGATTTAGAAAATAGTGAATAATATAATATGCAAAATATGCCTCTATAAAGTTACCAAGTATACCTCAATAAAGATTTAAAAGGGAATAAAAAAATCTGTGATTGTATCTAATATAACTATTCCATAAAAATATTTATTGTTATAATTATCAGAGGTAACAGACTTTAACAGAAAATCTTTGAAAAAAGATTTTCAAAGCACAGTAATATATCTTCCTTAAAAATCTGAGATTTCCACAGGTGATGTCATTGTATAGTTGGAAATACTAAAGGTTTATTTTTGTTGTTGTTTTGTTGTTGTTCCTTTGTGTGATACAAGGATTGGCTTTAGAATGAACGTATGGATGAAAGGGCACTGATAGCATTACATGCTCGTCAGGAGTCCTCTTTATTTTGGATAAAAGGAGGCTATCCAGAGCAGAGTTCACAAACTACATATGGCCCATGGGCCAAATCCAGTTGTGCCTGTTTTTTTAACAACAGACCCGGGACCTAAGAATGATCTTTTACAGTTTTTTGTGTGTGTGCTAAGATGCTTGGTTGTATCTGACTCTTTGTGATCCCATGCGCTGCAGCACGTCAGGCTTCCCTATCTATCACCAACTCCCAGAGCTTGCTCAAACTCATGTCCATCAAGTTGGTGATGCCATCCAGCCATCTCATCCTCTGTTGTCCCCTTCTCCTCCTGCCTTCAATCTTTCCCAGCATCGGGGTCTTTTCTAATGAGTCAGCCCTTTGGATCAGGTAGCCAAAGTATTGGAGCTTCAGCTTCAGCCTCAGTCCTTCTAATGAATATTCAGGGTTGATTTTACTTAGGATTGACTGGTTTGATCTTCTTGCAGTCCAAGGGACTCTCAAGAGTCTTCTCCAACACCACAGTTCAAAAGTGTCAATATATATTATATGCAGTGAATCAATAATTTATAAAAATTGAACTTAAACTTTTCAAACAATCCTTGTCAGTAGTATTGAAAGTAAAAATTTTAATTCTTGAGGTTTCACAAAAAATGAGAGTCAGAATTAAGAGTGTTGTCCTCTATTCATTATAGGCATGTTTAGTCAGGTGTATATTTTGACATTACACAGGAAAACTAAACAGTGTCCAGATACTATATATGTCCATATACTGTAGCTTAACCTGCCAGAGTAAAGACTTTGAAGTAATTTTCAAAGGGTGTCTGTTAGTATTTTATAACATACCACAAATCCATTTTATGTTAGCTGTGAGGCTGTCAGAAATATGTTTTGTTTTTTCCCTGATAGATTGCTTGTTTGATTTAAAAATCTTGGCCTCCAGCCTACTTTTCCAGTAAGCCAGTCCCATTGTTGATTTGTTTTCTTAACATGTCCTTTATGATAAGGTAAAAGTTCTTTCTAATTTTCTGTTAATATTGACTTTCACCATTTTAAAGATACACATAGTATCTTTATATTTGTCAAAAACTGAAATGTTCTCTGTCTGTCTTCCTTCCTTCACTTTTGTTAATATTGACTTCTTCACATATTTCAAAATCGTATGTGGTAGTATTGTAGTTAGGTTTCATTTGCTGAGACTGATGGAGATCAAAGATAGAACTTTTCACTAGGAAAAAAATTCTTGAGCCGTAAAATATGGCGCATTAGGACTTGTAGTAGGGGCATTTATCAAGAGGAAAGGACATGAACTGTAATTTAAAGGAAAGCGTGGAATGAACTCATTCGGTTATTTAACCTCTCACAGTATTTCATACTGTAGTAAATTATGACTCTTGTGGCCTATTATGTCCATGCCTGAAAGGGCCTATAAAATCTGACCCATGTTTCTGTGTATGTTTTCAAGTAGCAACTAGCTGACTTTTATGTCTGAATTCAGTTCAGTAGAATCTCACATATGTGGAAATCATTACTGTAGTTTTCATCTGTTTTAGACTTTGATTTTTAAATCAAGTGTAACCTAGAAATCTTCCAGGATTAATAAAGTTAGATGAAGTCTCAGAATAAAAATGTAGATTTGTGATATAATGCACAATGGACCTTTCAAAGGGTGCTGCTGCTGAGTCGCATCAGCCATGTCCAACTCTGTGCGACCCCAGAGACGGCAGCCCACCAGGCTCCCCCTGTCCCCAGGATTCTCCAGGCAAGTGCAGCGTACTCTAAAATTTACTCAGTTTCAGGTTACGTTTTGGAGTTGGCCCCTTTAAATGCTTTGGTGTTAGCACAGTAACTTCGTGGGATTTCCCATGCTTTATAAAAAGTGTTTAGCTTTCAAAAGCGGAGAAGGCAATGGCACTCCACTCCAGTACTCTTGCCTGGAAAATCCAGGGACGGAGGAGCCTGGTAGGCTGCAGTCCATGGGGTCGCTAAGGGTCAGACTCGACTGAGTGACTTCACTTTCACTTTTCACTTTCATACATAGGAGGAGGAAATGGCAAGCCACTCCAGTGTTCTTGCCTGGAGAATCCCAGAGATGAGGGAGCCTGGTGGGCTGCCATCTATGGGGTCACAGAGTCGGACACAACTGAAGTGACTTAGCAGCAGCAGCAGCTTTCAAAAGAATGTTTCGTGATGACCTGCTATAATTTCAGTCACGTTTTGCTGTTTTCATTTTTCGCTTAAAAGTAATGCTTTTCAAGTATCCATGTACATACAAGCTTTTTAAAATGAGTTTTCACTGCAGTATTTTTTAAAAAACCATAAAATCAGGAATCTTGATGGTTTATCTTCATTTTACCTTAGAGCATTGGGGGCTCCTTGGGTTCATATCTCTTTAGAAGAGAAAACTAAAGAGAAAGTAAATTACATTCATAACATTTCAGGTAAGAAAATAATGAAATATTACAGATTTTCTTGAAATTTATTGCTTAATAAAGTTTATTTAAGCTCTTCTTTGAAATAGGTTAAGCTCTTGTTTGTAAATACCCTCCACATCTTTTTCTTCAGTTTATTTTGAAAAATTTTGAATGAATGGAAAGTTGAAATTATAGTATAACAAACACCTATATACTCATCACCTCGATTCACTGATTTTTGTCATATTTGCTTAGAACAACTAGTATACGTAGTTTGTTTAAAGTAGTAGATATTCTTTTATATTTTCTGAACCACTTAAAATTAAGTTGCAGGCATTATAATACTTTACCCCTAAATATTTTTATTTTCATAACTTAAGAATAGGATTCTTCTTTATATTTTTTAAAATTTATTTTATTGAAATATAGTTGATTTATGTGTTAATTTCTACTGTATAGCAAAGTGATTTAATTATACATGTATGTACACTTTTTTATATTCTTTCCTTATGATTTATCACAGTGTATTGAATATAGTTTCCAGTGCTATCTCAAATGTTTTTAAAGTACTTTTTTTAGTATAGTTTTTAGAATTTATTGTTATTTTTTTCTATCTATAAATTATCAATTTGCTCTTTTTATTATCTTGAGATTTGCTTTGTTGTTCATTTTCTAACTTTCTAAGTTTTATATAAGATTTGTGAGTTTTTTTTTTAATACTGCAAGAGTGTGATTTGCCTCTAATTACAAGTTTGATATTTAGTATTTTTGTCATTATTTTCTTAGTACTATTTATTCTTATTTGGGAGAATATTTTAAACTTTTGGAACCTTTTTTGACTTGCTTAGATCTTTGGTATGTTCTAATTTAACTGCTTTAATGGTTGAAGAATGTATCCTTTTTAGTTTCTACTTAAAAAAAATTTATCGAGACTTTCACTGTGGCCTGTAGTATATTACTATTCTTTCCCAAAGTGTCACACGGACATTTGAAAATAACATGTGTTCTGAGGCTTCCAAGTAAAGATTGAATGAATACCACAGTGGTAACTGAATAGGAAATGTCAAATCTTAAGTCAGCGATGGAGAAAGCCAAAGAAATAAATTTCAGGATTTTTAAAAAGGCTAGGATCTGGCTCTGGATACCACAGGGACTGAGTTTTAATGCTGTGTGTGGGGATGGAGCAAGAACCCTCTGAAACAGTTTTAGCTGAAAACTAAAACTTGAAGATTTTTACATATTTCCTGACCCTGAGTAACTGCCCTTTCCCATGCTAGTAGGTGGCAGGAAAGGTGAAAACAAAGGTCTCTTACTGGGAGAGATCAGGAGTTGAGAAAATTTGAAAACAGGGAGATTAAGTGAATATATGTATATGGAATATTGAGACACCCTCCCCTCCTCCCCACCCTCTCTTCTTCCCTCCTCNTGATCGCTGAAGAAGGCTTTCTTATATCTTCTTGCTATTCTTTGGAACTCTGCATTCAGATGCTTATATCTTTCCTTTTCTCCTTTGCTTTTCGCCTCTCTTCTTTTCACAGCTATTTGTAAGGCCTCCCCAGACAGCCATTTTGCCTTTTTGCTTTTCTTTTCCATGGGGATGGTCTTGATCCCTGTCTCCCGTACAATGTCACGAACCTCATTCCATAGTTCATCAGAGTAGGTCTGTGAAAAGATTTGAACGTCAGCAGCTACTGGGGACATGTAAATTGAAACCATGATGAGCTATTACTAGCCTCCATCAGAAGGGCTAAACTTAAGAAAATAGTGACAACACTAAATGCTAGTGAGGATGCAGGCAAATTGGGTCACCCTTGCAATGCTAGTGGACATGTGAAATGGTCCAACCACTCTGAAAAACAGTTTGTAGCTTCTTGAAAATCTGAACATGCAACTATCGTATGACCCAGCAGTTATACTACTAGATATTTAACCCAGAAAATGAAGATTTGTGTGCACACACACACAAAAACCTGTATATAAGTGTTTATATAGCAGGTTTATTCATAATGACCCCAAACTAGAAACAGATGACCTTCAATGGATGAATGGATAAACAAACTATGGTACACCCATACCTTGGACTATTACTCAGCAATAAAAAGGAGCAGACTATTGGTGCACAAAACACCCTGGAGAATTTTACTGAGGGTCAATATTTGGGTTGTCATCATGTAGATGTAGTTTTGTAAGATGTTAACACTGGGAGGAACTTAGTGCAGCATACATAGGATCTCTCTGTGTTATTGCTTACAACTGCATATGAATCTACAATTATCTCAAAATAAAAAGCTTAATAATAAGACAAGAACTATCTGCCATTGAAGGAAAACCTTTCTGTGATGTTTATGGCATCATCTCTTCTCTTGACCACCTTCAAAACTCTGGGAACTCAGAGTTCGTTAAAATGACTAGTTGATGGCATCTTTATGATCTTATTTCTATAAAGAAATGGTCTTTATTGACTGCAGATATGTTGTATTTGCTCCTAAACATTTCTCTAGGTGAATTTTGAAATGAGTTGTATCTTTCAGTTATTGAGAGAATCTTTCTGATTCATGGTGGGGGGTGGGGGGTGGAAATTGGATATCCTCAAAACAAGTTTCTAATAGAAAATGCATAAACCTCTCTTCTTCCCTCCTCCCCACCCTCTACTCTCCCCTTACCTGGCTCCCAGAATTCTGGCCACCAGTCTAGGCCGGAGATTGTTGTTTAGGCGAGTAATCATGTGGAACTCTTTGCGACCCCATGGAGTTTAGATGAGGCTTAATTTAAGAATAATTATCATAATTAGGCTTTTGAGCAGTTTTGTAACTTGTTTCTTCCCACTCGGACATTCATGGTAGTTTTACTATTTCAATCTCTGGATGAAGAGGTAATTGTTCATCTTTGATACTTTGATGAATATTACTTGACATGATTTATTTGTAGGCGTTTTCTTTTTAATGTAGTTTGTTTTCAGGCTCCCTTTTCCCTACCTTCTACCCTCCTCCCTCTTTCTCTGTCCTTTTATTTTTTCCTTCTTTTAATAGCTCTCTGAAGTTTTTCTTTTCTATTTTCTTTTTCCTTATTGCTTTTTTTTTCTTTTCTACTTTTCCCTTTCTCCTTGTTCATTCACCTGCAGATTGGAAAGACATGGAAAGAGAAATAAGTTTATGGGAAGATTAATATGAATTACTTGAAAGTGAATACCACAGAATAGTTTTTCAGTGATGTGCAACTTACTAATATGATAACATTGAATATCTAATCAAAAAATGTTGCTTGATAGATGCAGCCTCAGTTACTTGTGCTTAGTTTTTGTGTCATATCTGACTCTCTGTGGCTCCTTTGACTGTAGCCCACCAGGCTCCTCTGTCCATGGAATTTTCCAGGCAAGTATACTGGAGTGGGTTGCCATTTTCCTACCTCAGAGGATCTTCCCCATTCAGGGATCAAACCCACATCTCATACGTATATCCTGCATTGGCAGGAGGAGTCTTTACCACTAGTGCCTCCTGTAACTAACAAATCAGTTGTTTATATATTTTTTTCTTTTTTTTTTTTTTTTTTTACTTTATTTTACTTTACAATACTCTATTGGCTTTGCCATACATTGACATGAATCCACCACAGGTGTATTAAACAATGTTTTTAATATAAATGTTTGTTCTCTACAGATGTTTAAATATTTTTCTGTAATCTTATTCACATTATTCATTCATTACAGCATAAAACTTTTGAAATATATTTTAAAATAGATTTGACAGTCTTTGAATTATTACTAATTCCAAATTAGTGGCATCAATACATTTATTATGAAACATTGATTCCTCCTGGGAGTGAGTGAAGTCCTACTCTTCCTATTTATTTTCTTCTATCCCCAGATAGATTCCTACTGTTATCATATGAAATCTGCTTAAGTATATAAAAGAGTAAAGTATTCTAAAGAAACAGTGTATTTTCAAAATATATATGCTACTTGTTATATTTTAATTTAGAAGCTATTGTTAATTCTTTTAATTTATTAATATGAAACTAGAACATAAACTCTTAAAAGTAATTTGGATTGAGGAAGGGTTCTAAAAACTCCGTTAAATATAATTGAAATTTTGAAGAACATCTTTTAAACATAATAGCTTAGCTTTGACATGAATGGTTATCATAGCATTAAAGGAAAACCAGCTGTAGCCCTTTTACAGTCACATGAATATCCAGGATGAGAGGTTAGATAACATCACCAACTCAATGGACGTGAAATTTGAGCAAACCTAGGAGATAGTGGGGACAGAGGAGCCTGGAGTGCTACAGTCCATGGTATCTCAAAGAGTCAGACACAACTTAAGAAATGAACAACAAAATATCCAGATTTTGAGAACTTGTAAATAATGCTGTTAGCAAACAAAACATTTTCGTAACAGGAGAAAAAAAAACAGGATAGGACAGCTCAGATTTTTTGTTTATGCTAAATCATGCCAAGATCTGATTTAACTAGTGTTTCTTGTCTGGGCTTCAGATATACTTGGATCTTTGACATACGTAATATAAAGGCCTGTCTTTGATGTGCTTTTTTTCCTCCTTTTTAAAGTTGTAGACATGGTCCCTTCCTAGGTGTGTATCACTGTATTTTGCTTGTGTAATAATGAATTGTTTTGTGGCAAGAATCTTGTCAACTTGGCAGCTGATAAAAGATGATGTATATGGTTACAAAAATAAACACGTTCGGGGGTAGGGAATATAAACATAGTAAAATCTTGTGTTGAAATCAGAGCCTTCAGGTTTAGCAAACGTGTTAGAACAGGAGAAGTGAGTGTGTTGGAGTTTAGTTAAAACAAGATGTGAATAGTATAGCACATGGAAAATGAAGGCTTATTTTGAAGGCCCTAGGTCCTCAAGCTGAGAAAGCTGTAAGCAAGGAGTATTGCTGAAAACAATCAGATACAAAGAGTAGCTGGGTACAAGGCAGCAGCTCATGGGCACGTGCTCACTGCCACTTCTGCTCCTGCTCTTCCTCCATTTCTTCCAGTTGATGATTAACTTTTCTTTGGTTGCATTATTTTTGNCAAGCTGAGAAAGCTGTAAGCAAGGAGTATTGCTGAAAACAATCAGATACAAAGAGTAGCTGGGTACAAGGCAGCAGCTCATGGGCACGTGCTCACTGCCACTTCTGCTCCTGCTCTTCCTCCATTTCTTCCAGTTGATGATTAACTTTTCTTTGGTTGCATTATTTTTGGTATACTGCAGTGTACTGTGTCACAGACAAATGTAAAAGTGGAAAATAGGCTGTAGAACTTTGCAAGTCAAATTCTGTACTTTTTAGTTCTCATTAAAAATAAAGGAAGTAGATTGGCAGTAAATCTAAGAATATGGAGTTAAGAAAGAGGAGAAGACAGTATTTATTCAGGGCCCAGTATATGTCAATATACTAGCGCTTCATTGTGATACTCAGCGCTTCATTGTGAGAGATGTGTATTTATTTAACTGGGATGAATAGTCTTTGTAGTATTCTTGGTTACAGCCTTTGGTTGGATTTTTATCAGTGTTCTTACCAGTGGGAATATTAGAATTAAAAGGAGTTTATTATCATTTCTACTTTTCTTAGTAATACTTTCGTGAAATTAGATGCTAATTTCTCAGAACTTTTGGGAATTGGAAGTGTCACTCTCCCCTTCCATCAGATATAAATAATACCATAAGGAGAACCATACCATTTGAGAGAAACAGCATTAACTCAACAACGTAGTGATCACTGATTAACAGAAAAACACGTGATGAAAAATATAAATGTGACATGACATGGAGTGGGGGAGTGCACTGACTTGCTTTCCTTTGTTTGCAAACCCATTTCTTGCTAAGTAGTTGTCAGTATACTGCACACATAGCTTTCTTTTGTTAGCTTTATTTCAAAAACCAGTGATAAGTATGACAGTTTTTACCGAATTCAGTCTTTATCAAAATCCTAGAAAGTGAATGGATCTGAAAGAGAATTCCCTGTGATTTTCATTAGTATTGTTGTTGTTGCTGTTGTTCAGTCACCCAGTCGTGTCCAGGTCTTTGCTACCCCATGGACTGCAGCACGCCAGGACCCCATGGACTGTAGCATGTCCATAGCATCAGTGATATCATCCAGCATTCGTTCATTAATGTTACTTCTAAACAAATAATAACATTTAGAAATATAGTATTTACAGTAAACAATAAAAAGCTCTAAGATCCTATTAAGAATTATTAAATATATTAAATATAAAGACAAAATTAAGCATTTTTCAGATAGATTATCATGACCAATGATAAAGGCTGCTTCTGCCTCATAGGACTCATAGATTTTGCTAAAGGTATTGAGTTGTTAAAGTGATATAAAGCATAACTCATACTGCAGCTTGTCTTTGCATGAATTTTCATTTCTTTGGAGACAAATAATGTATTCTAATACAGGAGTTGGAAAACAGTGCTTCTGTGGTCTGTTTTTATACTACCTATGAACTTAGAATGGTCTTTTAAAAGGTTGTATAAAAAGAGTATGCAAAAGAAGTCATACGTGACCCTCCACGCCTAAGATATTTACTCTTTGGTCCTTTACAGAAAAAATTTTGCCAACCCTAAAATATAAATATATAAAACACAAGCGTGGGAAGTTCTGGTTCCAAGTGAACTGGTGTAATAATCACCTGACTCTGTGTCTCTCTCAGTGAGTACACCTATTGTAAACCTTGAACAGAATGCCTGGAGCAGCTTTCTGAAGACTCTGAATAGTAAAAAGTAGCAAGAGAATTAGGGAAGACCAAACTTTGAAATGCCACCAGACTAGGGGTGAGTTTTCCATTTTTCCATTTGTGTTGTCACATGCCCCGGTCTCAGCATAGTGTGGAACCAGGCAGTGGACATCGGTGTGGACAGAGAGAGCCCCAGGAGGGCTCTAAGAGAAGCCCTCAACCTCAGGCTTGGAACGCAGAGATTATGGCTTCTAACAGTAATAGTGGGCACAGAGGAAGACACAGGTATCTAAAGCTAAGGAAGGGGGTTGCCTTCCTTTGTGTTGGATGATCTGTGGTTATGAGAGGTTGAGCCGTGCAACCTGTTCTTATTTTCTCTGACTTCCTGCCAGTTGGCCCCCACTGCTTGAATACTTGGAGAAAGTAAGAGGCAAAATGTAAATAAAACCTCAGCTTTCTGGGCAGAGTGCTGAAAAGGGAGAGCCCCAGGGAATCAGAAAGTACTCATTTATCTACAAGAGAGGGGAACTTAGGAAAGGAATCTCAGAAGAATTAATGTAGAAACTCCTGGAGATGAAATTAATGGAAGTGACAGAGGAAGGAGTCAGAGAACTTGAAGATAGATCATAAAAATTATGCAGTCTAAAAAACAGAGATGAAAGATTGGGGAGGGGGAAAGAGCATCAAAGCCCAATGGAACGATAACAAAGCTCTAACTTTTGTTATCATTGGCATCTCAAAAGGAAAGGAGGAAGTATTGTGCGGAAAATTACTTTTTAAAAAATGGCTAGATTACAGACAAACTCATATTGTGATGGTAGGAATACAAAATAGTACAGCCACTCTAGAAACAGTTTGATAGTAACTTGTAAAGCTAAACATATATTTACTGTAGGGTCCACCAATCCCATTCCCATAGAGTTGAAACATTTATGGTGAAATCAAAACATAACATTCACACAAATAGATATCCACACAAATATTTGTAGGAACTGTATTGATAATTATCAAAAGACAGAAAAAACCCAGTTATCCTTCTATACATGAATGGCTTTAAAAAAAACCCTCCGATACATCTGTGTAATGGAATACTACTCAGTGATTTAAAAGAACATGTGAACTATATTGATAGACACAATAATTTAGGACATTTTCTCAAAAGGTTGCATACTGTAATCTGAAAGTAGTCTCAGAAAGTAACATACTGACACCAAAAGCATAGGCAACAAAAGAGATAAATTCTATTTTATCAAGTACATAAGACTCTTGTGCATCAAAGGATACTATTGACAGAATGAGATGGCAACCCACTGAATGGCAGAAAATATCTGCAAACTGTATGTGCGCGTGTGTGTGTGTGTGTATATATATATACACATAGAAAGAAGCATAGAAGCATATATATACACATAGAAGCATAGCTAAAATATAAAGTACTCTTATACCTCAGTAATAAAAAGACAAATAAAATGAGCAAAGGATTTGAATACATGGGTTGGGAAGATCCCCTGGAGAAGGGGATGGCCACCCACTCCAGTATTCTTACCTGGAGAATTTCATGAACAGAGGAGCCTGGCAGGCTACAATCCATGGGGTTGCAAAGAGTTGGACACGACTGAGCGACCAACACTTTCACTTTTTTCACTTCTCCAAATAGGATGCAGAAATGGCCAGTAAACAGTGGTGTAGGTGCTGTGGAAGATGGTATGGTGGTTCCTCAAAAAACTAAACATACATACCATAAGATTCATCAGTTCCACTTACAGATACATACATATAGAACTGAAAGCAGGGACATAGATATATGTATATTCATAACAGGGTGGTTCACAAGCATCAAAGGATGGATGGATGAACAGAATGTGTATGTACATACAATAGAACATTATTCAGCCTTAAAAAGGGAGGAAATGCTGATATTTGCTACAACATGAATGAAACTTAGAGACATTATGCTAAGTGAAATAAGCCAGTCGCAAAAGGACAAATATGTGATTTCAAATATTATATGAGCTGCTTAGAGCAATTAAATTCATAGCGACAGAAAACAGAACAGTGGTTGTCAGGGGCTTAGGGGTGAAGGGAACTGGAAGTTAGTGTTTAATGGATACGGAGTTTTCGATGAGGAAGATAGAACAAGTGCTGGAGGTAAGATGGTCAGAGCCGCACAACAGCGCGAAGGGCTTGATGCCACTGAACCGCGCACCTCAGAATGCTGAAAATGGTAGATTTTATGTATATTTACCACAGTTTTTTAAATTTTGGAGGAGAGAAAGGTTACATGTTATTCCATCTGTATGATCTTTTAGCAAAAACGAAGCCATCGTGACAAGTCACTAGTTGCCAGGAATCAGGAATGGCTAAGGGAGGTCACGTGAGGGACGTTTTTTGGTTCTGTGTGTAATATTGTGATGGCAGTTGCTCAGAGTTTGCATGAGTTAAAATTGATAGAACTGTACACCCTGAAAAGGTCAATTTTACTGCCTTTCAATTAAACAAATATAGTTATCAATATATATAGGCCTGTTAGGACTGTTGCTCAGGTGGGAGGGGGGGTGTCCCTCAGTACCAACAGTGGGAATGGATTTTATTTTGTTTCAAGGAAACACGAAGAGATAAAGTATGCCTTGTTATTTTTTTACCATTGTAAAGGACTAGTTTTATAATTTAAAATGCTAAGCTAAAGCTAGTGTTCTTTTTTTTTTTTTGTAATTAACAAGTGGTAACGTATATAATATTTGAAAGATACCAAACATTTTAAAATTGCAACTGGTAACATTTTAGTACTGTTCATTATTGCTCTTTCTCTATACCTGTATTTTGTGTGTATGTGTTTGTAGCAGAGCAGAAACCTTATTTGTGTCATCAGGGCTTTGGGAAAAGGGAGGAGATTTGCAAGGCACTTTGTGTTTATTTCTTATTTATGTAATTACTGTTATACTATATATTGAATTTTCTCTTTTCCTTAAATAGTGTATCTTGAATATCTTCCAAAATTATTAAAATTCTTGCAAAGCATTATTTTCATAGTAGTATCTTGTGGATATATCGTAATTTATTCAACCTCAGTCCTTCTTTTGGGCCGTTTAGGTTTTTTCCAGCATCACTTGTTTGTTTATTTGGGTGTGCTGGGTCTTAGTAATTCTATAGTTGCCACACACAACATCTTTACTATGACAGATGGAATCTTTTGTTGCAGCCAGTCGGCTTTTCTCCGGTTGTGGCGAGGGCGCAGTAGTTGGCGGCACGTGGGGCCTAGTTGCCCCACAGCGGATGGGATCTTAGTTCTCTGACCAGGGATCTAACTCGTCCCCTTCACTGGAAGGTAGATTCTTAACCACTGGTCACCGTAAGTGTCATTCCTATGAACGTATATTCACATTTCTCGTGTGCACAGAATACATCTGTGTGTAAATGCACAGCCCTATTGAAAAGTCTGAATTTAGTGAAGTGCAAACATGTATAGTCTTCCCCACTCCCTGATTCCAAGTGTGCCATGCACCGTTCGCTTCTATCTTATGCACAGGCATGTGAGGTGAGTGACAGGCATAATTCCAGTGACCTAATTCAGAAATTAAAAGTGCAGTGAGATCCAGTTCAAAACTCTGATCTCATATCCAGAGATTTTCCTTGTTCAGGTTGGAACCAGGCTTTTATGGCTCGTGGTCTGAAGCAGGAAGGGCTTATTAAAATTTCATTCACACCTTCTTCCGCTCTAGAGTGTAGAGTGTGAAATTCAGCTGTAAATGCCTCGCTCCACTACGGGTTCCAGGCATAACTCCTCTGGGGTAAAGGCTTAACAAAGGCAGTAGAAGCAACCGCCCTGTCTTACCTGCTTGTGTTTGTGGCCCCACTTTAGTTGTCACTACTCCTCTGACCAGCTCTTACCATTTGATGTCCTTCAAGCATATGTTTGTTCAGCCACCAGTTCCCTCTTCTGGCAGTGCCCCTAGTCTACACAGGAGCTTCTTGGAGCCTTGCCTCTTGGCCTGCTTTTACTTTGCATGGTTGTTGATTATGGTGAGAATATTATGACCTTAATTGTTGGTATCTTTCTTTAGAATATAGAGTATGGATGCAAGCATGCATGCTAAGTCATGTTTGACTTTTGGTGACCCCATAGACTGTAGCCCGCCAGGCTCCTCCGTCCATGGAATTTTCCAGGCAGTAATACTGGAGTGTGTTGCTATGCCCTCCTCGTGGAGATCTTCACGACCGAGGGATCAAACTTGTGTCTCTTATGTCTTCTGCATTGACAGCTGGGTTCTTTACCACTAGTGCCACCTGGGAAGGCCAAGAATATAGGGCATTAAATCCCTTTTTTGCTTTCAGGTGTAGACTCTGGTCATCAGTCCTGAACAAACTTCCAAAAGGCTGCCTGCATGCAATATCTTTTTCAAGTGTATATGTAAAATTTGCGGGAGTTGTCAGAACAGTTGCTGAGCATTTTTCCTACTTTTATTTTAAATGGCAATTCAATGCTTAGCTTGAAAAAACATTTTTTTGCCTCATCTGCATAAGTAGATGCATTGTAAGATACATTGAAAGTCTATCAGCACCCAACAAAGCTTTCTGTTAAACACAAAACCAAAATCATTTCTGTTGTAGCGACGATGAATGATTTCTTTTAGCCACTACTTTCCCAGGCATCCTTTGGTCTGTCTTCCTCCCCGGGGGTCTGCAAACTGTGGCCTGTGGGACCCTCCCAGCTCCCTAGCTGTTTTTGTAAGTTAAGCTTTCTTGGAGCACAGCTGTGGTCATCGTTCATGCATTCTCTAGAATGACTTTTGCACCACAACAGCAGAATTGAGTATTTGTGACAGCCCATTTGGCCTGCAAAGCCCCAAATATTTTCTGTCTGACCAGTTATAGAGAAAAGTTTACCAGCTCCTGTTATACACCCTTCCTCTAAAATTCTTTCTAAAAGATAGCTCAGAAATACCAGTTGTTTACTTATAAACATTAAGTAGCTTTTCATGGTTGGCAGAATATAGTCTAAAATCTTTAGGGCTTCCTAGGTGGTGCTAGTGGTAAAGAACCTACCTGCCAACGTAGGAGGCATAAGAGGCATAAGATTCAATCCCTGGGTCTGGAAGATCCCCTGGAGGAGGGAAGGCTAGGCAACCCACTCCAGTATTCTTGCCTGAAGAATCCCATGGACGGAGGAGCCTGGTGGACTACAGTCCATGGGGTTGCAAAGAGTCAGAAACAAGGGAGGTTACTTAGGATGCACACATTCTAAAATCTTTAGCTATAGATTTAAATCTTTTTACAATGTCGCGTCAAATCACTACACCAAGTTCGAATTCAGGGTTTCCTGTTATTTTCAGTGATGTAACTTGATGTCTGGCATTGCAAATTGGCTGAGTTTGGCTCCCAGACTTGTTTTTTGATTCAGCATTTAAAAACTAGATGATATCACCCAGAAATCCAGATTCCTTGTTATTCTTGGTGAGTCAAGAGTTCTGATAAGCTTGCCCCAGAGACCTCACTGTAACGTCCTGTTAGCACTGAGTGGCCACTGCCTCCTCCCTGTGGGGCAGTGCTGTTCACCTCTGCACAGCCTGTGTCCTGCAGATCATAAATGCACATGCACTCAAACCCAGTCCGCTTCAGTCGTGCATGTTACCAGCTCTGGCCACTGGAGTCAGTTGAGTTTGCAGCCAACCCTGGGCTGTGAGCTGCCTCCTGGTCGCCTGAACCACCGGTTCTCACAGTGCCATGTGCTGCTCCCTCTGCCTAGCAGATCCTCTCTGTCTTCAGAACCCTTCATCCTTTAAGCCTCCATTTAAATATCACCTTTGTGAGGCCTTCCCTGTCACAGTCACTTCTTCTGTACCCTTGTGGCACTTTGTTGATTTAGTTTGAGTGACACCTGTCATGTTGTATTTTAGTGACCACATGGTAAGCTCCTCGATGGTAAGATTTGTGTCTTCCTCATCTTTCCGTTCCTAGGCCCCAGTCAATGCTCAACAAAGAGTGAAGGCCAAGGGAATGTTGCTAGATTGTGTGCTGTGAACATCTAAAAGCTGGGAATGTAGAAAATGATTCATTCAGCGGAAAGAAAAATTTGCCTTTTTCCCACTTAAATGCATATTCTTTTCCTTTCAGTATTTCACTTAGTTTCCTCTTTTTCTTTCCTTAGTTTATAACAAGTCATTTGTGTTTTCCAGAGAACGGATACCTCAGTTTTCATAAGGATTACCATCACTTTCTAGCTGTGCCCGGGGTCACAAGCTAGTAAGCGGTGGAAGTGGGTTTCAGAGTTGCATTTCTCTGCCTTTAGAGCTCAAGCACGTAGCTGCTGGATCACTCTTTATCATCTGGGTGCTTTCGAATAAGTTACAAAGTCTTCCAAGTCTCAGTTTCTAATTGTAAAAGGAAAACGATAATGGGACCCATCTTTAGGATATTTGGGAGAAATCAGTGAGAATGTGTAAATGCTTAAAATAGAGTTGGCTCAGAGTAAGCACCCAATAAATAGAGCCGCTCTATTTCTACTACCTCTACTATCACCCTGACCACTACCACTACTGCTGCTGCTATCACTTTCCTTGATGTTGTGTAGGAAATACACAGACTGTCTTCTTTTTCTTGGTTTAAACCTTCAGGAGTCAAGGGGATTAAGAGTGTTGGCCCACTTGCAGAAACCACTGCCAGGCTACGCTGTGTATGATCCCAGATCACTGCACCTGGAAGAGATTTTGAAGGTCAGATGTTCTAACAAGTGCTTATTCAAAGCAACAGTTCTCTCTGCAGTTTCCAGTTAGAGATGATCAGTCATCTAGAGGCTGTTGGAACATTTGCAGTGACAGAAGCGGGCCACTTTAGGAGGAACACAGGAGTGTGTAAAAATTGTGGACACATACTTTGCTTTTCTTTTTTAGGTCTGTCCCCTGTAAAATGTAGACAATTAAGTTGAATCCTTTTTCCAAACTCTTGTCCTTAGTCTTTCAAAGTATTTGAGCTGACTTCTAACATTGGTGGTTCTCCAGGTGTGGCCCAAGGATTCCTTTTAACTGAGACCCTTTCCACAGGAGCTTTTCTTCTCTCCTCCTCTTTCTCTTAATCAAAGAATCCTTGAATGCCCTAAAAACATGAGCTAAAATTTTTGTGTGCCTGAGTACCTTATTCTGGAGCAAGATTTGGTAACTGAAAAAAGTTTAAGAATCACAGCCTCAGACAGTCTCATGACTACATTTTGTCCTGCATGTATCTGTATCTCAAGGGACAAAAAGTGGTTAAGAATCACAGTTTTTTAGTTCTCCCATAATGGTAGAAAGTGATTGAAAGCAGAAGTTACGAATTACCTGGAAAGGGGAAAATCTGAGAGTCAAAGAGATAAAGTTTACCTATATCCACTGAGCCACCACGCTGACATCTTTGTGAAGTTGTCTGTCTAGTGTGCTTAGAAGATAAGTGCATGCTCAGTTATGTCCAACTCTTTGCGTCCTCATGGACTGTGTAGCCTGCCAAACTCCTCTGTCTATGGGATTCTCCAGGCAAGAATACTGGAGTGGGTTGACATTTCCTCCTCCAGGGATCGAACCTGCATCTCCTGTGTCTCTTGCATTGTAGGCGGATTCTTTACTCACCGAGCCACTTAGAAAGGCCTTAGTGTGCTTAGTGGGTTATTTCTGATATAATAAGGATGAAAGCAGAAAGTAGGATTCAGTAAATCAGTCTTTTCTTAAAAAACATTAATGGGGGCTTCCCTGATAGCTCACTGGTAAAGAATCCACCTACCAGTGTAGGAGACCCAGGTTCAGGTCCTGATCCGGGAAGATCTCACATGCCATGGGGCAGCTAAGCCCAGGTGCCACAACTTTTGAGTCTGTGCCCTGGAGCCTGGGAGCTGCAACTACTGAGCCCACATGCCACTACTACTGAAGCCCACACACCCTAGAGTGTGTATTCTGCTGCAAGAGAAGTCATTGCAGTGAGAAGCCTGGCAACCCACTCCAGTACTCCTGTCTGGAAAATCCCATGGACGGAGGAGCCTGGTAGGCTGCAGTCCATGGGGTCGCTAAGAGCTGAGTGACTTCACTTTGACTTTTCACTTTCATGCATTAGAGAAGGAAATGGCAACCCACCCCAGTGTTCTTGCCTGGAGAGCCTGGGGGGTGAGGAAGCCTGGTGGGCTGCCGTCTATCGGGTTGCACAGGACGGGGCAGGGGAGCATGGTGGGCTGCCATCTATGGGGTCGCACAGTGTTGGACATGACTGAAGTGACTTAGCAGCAGCAGCAGCATGCTCATAAAACATACAACTTTTTCATAATTTTATACAATATCTAAAATAAGTAAAGTGAGATATGTGACTAAATTTATTTTAAGATTTAGTAGAGGACATAGTACTAACTATGAAAGACTAAGGACAAGAATACACAGAAGAACTGTACAGAAAAGATCTTCACGACCCAGATAATCACAATGGTGTGATCACTCACCTAGAGCCAGACATCCTGGAATGTGAAGTCAAGTGGGCCTTAGAAAGCATTACTACGAACAAAGCTAGTGGAGGTGATGGAATTCCAGTGGAGCTCTTTCAAATCCTGAAAGATGATGCTGTGAAAGTGCTGCACTCAATATGCCAGCAAATCTGGAAAACTCAGCAGTGGCCACAGGACTGGAAAAGGTCAGTTTTCATTCCAATCCCAAAGAAAGGCAATGCCAAAGAGTGTTCAGACTACCACACAATTGCACTCATCTCACACGCTAGTAAAGTAATGCTCAAAATTCTCCAAGCCANTGTCTGACTCTTAGCAACCCCATGGACTGTAGCCCACCAGGCTCCTCCATCCATGGGATTCTTCAGGCAAGAGTACTGGAGTGGGGTGCCATCGCCCTCTCTGGAGCTAATGCCTATTCTTCACAAATTCTCAGAAAATTGCAGAGGAAGGAACACTTCCAAACTCATTCTATGAGGCCACCATTACCCTGATACCAAAACCGGATAAAGACATCACAAAAAAAGAAAATTACAGGCCAATATCACATGAACATAGATTAAAAAATCCTCAGCAAAATTATAGCAAACAGATTCCAACAGCACATTTAAAAGATCATACACCATGATCATTCTGAGTTTATGTAGCGGATGCAAGGATTCTTCAATATACACAATCAATGCGATATACCATATCAACAAGTTAAAAGATGAAAATCATATGATAATCTCAATAGATTCAGACAAAGCTTTAGATAAAATTCAGCACCCATTTATGATAAAAAAAAAAACTCTTCAGAAAATAGGCATAGAAGAAACCTTTTATTTGCTCAGTCATGTCTGACTCTTTGCAACTTCATAGACTATTACCCGTCAGGCTCCTCTGTCCATGTAATTCTCCTGGCAAGAATACTGGAATGAATAGCCATTCCCTTCTTCAGGGGATCTTCTCAACCCAGGGATTGAACCAAAGTCTCCCACATTGCAGGCAGATTCTTTACCTCTGAGCCTTCAGAGACACCCCATAAAGGAAACATATCTCAACATAGCAATGGCCATATATGATAAATCCACAATAAACATTATTCTCAGTGGTGAAACTGAAAGTATTTCCTCAAAGATCAGGAACAAGACAATGGTGTCCATTCTCCTCCTTATTATTCATCACAATTTTGGAAATCCTAGCCATGACAATCAGAGAAGAAAAAGGTATAAAAGGAAGCCAGACTGGAAAAGATGAAGAAAAACTCTTGCTGTTTACAGATGACAGTATACTGTGCATAGAAAACACTAAAGTTACTATCAGAAAATCACTAGAGCTAATCAGTGAATTTAGTAAATTTGCAGGATACATAAACAATACACAGAAATCCCTTGCAATCCTGTACACTAAAAATAAAAAATCAGAGAAATTAAGGAATCAATACCATTCACCATTGCAACAGAAATAATAAAATACCTCAGAATAAACCTGCCTAAGGAGACAAAAGAGCTGTATACAGGAAACTAGGATATTCTCATGAAAGAAATCAAAGAGGACATAAATAGCTGCAGAGATATACCATGTTCCTGGACTGGAAGTGTCAATGTTGTGAAAATGATTAAACTATCCAAAGCAATCTACAGATTCAATGCAATCCACATAAAATTTTCAATGGCATTTTTCATAGAACTATAATAAAAAAATTCACAGTTCATNAGGGGAGAACTAGGGAGACTCGGATGGCCCTCACTCACCTTCTCTCCGCTCTTCTAATTAGGAAAACCTTAAACAAGGAGCCAATTTGCACCTTTCTTGGTCCTTTCCAGTCATCACCCTGACCCGTCTCAAACGAGCGAGAAAGCACTTCAGAAGATAAAGAGCACTGTTCCTAAGAGAGCTGCTGGCCAGAGTGTGAACTTCCTAATGAAGGATCCGCACAAAAGTAACTTTCTCTTCCTTACAGCTGTGTTTCAAGCTGAACAAACTATTCAGATCTATTCCCCCTCTCTCCCTCCCTCTTTCCCCTGTTTTCTTTCAGCTGATCCATAGCTTCTCTCTGGGTTATGAAGTATGCAATAAAACTCTTCTTTCTTTTTTGGTCTCAAAGCCAGGAGTCACTTTATAGAGAATCCAGTTCTCCTCTCCGGCCCTACCCTGGTGAGTGGCAGCCCTGGAGAGGTATGGAAGCCTCCCCCACTTATCACCCAGAACAAAACCCAGACCAATCAGCCAGCGGACCTGAGCCGGGTCTGGAGAGTAACTGCCTGGCCAGAGCCTGCTCCGCTGCCACCCACCGTCCCCAGAGCCGCGCCTGGGCTTGGGGAGGTGGGGCTAAGCCAGGAGCCCCTGCCTTTCTCAAAGGGTCAGAGTCCCCTGCAGTCGGGATGCAACAGACATACCCTTCTTTTGTCAGCTTTGGCTTTGAATGAAAGAACCTTTGCCCCTACCTTATCTGTTCCCAGCACCGGCAGCTGCTGTCTCCAGCTTTCACAGAGCAAATCCGTGGGACCCCCCCAACCCCAGATTCCCTGCGATCACAGTGAAAGCTCAGCCTGGGCTGTCAGTGCTTCCCCGGCCATCTTCACAAAGCTGAATCCATTATCTTCTCCTCCACTGTGACCCTCCCATTTGTGCCGCCGCCTGCCCTCAGGACTAGGGCTTGTGTCTTACCGCACCCTCTCCTCACCACTGACATCCATCAGCCTGCTTTTTGAATTTTACATTCACAGACATTTCTCAAGTCCAACTCCCAGTATCTATAAATGAGGCCGTGGCTCTTGTTCAGGCACAAATCCATCCTGCTCATCACCCCCACCTCCCCAGGAAGGACCTATCCATAACACCATTGTCCAGTGCTCCTCAGCTCTGTCCGCCAAGGGCCCCAGAAGGACGTACAGAACCTGGCTTCCACGCTGCTGTCACCGCAGTCACCCTGCAACAGGGNTTGGAATGGAGATTGCCAGGAGAAATATCAATAACCTCAGATATGCAGATGACACCACCCTTATGCCAGAAAGTGAAGAGGAACTAAAAAGCCTCTTGATAAAAGTGAAAGGGGGGAATGAAAAAGTTGGCTTAAAGCTCAACATTCAGAAAACGAAGTTCATGGCATCTGGTCCCATCACTTCATGGCAAATAGATGGGGAAACAGTGTCAGACTTTATTTTTTGGGGCTCCAAAATCACTGCAGATGGTGATTGCAGCCATGAAATTAAAAGACGCTTGCTCCTTGGAAGGAAAGTTATGACCAACCTAGATAGCATATTCAAAAGCAGAGACATTACTTTGCCAACAAAGGTGCATCTAGTCAATGCTATGGTTTTTCCAGTGGTCATGTATGGATGTGAGAGTTGGACTGTGAAGAAAGCTGAGCACCAAAGAATTGATGCTTTTGAACTGTGGTATTGGAGAATGCTCTTGAGAGTCCTTGGACTGCAAGGAGATAGAACCAGCCCATTCTAAAGGAAATCAGTCCTGGGTGTTCTTTGGAAGGAATGATGCTGAAGCTGAAACTCCAGTACTTTGGCCACCTCATGTGAAGAGTTGACTCATTGGAAAAGACCCTGATGCTGGGAAGGATTGGGGGCAGGAAGAGAAGAGGGTGAAAGAGGATGAGATGGCTCGATGGCATCACTGACTCGATGAATGTGATGTCTGAGTGAACTCCAGGAGTTGATGATGGACAGGGAGGCCTGGCATGCTGCAGTTCATGGGTTCGCAAAGAGTCGGACATGACTGAGCGACTGAGCTGATAGTACTAATGATTAGAGGTGCTAGAATTTGGACAAAAGTGTAAGCTGTATTTTAAAACACTTTATGTATTTTAAGACTTTATGAAATCATTGAGGGCATCTCTTTTGCATTTCTGGAGCCTATGTTAGTTTACAGTAGGAATGGCAGTACAGGTCTGCAGAAAGTATAGTCACAAACATCTGAGTGTAGTATACAATGTCCAGCAGTCTAGCTTGTAACTGTTAAGGAAAGGTATTTGGACCGCTTGCTTTTTCTTGTATCTCTTTCTTTCCCAAATTTAAGGTCTTTGTGGGCTTCCCTGGTGGCTCAGTAGTAAAGAATCTGCCTGCCTAGAAGGAAATGCGAGTTTGATTCCTGAGTCAGGAAGATCCCTGAGAGAAGGAAATGGCAACCCACTCCAGTATTCTTGCCTGGGAAATGCCATGGACAGAGGAGCCTGGCGGGCTGCAGTCCGTAGGAAACGACCTGATGTCTAAAGAACAACAACATATCTTTACAAAGGATAAAGGAACTCCTCAGAGCAGTGTTGGTTACTTCAGTTGATAATAGAAAGAAGGGCCTTTTAAAGGAAAGGGGAGAATTAAGAGAAGAATGAAAAGACATATGTTGATACTCTACATGTTTTGTTTTCTTTTTTCTGCCATAGAAAATGTAAGGTACCTTGTCTGTCAGTGAATTACCTACTTGGATGGAATTTAATGTCTGTAAGGTCTATGGAGAACTAAGCATTGCTTGATATTCTTTTTTCTCCCCTCTCAAACCTCCCACTTATGGATTGGCATAAAATGAAAATTCCTCCAATAATGTCCAGACCTTCTCATTTAGGGTTTGATACTGTATCATACCCAAGTGCATGTTGAATAAATATTGTCTGATGATGATGATGAGAATAATTTTCTTTTCAGGAGGAATTCTTTATATGCTTACGTACTACATTTCTCACAGTGGTCTCAAGAGTCATTGGGAAATAGAATTCTTGTTTGATCTTGAATTCTTACTGTGTAATTTTTACCAATTACATTATTACAAGTTTTATATGAATTCTTAAAACTGGATTCATTTGACAATGTGCAAAATCCTTTAAACATAGGACTGTAACAGAATTGATTTTTAGTGGCATATTTAAGAGAATAACATGCATTGAATTTTGAATGAGAAACTCTAGGACTTTCCAAAGATGCATGCAGGGTTAGGTGTTTTATGAATAGGGCTCATTCACTATATAGGACTTACTGTAGCTTTTGCTAAGTAGGAAGATAATTGTTATTGCAGTTAGAGAGTGTTCGGAGAAGGCAATGGCACCCCACTCCAGTACTCTTGCCTGGAAAATCCCATGGATGGAGGAGCCTGGTGGGCTGCAGTCCATGGGGTCGCTAAGAGTCGGACACGACTGAGGGACTTCACATTCACTTTTCACTTTCATGCACTGGAGAAGGAAATGGCAACCCACTCCAGTGTTCTTGCCTGGAGAATGCCAGGGACGGCAGAGCCTGGTGGGCTGCCGTCTATGGGGTCGCACAGAGTCAGACACGACTGAAGTGACTTAGCAGCAGCAGCAGCAGAGAGTGTTAGCATATCTTGGAAATGTCTCTGTGTGAGATACGTGTAATCAAGGACTTTCATTTTGGACTTTTGAAAGCATTAACTTTGAAATATTTTCTTAAGTTTCTTTTAAAAAATAAATTAACAACTTTAAGAAAAAAAAAATCACTGATTCCTGGGGTGGAGAAGTGGCGGGTAGGGATGGTATATTCTACCCAACAATATGCTTTGTGGAAATTTGGAGTTCAAGGAATCACAAGTGGGAACCACTTCAAAATACTTTGCTGTAATATGTTCTAAAAGGTAATTGAGTCTTGACATGTAGAGACATATACATGTAGCATTCTAAAAAAAGAGCTTTAGAAGTTTTTTCTTTCACAATAGAGTCCCTTAGTAGATAATTTGCACTCGTTGAATATTTGAAAAAAGTATATGGAATAACTATTGATACAGTTACCAAAAATTGTGCTGTTGTCTTACTTTTACATCATTAAGGTTATGTATCCTTTTCTTTCAGCTGGATATGCCAAGTGACCAGATAGCTGCTAATCTGCAAGCTGTTATCAATGAAGTTTGTAGGCAAAGACCACTGAATTTGGGTAAGTGGTTTACTGGGGTTAGACTTCCCTTTAATCCTGGGATGCTTTAAAAATGTAAAATATTAAGAAAACAGTCCAGTTAATATGCAACTATAGTAACGTGATATTTCCAGGAGTTAAAGCAATACAATTGAATTCACCAAAGTATTCTTGATCCTTTTTAATTAGTTGTACTTGTCTAGAGAGGAAACCTCTGTAACAGTATTAGGGAATACACTGTGAAGCCTTGATAAATTCCCAAATTATTTCTATCATTAAATGTAATCAAATTTGAAAGAAAACTGTAACAGATTGCCTTAAAGTTAAAATAGTGTTTAAGCAGAAACTAAAATCATTTGTGAGACAGATCATATTGTGAGCCAGACCATTCACTCTGTCACCAGTACCAGCAGTTGGCTTTCTTTATCTTATTTACTTTGGAAAAGAGACAAAGTTTTAGTCATGTCAGAAGAATCACATTTTATAAACGGGGTGATTCATGGAGAACAGTGACACTTGATGTAGCAGCTGTGCCACAAGCTCGGAACATGTATCACTTGCCATTCACAAAAACGTGTTCTCCCGTGACTGACTGAAACCAGTCAAGAGTCTATTTTGCTCCACTGCCTCAGTGCTTACAGGCTTCCCGTTATAGGAATCTGCCGCATTTTGCTTTATAAACCACATGTGTAATTAAAATACAATCTTAGGCTATAGTTAACCTTCTTTGGGAGTTAAACTCACTGGTGAATATGTTAATTCTGTTCTGCTAAGTATGACCATCAGTTCAGTTCAGTCGCTCAGTCGTGTCCAGCTCCTTGTGACCCCATGAATTGCAGCAGGCCAGGCCTCCCTGTCCATCACGAACTTCCGGAGTTCATCCAGACTCACGTCCATTGACTCACTGATGCCATCCAGCGATCTCATCCTCTGTCGCCCCCTTCTCCTCCTGCGCCCAGTCCTTCCCAGCATCAGAGTCTTCTCCAATGAGTCAACTCTTTGCATGAGGTGGCTGAAGTACTGGAGTTTCAGCTTTAGCATCATTCCTTCCAAAGAAATCCCAGAGCTGATCTCCTTCAGAATGGACTGGTTGGATCTCCTTGCAGTCCAAGGGACTCTCAAGAGTCTTCTCCAACACCACAGTTCAAAAGCATCAATTCTTTGGCACTCAGCTTTCTTCACAGTCCAACTCTCACATCCATGCANGTGAGATGAGTGCAATTGTGCGGTAGTTTGAATATTCTTTGGCATTGCCTTTCTTTGGGATTGAAATGAAAACTGACCTTTTCAAGTCCTGTGGCCACTGTTGAATTTTCCAAATTTGCTGGCATATTGAGTGCAGCACTTCCACAGCATCATCTTTCAGGATTTGAAATAGCTCCACTGCAATTCCATGACCTCCACCAGCTTTGGTAGAGGCCCACTTGACTTCACATTCCAGGATGTCTCACTCTAGGTGAGTGATCACACCATCGTGATTGATTTGGTCGTAAAGATCTTTTTTGTACAATTCTTCTGTGTATTCTTGTCACCTCTTCTTAATATCTTTTGCTTCTGTTAGGTCTGTACAGTTTCTGTCCTTTATCGAACCCATCTTTGCATGAAATGTTCCCTTGGTATCTGTAATTTTCTTGAAGAGATCTCTAGTCTTTCCCATTCTGTTCTTTTCCTCTATTTCTTTGTATTGGTCGCTGAAGAAGGCTTTCTTATCTCTTCTTGCTTTTCTTTGGAATTCTGCATTCAGATGCTTATATGTTTCCTTTCTTCCTTTGTTTTTCGTTTCTTTTCTTTTCACAGCTATTTGTAAGGCCTCCCTAGACAGCCATATTGCTTTTTTGCATTTCTTTTCCATGGGGATCATCTTGATACCTGTCGCCTGTACAATGTCACGAACCTCCGTCCATAGTTCATCAGGCACTCTATCTATCAGATAGATTCTTCTATGTTTTGGAGAACTTTGATTTCAGTATAAAAACCTCTGAGCCTATAGCAGGAATAGAATGATGAATGTGTGTGTGTGTGTATGTGTGTGTGTGTGTGTGTTAGTTGCTCAGTTGTGTCTGACTCTTTGTGATACCATGGCCTGAAGCACACCAGATTCCTCTATCCATGGAATTCTCCAGGCAAGAATACTGGAATGGGTTGCCATTCCCTTCTCCAGGGCATCTTCCCAACCCAGGGACAGAACTGGGTCTCCTGCATTGCAGGCAGGTTCTTTACCACTGAGCTACCAGAGAAGCCCTAGAATGATGAATCTTTAAAAGCAGTGTAGTTATCTTCTCTTTGCCATTTTAAATGTCGTCCCTTAATATTATCTTTATGAAAGCTTTTTTAATTTTTAGGCAATTTGACTAAAAAACGTTCAGTAATACAAAGGTAGCATATGTGCTGACTGTTTTAAATAAATATTTAGAATCTCACCATCTAAGGTAAATATCACCACCTGCTCCCTTTACTGTTGTCATTGCAATAAAATAAATTCTAGGTGATCACCTTCTGGAAGAGAGAAATGAATTATTAGTGAATATGTGTGGTTTCATTGACAAATCTCTAGTAAACTCTAGTCAAGTTGGTTTTAGAAAGGGCAGAGGAACCAGAGATCAAATTGCCAACATCCGCTGAATCGTTGAAAAAGCAAGAGAGTTCCAGAAAAACATCTACTTCTGCTTTATTGACTATGCCAAAGCCTTTGACTGTGTGGCTCACAATAAAGTGTGGAAAATTCTGAAAGAGATGGGAATACCAGACCACCTGACCTGCCTCTTGAGAAACCTGTATGCAGGTCAGGAAGCAACAGTTAGAACTGGACATGGAACAACAGACTGGTTCCAAATAGGAAAAGGAGTACGTCAAGGCTGTATATTGNATGGGAATACCAGACCACCTGACCTGCCTCTTGAGAAACCTGTATGCAGGTCAGGAAGCAACAGTTAGAACTGGACATGGAACAACAGACTGGTTCCAAATAGGAAAAGGAGTACGTCAAGGCTGTATATTGTCACCCTGCTTATTTAACTTCTATGCAGAGTCCATCATGAGAAACGCTGGGCTGGAGAAAGCACAAGCTGGAATCAAGATTGCCGGGGAGAAATATCAGTAACCTCAGATGTGCAGATGACACCATCTTTATGGCAGAAAGTGAAGAGGAACTAAAAATCCTCTTGGTGAAATTGAAAGAGGAGAGTGAAAGAGTTGGCTTAAAGATCAACGTTTAGAAAATGAAGATCATGGCATCTGGTCCCATCACTTCATGGGAAATAGATGGGGAAACAGTGGAAATAGTGACAGACTTTATTTTGGGGGGCTGCAAAATCACTGCAGTTGGTGACTGCAGCCATGAAATTAAAAGACGCTTACTCCTTGGAAGAAAAGTTATGACCAACCTAGATAGTATATTCAAAAGCAGAGACGTTACTTTGCCAACTACAGTCCATCTAGTCAAGGCTATGGTTTTTCCAGTGGTCATGTATGGATGTGAGAGTTGGACTGTGAAGAA
>SJYV01035877.1:0-11056 GCA_006410875.1 Neotragus pygmaeus
CCTTCTGCGAGGCCCACACTCTGTCTGTGGAGTGTGTTTCTCTCTAAATAGATCCACCTCTTACTCATCACTCTGTCTCTCATTGAATTCTCTCTGCAGCGAGACATCAAGAGCCTGGGCTTCATTAAGTCCTGAGACCAAATGTGTGATTCTCAGTTTAAAGACTGTGAGTTCAAGTCCCAGACGGAGTTTTGTGGCTTCAAAACTGACTAACGGGTGGCAGACCAGGCCCTCTGTGCCCTCGTCACCCGCCCGGCCCCCAGCCCCATCCTGGAAGCTGTCTGTGCTTTGCCTACACCTGGCGCTTCCCTGGTCCTCATGCTTCTGAGAGCTGGCCTCCCCCTGCTCTCCCTCCCGCCTCCCTCCCGCCTCCTCCTCCTGGAGTTACTCTCCATCCCCTGCAAGCTGACACACCACTTTGGATAAGCTTCCAGGAAGGAGCTCTTGGGGTGCAGCATACGGAGCTGCCAACTGAGCCCCTGAAGGCAGGGCCCATGCTTTGTAGTAGAGTAAGACCTCGTGCCAAACCCGGCCCAGGCCACTGAGCCTCAGCTCCCCGCTGACTGAATGGGGGCCCAGAGCCAGCTGACATCATGTGGAATCAGCACGAGGTCACGTGAGAGAGACTGACTTTGGACGGGAGGCCGCTGGGGGCTCCAGGTAACGGAGGACAGGTTCTCAGGGATGGCTGGCCGGAGGTGGAGGGCTGGCACTGTAACTTGGAGCCCTCCTCTGGGTCCTGCTGATGGATTTCCCAGAACTCAAATGAATCCAGGGCGGATTTTACAGACTCTGAATGGATACAGTCAGCGTCGGCCGTGCGGAGACTGAGGGCCGGGCTCGGGCCAGCAGCACATGAGTCATTTTCAAGAAACTAGTTTTTGACTCCCTGGCTGATTCTCCGTCCTTTGGAAAGCTGTTTCCATTAAAACAATCTGGAGGGCTGAGGACACTTTTCAGTGGATTGGGCTCACACACGGGCTCTCCGACAATTACAGGGCTTTTGAGCCACTGGTTTTAACATCGAGCAGTTGGGTTGCTCTTTACCCGGAGCACAGCAGACCACAGTTTGGAGAGGCCGAGGGAGCCCAGGGTGTGTATCCCTTCCACCTGGCAGACATGGAGGCCTCAGAGATGCAGATGGATAAATGATTGAGCCTTTGGGGCCAACGGGGCTGCGCAGCAGATGATGGACACAAGTGAGAGCCCCTGGAGCGAAGCCCCATGCATGGGAATCCTCTTCACCAGCTTCTGGGTTTTGCCAAGATGCTGGGCCTTAGCGGCCTCATGGGCTCGAGGCGGGGTACCTGTTAGTTTCTGTCTGTGTCCAATTCTTTGTGACCCCAGGGACTGTGGCCCGCCAGGCTCCTCTGTCCAAGGGATATTTTCAGGGAAGAACGCTGGGATGGGTTGACATTTCCTCCTCTAAGGAGCTTCCTTACCCAGAAATCAAATCCGCTCTCCCGGGTCTCCTGCTTTGCCAGCAGATGCTTTAGCTGCTGCGCCGTCAGGGAAACCTGGTGCTTCTCAGAGTCAATCAGCAGCTTCTCATACGTGGGAGTCCTGGGCCCCTCTGGTCAGCGTCTCCGGGCGAGGAGCACACAGAGCTGTGTTTTGGACCCATGTCCCGCCTGACTGTGGGCCCGTGGAAGCTCTGGACCAACGCTCTCTAAAGCCCAGAAGAACTTGGCACACGGATGGGAATGTTCTATATCTGCCATTTGTGGCCAAAAGTTACCCGTGGCCACTGGACACATGCATCGTGTCTAGTGGAACAGAGGAACTGAATTTTACATTTTATTTCCTTTTGATGAATTTTAAATTGACATTTAAGTGGCCACGTTCTGACCAGTTAACGGTGCAGCACAGGTCTGAAACGGCCAAGCTGGTCGGGTACAAGCCTTATAGCCGAGACTTGCAGAGTGTGTGCCGCGCTGGCAGAGGAGCTCGGAGTGTGCGCTCTTCCATTTCATCACCAGAACCCAGGAGGCAGAGGCTCACGCTCAGAGGGGCCAGCGAATCGCTCAGGGCCGTGACACCGGCATTTCCAGGCAGGAGGTTGTCAGTCTGTCTATCAGACCATTCGAAGATGTTCACTGAGGTTCAGGAATAAAAGAGTCAGCTATTTAATGTCTGGGTCTTCAAATTCTCTCAGAGAGAGTCTTCAGAACTGAAAAGAGAAGCCTCCAAAACCCCTGAGGAAGAACGGTATCAAAGAATCATCTGGCCGTCTGGTCTACCTCCTGCAGCAGGCGCTAAGCACTGTGTCCTTTCCAGAAGCCTCCGTGGCATTCCAGAAGCCCCGTCCCGTCCACTACGTGGTCCCAGGAAGGCCCACACCAAGCTTCCTTTCTGGCATTCTGCTCACCTGGACTCCACATCCTGTGTCCTGTGTGTGTCAGTCACTCAGTCGTGTCCAACTCTTTGTGACCCAGGGACTGCAGGCCACAAGTCTCCTCTGTCTATGGAATCCTCCAGGCACGAATCCTGGAGTGGGTGGTCATTCCCTTCTCCAGGGGATCTTCCCAGCCCAGGTCTCCTGCATTGCAGGTGGATTCTTTGCCACTGATCCTCCAGGGCAGTCCTGCATATGTGTCCTGCATAACCCCAAACAAGCCTCTCCTAGCTCTGGGTCCACCTACCTTAAGATCGGCATGACTCAGAGCTCCCTAGTCACCAGCTGATCTGCCAGTAGGGCTGGACTATAAGATGTATCTGGGGATGTTCACTGAAAACTATGTCTCCGCAGAGGACAGAAGCTGTCTCGGTGTCTCCAACACGGACCTCCCAGCCCCCTCCCCCAGCACAGCTGGTCATGACTTAGGGTGAATGAGACTCTCCTGCCAGTTGACTCACTCAGCTTGGGGGCTGTGGTGGGGGTGCTGGGCTATGCAGAGTCTTTGTGGAGCAGTGAGTCTCATCTCAAAGAAGGGGACCAAGAGAAGGTCAGGCAATGGTTGAGCCCACAGAGCCTCCTGCCTTGAAAGCAGACACTTTTCAAACAGATCCAGCAGCCTCTCAAATTCACACCCTGGTGTGTATCTGCACACAAGCCTACATCTCCCTTTGCATCAAGGAACACAGGTTCCCAATAGGTGGTCTCAGCAGGGAAGGGAAGCAGTAGGGGCTTAAGCAGGGAGGGCATTCGGGTATAAAGATGGGGGCCTAAAAGCACAGGGTGGGCCTGGGAAGACTTGGCCCAAAGTCCAGCCTGGACATTCCCTTCCCTTCCCCAAGCCTCAGGTTTTCTCGGCAAAGCGGAGGCAACAGCATCCGTGTTTCAGGATTTGTTGTAAAAATAAAATAGGAATTTATGTCTCAAGTACACCCAACAGTGCCTGGCAGGTACCAGACCGTCTGTTCCCGGGACCTATTCCTTAGACCACGTCATCATTTTTGTATCTTGGCGTAGCCATTTCCCATGGAAACAAAAACTGAACCGGCGGCTGGGCTTTGTCACACGCGTGCTGTGATCTGGGGCCAGACTTGGCTTCCAAGGTCCCCGTTATTCTTTGTGAGTTTCTCACGGGGGACAAAGGAAACATGTGTTTGAAAGCATGGTCTGAACTGCAGACAACAAGCAAATAGAAGGAAATAGTCATTATTCAGGGGATCACCTCCATCTTTCCCCAAGACACTAACTTAAGACTGATGTGAACAAATGCAATCGCTGTCCCTTGCCCTGAGACCATCAGTCAACACAGCCGTCAATCCAGAGTGAGCATTTTAATTCGTTTAAAGTGGAAACAAAGCAGGGNGTGCCCTCTTCGGGTGGGGTTTGGGGTGGGGACGGGGGCCTCCTCCACAGGTCAGCTCAGGGCTCGCTGAGGGGCAACCGTGGCACAAAACCCACCTCCAGGGGCCTGTTCAGCTCTGAAGCTCCGTGGTTTGATGCAGAGCGGGGCACTCTTGGTCACCAGGCACTGAATTCTTGCCTCAGGGTGGGCCCATGCCAAGAGCTGTGTGTGTGTCCCCTGTTCTTGGGAGGACATCGGGGCGATTAAAGCAGGAGGAGCTGCTCACGCCTAGTGAGTGTGCTCAGGAGGGATTCACTCACATGCAAGTGAGCTGAGTTTTGAGGGGCTTCCCAGGTGGCACTGTTGGTAAAGAACCTGCCTGCCAGGAGGCATAATGCGACCCAGGTTCGATCCCTGGGTCAGGAAGATCCCCTGGAGGAGGGCATGGCAACCCACCCCAGCATTCTTGCCTGGAGAGTCCCAGGGGTGGAGGAGCCTGGTGGCCTGCAGTCCATAGGGTTGCAGAGTCGGTCACGACTGAAGTGGCTGAGCACGCTCACACGCATGCAGACAAGATAAGCCCTGGGCAGGCGCCCTGTGGCTCTGAGGCATTTCTGGAGAGACAGGAAAAGCTCCTCCCCGCTGCGTCTGTCCAGTGGCGTTTTTGGTCTCCTCAGGGCCCATATGGAATGGCTCCTTTTCCACACGACAGCCCTTCAAATATCTGAGGACAGCTGTTTAGGAAAGACCGCTTCTTCAGAAAGCAGATGGCCGCCCAACAGGAAATCTGAGCTTTTAAAATGGATAAGGGAAAGATCCGCCCGCCCAGCCTCCCCCGAATGCCCGAGACATCACTGAAAGCTTCCGGGGAAGATGCCAGCCACCACCCAGGCCTCAGAGAAGTAGACAAAGGTCAGAGAGCCACTCGGGGGAAACCGTTCGGATGGTGCTCAGTGTCTAACGACTGAGGATGAGGGAAAGCCTCGCTTTGTCGTGTTTGCCAGCTTCTACAGTGTAAAGGGGCTTCTGTGGTGGCTCAGTGGTAAAGAATCTGGTGTCAATGCAAGAGACGCAGGTTCGATCCCTGGGTCCGGAAGATCCCCTGAAGAAGGAACGGGCCGCCCCAGTATTCTCCCCTGGGAAATCCCATGGACAGAGGAGCCTGGTGGGCTACAGTCCATGGGGTCACAAAGAGTCGGACACGACTGAGCGACTGGAAAACCACCGCAGCATCAGAGGCCTGAGTCCTCGCCCGAGGCTGGCTCCACGAGGCACGCGGCTGGCTGTTGCGTGCGGGCACAAGCCAGCTCCAGCCCACCTCTGCCCTCTGCTAACATCTGGCAAGAAGACAGGCCTCGGGGGAAACAGTCAGGGTGAAGATTAGCTCCTTCGGGGTCTGCAGAGGCAACGGCGAGGGGGCCTGCGTGGCCTGGTCTCCAGGATGGTGGGGCAGGGCCTTCTAACAGCCCGAGAATTATTCCTGGGTCTAGAGCTCTGAGTGACCGAGGTTTGCATTTTGGCCCATTTAGAAGCAAATGTGCCCCCAAGGGCCCGCCATCGGACTCTCCCCGATCCAGACCAAAGTCTGAGTGACAGCAGCGGGCATGGGCCAGGCACCCCTGCCTCAGGCCGGCCGGTTGTTCTCTCCCATCGAATCCCCAGGAAAGCCCGTGAGGCTCCCACGGTACAGATGAGCCGACTGAGACTCAGAGAGGCTGGACAGCTCAGCCAAGGCGTGCAGCCCCCGCCCCACCCCAGAGCGGGTCCGCTTGCGGTGCATCCCTGTCTCACGAGTCAGGGACAAGAGTCAGCGTCTCTCCCTGGGGTCAGTGCAGGGAAGGGGCAGCCCAAGGGGTGGCCCTGGGAGCCCCGGCAGGGAGAGAGGGATGGAGCCGACCGGCGACCCTTCTCCCCAGGTCCCCTCGCCGCACAGCCCTGCCCGCAGAGCTCACAGGTGTCCTGCCTGGAGTGGGGAGCCGGGCCGCTACTGCTGAGACCCGCAGGGGTGGAAAACTGCAGCTCCGCTGCTGGTTCCCATTAAGACAAATCTCCTTGTTGACAAAAATAAAGGGAACCCAATCGACGCCAGTCTCTGCCGTCGGCCCGCTGCTTTCATTCTCCCGCGAGGAGCCGGGCCCTGTGTTCCAAACTGGCTCAGGCCCACGGGCTTCAAAGGGGAAATTCCGAAGCAGGCAGAGGCCTTGGCGGGGTGCCCCCGAGAATGGAAGTGCCCGCTGGGGGGAGCGGCCCGGAGTTGCCTGAGCCCAGGGTCTCATTAGCTCCCTACACATTCTGTCTCATTTTCCTTGGCATAGAGGCTACGTGTTCCTAGGCTGGGAGGTGGGAAGTGAGAGCAGGATGGATGCTCCTGGCATGCTGGGCTGCAGAGCCAGCATTTTCTGAGCCAAGAAAGGCCGTCACCAATGGGCCAGGCGTTGGGCAGGTGGGTCCCACGTTAACCCCAGTCTGGTGGGAGTCAGCTGGTCCCCCACGTCTTTGAGTGTTGGGTCTCTGATGGGGGCATGGGGAACCTAACTTGCCTGATTTATTCATTTCTAGCAGAGACATCACATTGCCGACTAAAGTCCGTGTGGTCAAAGTTATGGTTTTTCCAGTGGTCATGTATGGATTTGAGAGTTGGATCAAAAAGAAGGCTGAGTACCGAAGAATAGATGCTTTTGAACTGTGATGTTGGAGAAGACTCTTGAGAGTCTCTTGGACTACAAGAAGATCCAACCAGTCCATCCTAAAGGAGATCAACCCTGAATAGTCTTTGGAAGGACTGATGCTCCAATACTTTGGCCTCCTGATGAAAAGTTGACTTGTTGGAAAAGACCCTGATGCTGGGAAAGATTGAGGGCAGGAGGAGAAGGGGACGACAGAGGATGAGGTGGTTGGATGGCATCACTGACTCAGGGGCTGTGAGTCTGAGTGGGCTCTGGGAGGTGGTGGGGGACAGGGAGGCCTGGCATGCACAGACTGAACAACAGAACAGCCTCTGTGAGAAGCCCCAGTGCTGGGAGGCGGGGAGCGCCCAGTTCTGGAGGCCGAGTCTGAGCTGAGGCGTCGCAGGGCCCCGCTCTCCCTGGGGAGGGGCCCTCCTGCCTCCTGCAGCTGCGGGCAGCTCCAGGCATCCATGGGCTTGTGGCCGCATCGGCCCGGTCTCTGCCTCTGTGGTCTCATAAGGACGCTCATCGTTGGAATAAGGCCCTCTCCCAGCCCTGCCTCTCAGAGCCCAGCCTGGTGTGGCAGCCCCCCAGCACCCTCCACCAGACCCACCCCTTTGGCCCAGCGAGGGGACAAGCACCACCAGGCCAGGTCAGCTGAGGGGCCTGGCCTCGAGCCAGCCCTGCCTCCCGGTCTGCCCCCTCCCCTCAAGCCCGCCCAGGTGCCCCACGCTCGGGGCCTGCCTGTCCGGGGCTCAGCAGACTGGTGCCTCAGAGTCCAGTGGTTGTCATAGCAAACGGCCACAAGCCACGTGGCGAAACCACAGAGGCTGCCACTCCCCCGGTTCTGGAGGCCAGAAGTGCAGGGTCGAGGGGCCTGTAGGCCGAGCTTTTTCCGGAGGCTCCGAGGGAGGGAACTTTGTCCCTTCCGCCGAGCCCAGATGTTCCTCGGCCGGTGGCTGCGTCACTCCAGCCCCGCCTCATCTTCCTATCGCATCTCTGAGCATCTGTTTCCAATCTCCCTCTGTCTTCCTCTTCTAAGGACATTTGATAGACTTCAGGGCTAAACTGAGAGATCTCCTTATCTCAGGGGTCTTAACTAGAGAGCATCTGCACAGACTCTTTTCCCAAATAAGGTCACAGTCCAGGTTCTGGGCATCAGAGGATGGGCGTGCCTCTGGGGGCCACTGCCAGCATCACATAGCCAGACCTGCCTGGGGCCCCCAAAGGCAGCCATGCACCCCCTCCCTTCTCGGCCCTGAGGGTCTATGTGGGTCTGTGGGCACGATTTCTGCTGGGGGGCAGCAGGGAGGAGGCACACGTCCTGGGGTGGATGGTGGACCCTGGCTCCTCCACTCGGGGGCTTGTCGGCCCTGGGGTCCATTTCTAAATGGTCCGAGTCTGAAAGCTCACCTGTGAACTGGGGGTGTCCAGCGTGAGTGAGTGACGGTTAAAGAAGGGGATGCAGCTGCTGGGTCGATTCCCGCCAACATCGTCTAAAGCACCCCCACTGGAACCCCAAGTCACTTGAAGCCTCCCACCTGCTCAGTTCAGAGACTTGAGCTCAAAGATTTGGAGGAGCAAATGAATTCAGTGTCTGCATTGAACTCCGCTATGGGACACTCACTCTAAATTCTGTATTCCCTTATATTTCCTCTTATGGAAGAAAATCTTATCCGGGAGCTATTTCCATTAAAAATATTGATTTCATGGTAAAAATGAAAACCAAACTAGGACCTACTGGAAAAAACAGCCGTACCGCTGAGGCAGTGCTGGGCATCCCCGGGCAACGTGCCCCCACGCATAGGGCTCTACCCGGGTCTGTCTGCTCGCCGGCTGCCTTGTTCCCGCCGAGGCTCCTGCCAGAGGGGACCTTGCTCTCCGGACATGAAAAGCACAGCGGGTTCTCCGTGCCTGCTCCACCGACCCTGGGCTCTGTGCACAGACCCCGGAGCCTTCTCAGCCTCCCAGGCACGGAGGCCTATTTCTGTGTCCAGGACTGCAGAGGCTGGGATGGGGGTGGGGGAGCTGGGCATACGACTGTAGTTGCAAAAGACTTTGCAGATGTCAGGCAGTTGAGAATCTCAGGAGGAGGAGGCCGTGCTGGACTATCCAGGGAGGATCCTTATGAGAGAGGGAGGTGGAGGAAGTTTCAAGAACAGATACACAGGAGCAGCCAAGTCAAGATGGCAGTGAAATGTGCAGGGATGCGGCCGCCAGGCAGGGAGCCCGGGATGCTGGCAGAGGCCGGGAACAGACCCCGAGCACCTCCAGAGAGAGGGCAGCGCTGCTGACCTGGACTTCAGAAACACAGGGCAGTCTCGATGCTTTGGCCACCCGAGCGGTGGGCGTTATTACGGCAGCCCCGGGACGCAGCTGCTAGGACCAGGGTGAGGCTGAGGATCCCAGGACGTCAGCAGGGCTATTTCGAGGAATGGGTATGGTGTGTGTGTTCTGCCTGGACCCTGTCCCACCCAGGTCAGCGTCACTGGCCTGAGAGGTGAAGAAAAATGACCTGAAGGGTTTTGCCCTAAATCAACATCTAGTTTGGAAAAGACCCTGATGCCGGGAAAGATTGAAGGCAAAGGAAGAAGAGGGTGACAGAGGATGAGATGGTTGCGTGGCATCACCAACTCAATGGACGTGCGTTTGAGCAAGCTCAGGGAGATAGTGAAGGACAGGGAGGCCTGGCAGGCTGAGGTCCATGGGGTTCCAAAGAGTCGGACGAGACTTAGCAACTGACCAACAACCAACAACCACATCTAGTTTACTTTTCAGGAACACCCGGCGTCAACAAGCATAAAGAGAGGCCTCCCGCCTCCCGCCTCCCCTTGGAGCCGGCACTCACTGAGGGCCCGCCTCCTCCGTCCACTGCGCCAAGCTCTTCTTTGTTTGTTTACTTTTAAGAGATTAATTAATGTGTCTATTCACATGGCTAAGACGCATTCCCTATCATTAGAGACAGACTTTTGTTTCCACCTTATGAATCCTTGCGTGACTTCCTTTTTAAAACTGAAATATAGTCGGTTTTCTTTCAGTTAAAAAGAAGAAGCCGCCCAAGAACTCATGAAGTTGACCTACCTGCTCGCCTGCTGTCCAGGCGGCAGAGGCGCGGCCCTTGGGCGCAGCGGTCCTGGGGCCGCGTGGAGAGGGGCTTGGACCACTCAGGCCCCAGTGCCCTTGCCCCACATCCTCCTGGCGNCTATTTATTTATAAGAAGTAAATGAAAATGACTGTTTTAACCTTAAGAGAGAAATCAGGATTTGAGATGTATACCATTCAAAAAACGTGAATTCTCAGAGGATGTGCAGAAACTTTGGTCAGAATGATTGCTAGCTCTGTCTGAGATGAATATGTGTGATAAACATGTGACTCCTGATTATGTCTGCCAGATGGTGACTGGATCCCATCTTATCCCTGGCTTACACTCCATTTCCAGTTAAATTTAGAGATGGGGTAAAGCTCATATCCCAGTGTTGAGGTGACAATGAAAAATAAAAACTGCCTTAATGGCTTGTTTTCAAAGTCAAATCAGCATGTTCCCTTATCAATAGAGATACATCCATTATAGTAGGAGCACCAAAATATTATATATCCATTGCAGCTCAAAAAGAGTATGAAGCCATCTGCTGGCTTGTCCTTGCTCCTAGAACAAATGATGGGCCATTTGGCAGAAAATCAAGAAACCTAGTCATTCATTTTTGGATTTCAGAGATAGTGTGCTGTTAAACACCCATGGGTGAAGACGGAAATCCACTGACCTACCTCTCCACTGCACCCATCTTCCTTCCTGCCATCAGCAGAGCTATGTGGAGGCCTCCTTATACATCTTTAATACCTAAAATTCCTTTTTCACACTCCCCAGCTGACACCCAAGAGGTCAAGTACCACAGACATCCCTGTTTGTCAGGGGTAGGCAAGCTCTCATTCTTCTCACCTTGCTTCTATGACAGTTTCCTGGCTTCTCCATCATCGTTTGTATCTCTAAAGCCATGCCACAATTCCAACCTTTGATGGACAGGGAGGCCTGGCATGCTATGATTCATGTAACTGCAAAGAGTCGGACACGACTGAGCGACTGAACAGAGCTGAACTGAACCCCTCTCAGTTTTCAATACGTAGCTGGGAAACTGACTGATAATTTACAATATCTGTTTGAACTTTGTCTCTGATTATTGAGGCTTCCCAAGGGTCATCTATTCTGTCTTCAATTAGTCCCATTTCTGCAAGTTTCCTAGTATCCTCCTCCATAATTCCCCCTCTCCAAACACACACACTTATTACTTAAAAACAGTTCTACTTCATTCCAACCCAGACACAAAGCCAGCAAGCAGTCTGTGGTAGTATATTCTAACCCCTACAGAGAACAAACACAAATCTGAANTCCTCCATAATTCCCCCTCTCCAAACACACACACTTATTACTTAAAAACAGTTCTACTTCATTCCAACCCAGACACAAAGCCAGCAAGCAGTCTGTGGTAGTATATTCTAACCCCTACAGAGAACAAACACAAATCTGAAAATCAGCATCTATAGTCTCTATCTTTGAATTTCATACATATTTGTATTTCAAACTCAGTTTAGCCCAAACTTAATATTTTTGTTCTATAACTTTGTCTTCTTTCTTTTGCACTCCATGCCCAATCCCTA
>SJYV01035880.1:0-11271 GCA_006410875.1 Neotragus pygmaeus
CTTGACATTCATCAATTATCCACCTTAGCTGACTAATTCCTCTTTATGGCCTCTTGGTGATCACACCAGAGCAGAGGTGCCATCCATATGAAGGTTGACTTTGTATCAGCTGAAACATGGGGCCACCCAGGAGCTATAGAATAATAGATGCTCAGGGATTGTTCTATTAGAGATGGAGGTAATTGGCAGAGGAGCATCTTACTAGGACATATCTCCAAGTAAGACACACTTATCCTAGCAATATGAATGGAATCATTCAGCAAATAGGTACGGAGTTTCTACTCTCAACTCACATGTGTACCTGAGGACAGGGGATGAAGAGTTGAGAAGACAGGGTCCCCTCCACCGAAGTACCTTAGCATAGCTTCTAGTGGAGATACAGAAATGTTAACAATCTCTGGGCCACAGATGGTTAATAAAAATAAAAAACATGCCTACCCCTCTCATTGCATCAGGTGATAAGGAAAGACATTAAAAAGAGGCAATATCTGAGCAGAGACTGGAAGGATGAGTAGGATTTATGAGTGTAAACAAACAGAGGGAAGGCTATTCCAGGCAGAGAAAATACCACTTGCAACGGCAAGGTCTGTAAAATACAGATTAAGAGAAAAAAAACAAACACAGTTTGGAATGAAGAGGCACTGCTAAGATACTTGTCTGCCCAACAGAATTACCCACAGTTTTATGCCATCGTTTAGGGAAGCCGGGATCAAATATTTATCAGGTGCGTGGCTTGATTGATTGCAAATAGCAGAACCCTTCAGGGGAGGTTGTGAAGAGACTAAAGTTCCGGTCGAAGATGGAAACGTGAGAGGGGCCTGAACGGCACCACCTCCCACAAACACCCCGAATGCACAGCTACACAGGGAAGAAAGTCCTCTGAAAAAAACCTGAAAACAGTCTGACTCCTGGACAACCAGCCAGAGAGAGCAGGCCCGCACTAAGGCAGGTGGGTGAGACGCGGCCACCCCGGTCACTTCAAAGCGGTAAGCCTCCCCGCTGCGTGGATTCCAGCACCTGAGGGAAGCTAAAAACGCTGGCGCGTCTCCCCGAGGAGGGTTTGAAGTCCACTTGGGGCACCCCAGCTTTTAAGGCCTGCGCCTGAGCGCCCAGCCCCCGAAGCACCCAGTGAGGAGGGCGGCAGGGCCCGCGGCCGCGCCCCGCGGGGCTCCGGCGGCCTCAGGTGCGGTTGCGAGTTTCGTTCGGGGCTTCCCTGCCCCCGCGGCAGCGCCGAGCGGCGGCTGGACTTTGTGGGAGAGGCTCATTCGCTGGTCGTGGAGCATCGAACTGAAGGACGGGTTCTGATGTGACAGACATTTGGAGGCAGGCGGAAGTGTTCTGCGGTCGAACACCGGCAGGCACCGCCTCTATGCCCGCGGGGCACTCTGGCGGCCGGGCGCCATCTTGACGGTGGGCGCCATCTTGACGGTGGGCGCCATCTTGACGGTGGGCGCCATCTTGACGGTGGACGGCGGGCTCCCGCCAGACGCCCGGCTCCCGCCGCGGACCTCCTTCTGCAGTGCCTCCTCCGCCGAAGCTTCTGCACGCAGCAGGCTGGGCCTCTGGCAGCTGCTGCCCTGAGACTCCTGAATACCTCCTGGCTCTGGTGCCTATGGGGCTTCCATGCCTGGGTCCCACAGGACGGTCACTCACAGAGAAGGAGTTATTAAATGGACGGCTGCCACCTCCAGGGCACGGCCGGAGGGCCACAGGCCCTGTGCATAGTTTTTCTGTGACACTGGCCTCCTAGCTAATCCACTGAGCCTCAGCCCGAGGGGCAGGCTTCTAATTAAACGCACATCTCAGGGCGGAGTGTCACTCTGTCTGAAGACCTTGGAGGGTGGGTGCTGTCTCCAGAGCGCCAGGACCTCCCAGCGGGGAGCACTTGTAAAAGCTTGGTGCTGTGGTCTCTGGGAGAGCTGCTCAGGGACACCCCTTGATTGTCTGGCTCGGGTGGCCTGGAGGGCTGGCTCCCATGGACCGCACCAGTCACAGAGCTCCTGGCAGGCGGCCACCCTGTGGCACTGCATGGACATTGGACCGAATCGCACCCCCAGGCTTTCTGTCCTGGAGCCTCTGGATGCGGGGCGGGCTTCCACACACCTAGAGGCCACCTGATAAGGTAAGCCAGTGTTTTTACACTTTCCCTCTGCATCCCTACAGCTTGCTAATATCTCCCAGACAGGAGCCTATACAGTCCTTTGGAGTTCAGATTGTTATGCCTGCTGCCCAGGGGATGCCCCTAGATCACCTGGCTCTGATGTCAGGAAGCCTTAAGCTTGTGGTTCCCGAGAAGAGTATATATGTGCATGCTTTGAAAGCTTCTGCCTTTTGGCCCGGCTTCCAATCAGCATGAATTGAGGTCCTGACCCAGATCCTCCTGTCTGGGATACTAAGAGGTCTTGGCGCTCCCTTGACTACTAGGAGCCATTAAAACTAAAATAGGCAAAACAAGCATCATATATTAATGCATTTAGGTGGAATCTAGAAAAACGGTATAGATGAACTTGTTTTCATGGCAGAAATAGGGATACAGATGTAGAGAACAGTCATATGGACATTAAGAGGCGGGAAAAGGAGGTATAGGATGAATTGGGAGATTGGGATTGACATATATACACTACTATGCATAAAATAGATAACCAATGAGAGCCTGCTGTATAGCATAGGGAACTCTACTTAATATTCTGTGGTGACCTAAATAGGAAGAAAATTCAAAAAAGGGGATATTTGTGTACATATAGCCGATTCACGTCACTGTACAGCAGAAACTAACACAACTTTGTAAAGCAATTATACCCCAATATTAAAAAGATAATCTGATGAAGAGTCGTTTCAAAAATAAATAAATAAAACAGGCTTCACAGACAATCACAGGGGTTTGAAAAACAGCTTAGAGCTGGGACAGGGTTGAATGTTTAGGTTCATCTCATACATGAGGCCACTCTTTCAAGACTGGGAGACTTGGCTGGTTTATCTAATGCATTGAAACGAAGACAGAGGGTCAAACAAAATGAAGAAACATAGGAGTAAGCTCCAAACAAACAAACAAAAATCAAAACCTTAGAATTGTTATGGGTAGAAGGAGTGGGAAGATCCTATACATGTAGGAGGAGAATAAGGAGATTCAATTCAATAAGGGGAGTGAAAGGTGACAGTGAAGTGGGATGGCAACAGTGGACACAGTATGATGCAAGAGATACAAGGTGGAATTAGCACTGTGGTCTGTGATTGACATGTGGATGAGGAAGATCAAAAGACATCTTACCTGTATTGAGTCTGTTAGTGAAACTTCTGCACTCAAATTCTCCCACTTTCATAAGTGCCAATGCATGTGTTGATAACAACACAAAGCTGTGACAGTCGGTGGTGTTTTCAGGATAGCAGAAATTGAATAGCAGGGAGTTTTTTTCTTAGTTTTTCTAATCAACAGTCACTGAACTTCACATTCTAAGCACAGTATATGTATTTTGGGGAAAAAAATAGTAAAAGGCCTTGAGACTCCATCCAGACTCTGAGGTGGAACCCATCACCCTGTGTGGCCTGATTCTCTGATCCAATGAGTCTGTTAAATTTGGAAGGCCAATTTTGGAAACTGTATTTTATGGGTTTAGAATGTAGCTCAGAAAAGGTCCAAATGGATGCTTTGATGTCCATTTGGACTGGATAGAGCTCTCTTTGGGTTTCTTTGTGTGTTTTTTTGTTGTTTGTTTGCTTGTTTGTTTTTGAGTGTGCTTTAAAGAGTTGAAGTTTCTGGGCAAGTAAATGTGAAGATACAGGTGTGTACTTGCCTAGAGATCAAAAGGATTATCTGGGAGTCAGAATATATAACACATAATGAGATAAAATAACTAATGGATTATTTATTCACTAACTAGATAAGTATTTATGGACTTTCAAACCTTGTAAAACATGCAATAGGTATAAATAAACAGAGTCTAAAAATGAATTTTAATATTCAGTGATGAGTATTAAGGAGTTATGAAGTGTCTTGGAAATGGATGCATCTAGCCATGAACTGTTTCCTATTAGGCTCAGGACTGCTTATGTCATTAGTAGAGGAACTAGGTAGGGAATGCATAATAATTCATTTATCAATATTTAATTTGGGGGGCTTCCCTGGTGGCTCAGATAGTAAAATATCCATCTGCAATGCAGGAGACCCAGGTTCAATCCCTAGATTGGGAAAATGCCTGGAGAAGGAAATGGCTACCCACTCCAGTATTCTTGCCTGAAGAATTCTATGGACAGATGAGCTGGCAGGCTGCAGTCCACGGGGTCACAAAGAATCAGACATGACTGAGTAACTAACACACACTATTTAATATTTACCTATGTTTCAGATATTGAGCTAGGTTTGGGTTGAATTTAAGATTAATCAAATACATCCTTCTCTCTAGACATTTATAGAACCAGTCATGGTAAGATATGGACACAAGTAATTTTGAAATTAAGAGTCCATGCTAAGTACCTTGGCAGAATAAGGACTGCAGACTTGAGAAGGAGGAGTTGAGTACAGTTGAGAGATCTATCAAGAAAGTCTTCAATATTCAGGTAAACATTAATAAAAATAAAATAGGTTTGGAAACATAATAGGGGAATTGGACTTACTGGCCCTTGTGAGAAGATCAGACATTTGGTACCAAATGTGTCCATTCTTGCAAACATTTGTTCTCAACTCTGCGCTTGCTTCATTGCTTCTTTAAATCACATCCTCCTTGTCTCACTCTTGAACTGCTTCTCAGCAAACAATATTTTTGTCTTTTCTCTCAGATCCTGTTTTATCAGTGTTGACCACTCTAACCAAGTACCATAGACTGAGTGGCTTATAAATAACAGAAATTTATTTCTGTCAGTTCTGGGGTCTGGCGGTCCAAGATCAGGGTGCCAACAAGGTTAGGTTCTGGTAAGGACCCTCTTCCTAGTTACAGACTGCCAAGTTCTCATTAAATCTTTACATGGTGGAGAGTAGAGAGAGCAAGTCAGATCCTTCAGGACTTTGACGAGTGTGCTCACTTCAGTCTCATCACTGCATGGCAAATAGCAGAGGAGAAAGTGGAAACAGTGGCAGATTTCATTTTTTGGGCTCCAAAATTGCGGCAGATGGTGACTACAGTCACAAAATTATAAGACACTTGCTCCTTGGAAGAAAAGCTATTAGCATATTAAAGCTAGATAGCATATTAAAAACAGACATCACTTTGCTGACAAAGGTCCATCTAGTCAAAGCTATGGTTTTTCCAGTAGTCACGTATGGACGTGAGTTGGACCATAAAGGCAGAGCACTGAAGAATTGATGCTTTCGAACTGTGGTGCTGGGAAAGACCCCTGAGAGTCCCTTGGACAGAAAGGAGATCAAACCAGTCAATTTTAAAGGAAATCAACTATGAATATTCATAGGAAGGACTGATGCTGAAGTTGCATACTTTGGTCACCTGATGGGAAGAATTGACCCTGGAAAAGACCCTGATGCTGGGAAAGATTGAGGGCAAGAGGAGAAGGCGATAACAGGATGAGTTGGTTGGATGGCATCCTCGACTCAATGGACATGAGTTTGAGCGAACTCCAGGAGATAGTGAAGGCCAAGGAAGGCTTCTGTGCTGCAGTCCATGGCGTCAGAAAGAGTTGGACATAGCAACTGAACAACAACAAGTGCTCTCATTTCTTTCATGAGTGCTCTGCCCTGTGACTCCATCTAATACTAATTACCCTCAAAGGGTCCACTTCTTTAGACCATCACATTGGAGAGTAGGGTTTCATCATAGGCATTTTGGGGAGACACAAGCATGCAGTTCATACAGGCCCCTTGTAAGTTCCCCTCACTCTGACCAATCATTTGTCTCCCTAGAAAATAAACTTCCGTGTTCATTTACTAGTTTCATATCTCCAATGCATCTTTTAACAAAAGCAGCTGTTACCACTACTTCCAATAACCTTGTCTCCCCCATCATGTCACCCTTATAATCATGGTGCAGCAATTTGAAACTTTTTCTTTCTTTTTCTCTAAACTGCTGTCTTATAATTACATGCATTTTTTCCAAAAACAGTAATATGATAACTTTAATTTTTTTAAATTTTTTAAATTTATTCTACTTTACANTATAATAGCCAGGACATGGAAACAACCTAGATGTCCATCAGCAGATGAATGGATAAGAAAGCTGTGGTTGTGTACATATACACAATGGAGTAGTACTCAGCCATTAAAAAAAATTACATGCATTTTCAATGTGCTGACCCCTCAGCCTAGAATTGACCCCTCACTGTGGACCCAGAAATTTCTTCCCACAGAACCCAGATTAGTCATCCCGTTTTCTGTGTTGTGGTCTTTGAATCTTGGTTTCCCCTTCATCTTTGTTTCTGGTACTGTACTTATCTCATCTTTTGGAATTAGCTCTTTATAGATCCCCACTGGACTATAAGTTCTTAGAAAGAGATACCATGTCTATATTTTGTATAATATTTTAATAGTATATATAGAATTGTTAATTTTGATCCCTTAATATTTGGTATTCTAGTAATCTATATTTTTGGTAAAATAATAATTTATAGATTTTCAGTGTCTCCAATTGTACCCTTGCTGTAATAGATATTCAACAAAAGATTATTGACTGACTCATCAGATGAATGTGTAATGGTTAGTTAGAACTAGCTTCATCCACCAGTTCCATTATATATTCTCCATGTAACTTTGCACAACTTTCTTGATTTATTCAAGGTTTATGTTCATTATCTATAAAATGAGGATAATAATACTTAGCTCATTGTGAGGATTAAGTGAAATAATGATTGTAAAATACTTGGCTCCATTCCTGGCCTGTCTTATGCTCTTAATAAATTATTTATGTTAAATCTATTGCTATTAATTACTGTTTTAACCCGAGCAAAGCTCATCCTCCATAAACTTTATTTTCTCTCATCTTTTTAAATAAAAAAAGGGGAAATAAAAATTTCCATCTTGCCCTCCTTATAAGACTTAAGTAATTATCCAATTAAACATTATGTCTTAGAGTACTTTGAAAATATAACAAACCATATAATTGTTAGTAGTAATTATATTTCTCAGAACCTTAGGACACTTGGAAGAGATGAGGATGTGGTGGCTATAAATTTTCTATGACTAACATGAAAACTGTTTATAGGAACTCGGAATGTTGTCATAGTTGATTCTGTGTCACCCAAGGTTAAGAATTGTAGGTGAGATTAATACAGTCAAAAGTTTCCTTTTAATCATGGCTCACATTATAAATCACTTATTGCATCTTTCCCCTGTCCTGGTAACTGCCTAATGCAGGTAGAATTATTAGCTGCTGTTCTGCCTCAAAGTACACATTTGTACCATCATAGTTAGTCTGGCCTGTAGTGATAGGATGATTAAGGGGTGTTTCTGTCAAGATTTTGTCATTCAAGATTTAAAAGCAAGCGGTTCTTAATATCTTGCCCAGGTCATTGTGAAATCATCAGTAATACTGCAATAGACAAAGGGGCACTTATTATTCTTTCACCAAATTATTCAGGACTCTTAAACATTTAGCAAAAATACTAATTTATCTATTCAAAAGCTATTATCTCCCACAAGACCCATAGCAGTTGGTGGAAAAATAGAAACTTCTTCCATGAAAGCGTTCTTAACCACTGTGGGCTACAGTATTTCTCTCTATTCCTATTAAATTTACAGTGAGTTCTACTTGTTTTTTCTCATAATTGCATGACTTATAATACAGTTGGAATTGTTCCAGGTGTGTATTCAGCTAGATGATTTACCAGCCAAGACAACTTAAAAATTATAAGTCCTAGTTTCTTTACCTGTGAAATGAGGATAATAATCTTGCCCTGCCTAGCCACCTCCCCACAAAATTTATGTATTTCAAATGACATATTGAATTTGAAAATAATTTTCAAAATAAAAATAACTATTTGGTTTTACTTAAATGTTGGTTTCCCACAATTTTAAATTTAGCTCTTGTTTTATATACTTTCTAAAAACACCTGTTTCTTCTTATAGCCTTAATTAGTGCTTTTTAAAGCTGGTAATTCTGAAATCCATCTCTGTACCTCCTGTCTCTCTTCATGATAGAGACATCCGTATATCATGTCTTATAATCTAAAATTTATCAAATTTAACATCTGTAGGTGTTAACTCATCCTTTTCTCTCCTTATGTGTGTCTTTGTGTTTTCTTACTTCAGTGAGTGATACTTCCAACTACCTGGTGAACTGGGTATACCTGATTTCTTGTTCATTCTTACTGTGACTTTTAAACATCCACTGAGTTTGGTCAAACACCCCTCAAATTTGACTACTTTTTCAGTCCCGGATCATGATAATAATAATAAACAATCATAATAGGCCTTCCCCAGTGGCTTCGTGGTAAAGAATCCTCCTGCCAGTGTAGGAGACATGAGTTCAATTCCTGATCCAGGAAGATCCCACATGCCATGGAGCAACTAAGCCCTTGAACCAAAGCCATTGAGCCTGTGTTCTAGAGCCCAGGAGCCGCAACTTCCGAGCCCACGTGCCACGGCTACTGAAACCCTTGCGCCCTGGAGCCCATGCTCCTCTACAAGAGACGCCACTGCCGCGAGAAACCCTCACCCTGCAGCCAGGTCGCTCCCACAGCTAGAGAAAAGCTCGCGCAGCAATGAAGATCTGGCATAGCCAAAAAAAAATTTTTTTTAATTACCTTTAAAAAGACTCATAGTAGAATATTAGAATCTCAAAGAATCTGACTGGCTTACAGAAGCCTCCTAACTGGCTTCTCTAGTTCCTGACATGCTTCTCACACAGCTAGACATATCTTTATAAATGAAGCAAGGAGCCTGTTCCTGTCTAACACCTATAGATAACAACTATTATTCCCAAGACAGTCTCCAAACTCAAGCATGGTTTACAAACGCTTTAGAGCAACTCTTCTCAAATTTAATGTGTATACATGTGACTTGGACATCCTGTTAAACTGTAGTTTTTGATCCAGTGTGTTTGGAGGACAAGTCCAGGACTAAGATGAACTGAGCAACACACCCTAAGCAGACATGTTCAGGTGGCCCTCACTGTCAAGGCTGTGCTAGTACCAACCCCGGACTTTGCACGAGCCTGAGAATGAGTTCCACCTTAAATTGTGTGCCTTAGATGGTGCACTTGTCAAGCTCCCAGGTGATGCCAATGCCGCTTGTTTTAAGACACAAGGTCAGAAGATAATCCTGAATGGTCACTACTTATCTACCTAATTTTATGTCTCAGGATTTCTCAAGCCCTATCTGTTAGCCGTGATATATGATTTGTTCTCCTTTTTTCACTTCTGGGTGCATGTTGTTTCTTCTTGAAATGATTTGTACCCTTAATCTCCTTGGCCTGTGGGTTCTCCACGTTCTTATATGCCACTTTCTGCAGGATGACTCCTTTGATGTTAAAACAGTGGGTTAGGTACTGCTAGGTACCTATCTTTTCTCCTTCCACAGCACCATTTACACCTCATCTTTAGCATTTATCCATTGCCATTATAATAATCTGTTTAGTTCTGAACACCAGATTTGTGAATTAAAAATATAAGCTTTTTTATTACTTCAGGTTATGCCGTCTTCTAAAATTACTTTAAAATTCTTTAGCAATGTCTTTTATAATTCTCACATTAACTTGCAGTGCAGTGTGTATACTCAATAGATATTTCATATCAATAAAAACAGGCACCAGTTTGCCTCTACTGAAGCCATTCAGTGAATAATTGTTAATTATGCACCTGCTAAGTGCTGTGATTGCAGTGGTGAACCACAGTAACTCCTGATTTTCACAGCATTTATAGTTTAGGTATTTTTAACATTGAACAATTTTTTTTTGTTTGTGCTTCTCAGTTTGCAGAATTTTAGTTCCCTGACCAGGGATGGAACCCAAAATCTTGCAGTTAAAGTGTTGAGTCCTAACCACTGGACACCAGGGAATTCCCCCAATTTTTTCATGATAAAAGGTTCAAACATGTGACAATGGAAAACTGAGACCTGAATACAAAGAATAATGAAAGTTAGTGAAAAATAGAAGCAGTGGTATAAGGAAAAAGGCTGAGAAACCATAGGCAAACAACAAAGGGAATTTGAAGCAGACAAAAAGCAGCATGTAGTGGAAAACACACTAGACTTAGGTCTGAATCTTATCTTGCTAGTTGTATAGCCATAGGTAAGTTACTTCTCTCCCTGAGTTTCTTACTTTCAGTATGAAAGTAATTATAGCATTGCCTATTTCTCCAAACCATTGTGTGGATAAATAACCTTAATTCAGGCTGCAGACTTTAATGCTGCTAGGATCTGAGCATGCTGAAGGCAGTTCTTGCATGGCCCTTTCTGCTCTGACATGACATGCCCCTCTTCCTATATCTAAGGTGTTTGGCCACATTAGCATGGGTGAGTGCCTTTGGATGCAGTGCTCTGGAGGAGGTAACTCAGGAAAGGGGAGTCAGGCAAGGGACTGAGAGGAGCAGGCAGAGAAGTCATGAGCAGCACTGGGTCACAGAAAGGAGGCCCTCCTCCCACACTCTAATGCATATGGACAGGGGTGTGATGTAAGGCAATTGGGATCTGTCTTCAGTGTTAATTAACCTTTCTCACCCTTACACTGCAACAGACAGGAGTAGTTATCTTACTCCCAAGAAGGGGATGTAATTAGAACAGATGGAGAAAATACAGATGAAATGAAATAGAGCACTTATTCAACTCTAGGGAGTTCTCACCCAAGGGTTGTGTTTAGTGAAGGTGCGGATTTTTTTTTTTTTTTACCTTAGAATCCAGGTGTTTTTCTCAAGCCCCTGAGGTAAGCCAGCTGTATATAGAGAAAAAGAAGAAAAATGAAGAGCCTGTTCAGAATAAACTCTTCTTGTATTCATGTCAGTATTTCTCAAACCTCATAGGTTTTGGAATATAAAAGATATTAAACAGACAATTTAGATGAGTATATCCATGGCATCTCCCTGTAAAAGGATAAAGTCTAGAAACCAAAGACGACACCAAGAGGCCATAGAACACTTGCATGCTGGAGCAGGAAGACCCTATAGAATCATCCAGAATTGTCTTATCAGTTGGACACTGAGTTTCAGATAGAGAAAAAAATCTAACATAAAACCACCCAGCTGGTCAGTGACAAAGCTATATCTAGAATGCAAATTTGTACTTATTTATTACAATACAGTGATTCAATCACCCTCTATCATAACTACATTTTGATTGTGCAATTAAGAAAGAAGCAATGACTGGGACCTATAGAGATCAAAACTGTGGATTGAGAATGA
>SJYV01035881.1:1614-19191 GCA_006410875.1 Neotragus pygmaeus
TCTGCTGACTAGCACAAGGTTTAAATTTTGAAAACATCAGTTTTTTTTTTTTTTTTTAAAGTTCCACATTTTCAGTTGCGGTTAAGATGGCTTTTCTAGTTAAAAGTTACATATTTAGTCTCCAAGATTTTCTCATAAGACTTGTGTTGTTTTAATTTTCTCTTTACATCTTTTCTATAAGCTTTCATTTATAAAATTTCCTTCCTTTGGACAGCTATCTTTGTTGGCACCATTTTAAAAGGTCTTACTTTTCTCATTTCCTTGACTTTTCAATACCTCAGATTTTTCAGATTCTAAATCTGGATTCTCCATTCTATAGAACTAATCTGTTTATCTTCTCCTGTTCAGCACCCTGTACGTTTTTCTAAAGGGAATATATATAGTATTTTTCCATATTTGGAATGAAAAGTGTGCTCCTTCCTACTTTTTAAATGATTTTCTAGCTATTTTAACACTGAGATATTTAATTATAGGACAAACTGTGTTGTGATTTTAACTGGAATAATTTATATTTGAATATAATTATAAACTATCAGCAAGGCTGTATTATAGTTTTCTATTTCTTGTGCTCTTCTGTTGTGTATCATCCTTTGAAATAATACATTATAATTTGTATATCAATTCTGAATATTTCTAGCTGTCTTTAGTCCTAAATATTTTATAGGTGATTATTTTCTTACTGATATAAATAGAATTTTTAATATTTCCATTTCTAGGTGGATAAAGCTGTTGATATTTATGTCTTTAACTTATATTCATCCACATTGCCAATTGTCTTTTAATTCTAAAAATGTTATATTAGAATCTCTTGATTTTTCATAATATAAAATGGAACCATTAAGCGAAGAAATGTTTCTCTAATCTCTTCCAGTGTTTATGTCAGTTATTTCATTTGAATGGTATTTTTACTTTGGTGAAAAAGGAGTTTCAACTATAACAGTGATCAGTAAAATTTTTTCCCTGAGGAATTTATTTACGTTCACTGAAATAATTATTTTTAATTATTAGTACAGAAGAAAATGTGATCTAGAGGCATTAACTAGTAATGTGGTATCTGATTTCTCTTTTATCTTCAGAAGTCTTGCAAATAGGAAACCTCAAATTTATTCTGTGCTTTAGGTTGGAATTAATATATGGTAAGAATGATTAGAGATGATTGGCCTTATAACACTGATTGTGCTATACAGTCTATGCACATTGAATCGTGTCTAAGGAAGTGCACAGTTTTATTAGTTAAGAGCTCTTGTTCCAGTAATTCCCACTGGAGCTGGAGCAGGTAGTGGGACCTGTGGTCTTCAAATACAGTAATATGTGTTCTATCTCAATAATTGAAGAGAGACTCTTGATAATGGCAATTTTCAATTAACTGTATGTCTTAAATAGCCTCTTACTTAAAGAGTAGTTAAGTATTGAAACAAAGCATTGTAGTTAATTTACCTTTATCCTAGTTCACTCTCTAATTAGACCAGAGATTAACATCTAAGGTAAATTTAATATAACAACAAATGAGTTGGTGATTGTTGATATTTGTGATAAAATACTAAATAGTGTGAGCTATCAATGTCATTTGCCAACCATGAAAGCATTAGATATTCATTTCATGTCTCTTTTAGCATTCATATAAAGTAGTTATAATCTATCTACTTCCAATAAGAATTTGAGGGTGGTTTACAGTAATAAAGCAAAGTGAATTAAAAAATGAATGAATTATATATTATATGATGTATATCAGAGAATATATATATCAGAAAATCAAAACCCATCTTTGAGAATTTACAACCTTCTCCTCATTTCATTATTTAATACTTTCCCCTTTGCCTGTAGTTGTTGTTGAGTTGCTAAGTTGCGTCTGACTCTTTCGTGACTCCATTGACTATAAACTACCAGGCACCTCTGTCCATGGGATTTCCTAGGCAAGAATACTGGAATGGGCTGCCATTTCCTTCTCCAGGAACTCTTCCTAACCCAGGGATCGAACCCGTATTTCCTGCATTGACAGATGGGTTCTTCCCCACAGAGCCACCACAGAAACCCTCCCCTTTGCTTCAGTTCAGTTCAGTTCAGTTCAGTCACTCAGTCATGTCCGACTCTTTGCGACCCCATGAATCGCAGCTTATTTTCCCTTAAAACAAAAAGGGAAAGAAGCTGCAGAGTTGTATTCTCTCGAGAAAAGTAATTATAACATCAGAGGAGCTAGACTTTCCAGAGCATTGTGGGCTATGGTGAAACAGACCTTGGGGAGGGCTAAGAAGAGAATGGCTCAAGTGAGAATGAGAAAGAGAAGCAAGAGGGAAGGGCTGAAACAATTTAACAGCAAGCCACTTCCTAGGATTTAAGTGAATAAAAGACAACAAGCAATTTAATCACTGCTGCTGGGAAACAGCAGTTTTATAGACTCCTTTTAATGTGTGAGAGAAATTGAGAAAAGACTGAATTTCAACTTTGATTTTTAAACATCATATTTGGATGAGATGAGGCAGTGCCCTCCAGAAATTCATTTTGCCTCTCCTGATAGCCTTGGATCAAAATTGTCAGACCATATGGCTGTTTACAGGGCCTGTGCCCTGTTACTGGCATTTTCACACATGTCATCTTGATTTATAATAAAATTTATATGTCCAATTTAGTGGGAAGATTTGAGATAGAAATCTGAACACCACTCTGTACTAATTCCAGGTGCATTTTGTAATGATGCATTTTTCCTCTTAAAAGTAGAGAAAGTGAGAACTAGGGCAACTTCATGAAGGTAGGAGTAGTGAATGTGTCAAAATTTACAGTGAGTAATAATGATGTTAAAAATGTGCTTGCACTGGCTCAGGGATATACATATAAAAAGTAAACTGTTAAGAGGTTTTAATCCAGATTTACTGTGTAGCACAGGGAATTATATTCAATATATTATAATAACCTATAATGGAATATAATCTGAAAAAAAGATTTTGTCTATTAAAAATTTTTGTATATAATGATGGAAATATCACAGTAAGGAAAATTTATTCAATAAATAGTACTTTGACATTAGTTATATATAGTAATTTAGTAACAAAAGGTCATTTTTAAAAATAGATTTAAAAGCTACTATATACAATACAGCAAAATGAATACTAATGAGATTTTTTTAAATGTTAAATAATGGAGGAAAGTAGAAGAAAACAAATCTTATCTAATTTATGGATGGTTTCCTCCATTAAAGTAATTAAAATAATGGAGGAAATCACAGAGGTCAAAATTATATAATGTGGTAGATAAAGTACACTGTGTGAGACCAGACAAATCTGGATTAAATCAATGTTCTTCTGCTCACTTCAGACAGACTACATTGACCATAATTGCACATTACAATTAGAAACTGGCAACTGAAAGATAGCTAAAAGAAAAATATATACTCTCTATCTAAAGAGGGGATGAAGTTAAAAAATTGAAAGCCACTTATAAATAATAGAAATTGAGTACATTATAAATGAAAATATATAATTTGGTATTTGGCCAAAACAGTAATTACAGACCTAAGTGAATTTATTAGAAAGCTAGTACTGTATACTGGCCAGTTATCTTATCTGCAAATAATTGAGTCCATAATAGCTAGTTTAAAAGCAGAAAGAGGTTTATTATTGACAATGAACAGAGCGCAGATTTCCAGGGAGAGCCAGGGAAACAAGGTTTGATGCCACATGGCCAGAAGTACACAATCCCACAAGGGAGAGCACCAGCAGAAATCAGTGCCTCATTCATTACTCCCTACTCAGCATCCCGGAAGCCAGAGGCTGCATTGTAGCTGGTGAAGAATAATCAGACATCTCTGTGACTACTTGCCTTCCCCTCAGGATGATCTCGTTTCTTATGTTGCCTGTGTGTGTGTGGGGGGGGGGGTGTGGGTGTGGGTGTGGGTGGATAAGCGTTCACTCAGGTGTGTGTGCACACTCAGTTGTGTCCAACTCTTTGAGACCCTGTGGACTATAGTCCACAAGGCTCCTTTGTCCATGGGATTTTTCTGGCAAGAGTACAGGAGTGGTTGCCATTTCCCACTCCAGGGGATCTTCCCAATCCAGGGATCGAACCCACATCTCTTGCGTCTCCTGCATTGGCAGGAGGATTCTTTACCACTGTACCACCTAACTTGACTACAGTTGTGTTCATAATCCTACCAAGCTGCATACAGTTTTATTTTTTTTATGAACTGTAGTTCATATGTGTTAACACAAACTGCAAGGGAACGAGAGATATGTGGTCTTCATCCTTCCAGTCTCTGATGTACATGAGATATGCTCCAAGGAGATTGGAATCAAGTGAAGTAAGACGGTCTGTGCTTAGTAAGTCATCCTCTTTTTCAGATGCTAAATATTTATAATACTTTTATTCCATTCTGATGTTTCATATATCAATATGGCAACAACATGCTGCTGAAATTGAACTGGCCCTCTGACAAAGGAAAATAGGTTTGCCTTTTCTCCAAATTCTAAAGTACTTAATTCTATCCTTTGTAATATTTATTTCTCTAAATCAACTATAGTCCAAAATTTAGGTAAATGTGTATTGTGATATTACCCACCACCAAAATGCCATATATAAAATAGAAAGGCAATAGGTAGGGAAAATTAATATGATTACCATAAATGGATACATATATACATAATAAAACAAGAAAGAAAAGTGAGCCCAAAGTTTCTGTAATTGTTACAAGGCTCTAGTTGTGATATGTAAGTTAATTCTTTCAGTGTGTATTCAGTTTTGCTTTCACTTTCACCTAGAATTGCAGCTGTTGGGGATCCTTTGCTTGGGGAAATGACACTAACCTTGGATGCCCTGTTGGTTTGAGATTAGTAGATCTGCCTATATAACACTAGACATTGCAGTACCACCTGTGCTAAGTCGCTGCAGTAGTGTCCGACTCTTAGCGACCCTATGGACTGTAGCCCGCCGGGCTCCTCTGTCCATGGGATTCTCCAGACAAGAATACTGGAATGGGTTGCCATGCCCTTCTCCAGGGGATCTTCCCAACCCAGGGACTGAACCCAGCTCTCCTGCATTGCAGGCAGATTCTTTAATGTCTGAGCCACCATAAGCACCTCCATTCTGAAGCTACATCTCCAGTTGTCTGTGTTGAATACAGCACCAATTATCACAACCAATTATGTAACCCTTCCTTTTTATGCTGATTGATTTAGTGGCACAAAGAACCAAAACAGCCTGTTGTTTACTCAGCTTCCAAACCATTAAGAATAATCTCCTAGTGGAAGAACTCATGATTTGTAAACTAAAACCTCTTTAGCAGGATGTCCAAAGTCTTGCAAATGAAAAAATTTTTAAGTGGATCGCTATTCTACCCTTTGGTTCACAGAAACATATACATTGCCTCTGGGGAAAATAGCACCATATATTTGCTGCTGGTTCAGGTAAAATATCCCAACTTCATCAACTGTTATTTCCCGGTGGTACCTTAACTGAAACATCTTTTGACCATTTTGTCTTTCCATAGGGCCAGTTACTTCTGAATGGTGGGGCTACATGTTAAGACCAGTGGATTCCATTATGTTCATCTCATTACTTTCATTCATTTGCTAAAAATAGGTTCCCTGTTCAGAAGCAATAAGGTGCCATGACTGAATAAGGCATTTAAATAAGTCCTAGAGGGCAGTGCTGGCAGAATCATGATGAACAACGAAGGCAGATTCACAGACCAAGGACTTGTCTGTTCCCTTGAGATCAAACTGCACTCTGCTTCTAAAATCGAAGACTTTATCTACAGCCAATCACAGAATTGTTTTCGCAGAATATGATGTTGTACCAGAGTCCAGGGTTGTCCACTGCTGCTGGCAGAATAAACATTCAGAACAGTGGTGTCATTTATCTTTGATGAAGCGAAGTGCGTATTTTGAGCTTATGCAAAACCTTCATCCTCGCCAGCCTGTCCACCTCTTCCATGAAAAAACACTGAGGTAACTGAAGAAACTGCCTGATATCATGGAGGTGAGGTTCAGATAAAAAGAGCAAGCATGACTTTGTGCAAAACTGAGATTCTCTTTTTTATTAATTTATTTTTAATAGGAGGATTAATAAGTATTTAATAGGTATTACTAGGATTTAATAGGTAAATTTGGTCCTAAGTATATTATGCTTTTTGTTGCAGCAGTGAATGGGATGTTTCCCTAGTTTTCTATATAAAGTATTATGTCATGAGATCCTCTTTGGCTCCACCACTATTTTTTCTACTGAGCCATAATAGCCAGGTTCAGAGTACTTGGGGCAAAAGTCTGAATGAGCTGGAAGAGCTTAATTTCTTTGTTTGCTTGTGTGTTCAGTTGTTTTGCTCTTGGCCTCACTCGCAGCTATGCATTAACTTAGTTTACTTAATAAATGGATCAGATTAAAAGCACTGCATGTTGTGTATATTTCCTCTATTATCCAGAGGTTTGCTTTGCACTTCGGGTGTCATATACCCAAGATTATTGGACACCTAGAACTCTCTATGGTGGGAGTCCTTGAATTTTTTATCACATTCGTTTGCCACTTCTAATGGGTATATATTTCACAAGAGAATCTTGAGTACTTGTCACTGTCTGATGACAAGATTTTATGGGATAGTCATCTGTATAGCTGTCCTGTGGAATGATATGAGAAAAATCCCTGTGGATTAAACTATGGCATGGAGAGTGATGCAGCCCTAAATTGTAAGATACTGAAAATGCCCTGTTGCCCTTACCACATGATGGCAGAGAGGACTAGCAAACGGTCAACTGCTTTATAAACAGATATTCATCCTCACTAATAATCAGAGAAATACAAAGTAAGACAACAAAGAGTTAACCACTATCACCTTTCAGATTTAAAAAACTACTGAAAAGTTTGATAATACCAAGTTTTTGTTCAGATATGATGAAATGGGACTCATCCACTGCAGATCAGACTATGAACTAGGATTTTGACCTTGGAAGATGATGATCTTGGAATACCATCAAAATGTACAATTAAAGTGTACGACCCATAAAGTCACTTCTGATGCTTTTCCAACTGCTACACTGCATACATGTATTTAAGTACATGTAAATGTCCATTGAAGGATATTTGTGTTTGCAGATATGTACTGTATCTCTAGGCACGTATGTGATTAAAAAGTAAATATCTGGATACTTGTTTGACAGATTTTGACCCTCACGCCCACTTAAAGAATATAAAAAGAAATTAAAGTACTGAGCAAGAAGGATCTATCAAGTGATTTCTTGGGGAAAAAAAAAAAACTACTGCTGTTCTTTACCTCATACCTAATGAGGGGACTTTCCTCAGGACGTTTCCATTACCTGTGTTGTAGCCAAGTGTTCCAGGAAATAAACTCACTGAGAAGGATAATGCAGGTACTGTAGTGCAGTTTATTACACCGGTGGGCCCAAGGCAGAGTCTCCTCTTAGCCAAGGACCCTGACCAGTTTTTGTGAAAACCTTATATAGGATGTACTTGCCCAAGCCCAACTCCTCAAATTCCTTGAAACTAGTCTGGACAAGGTAAAAGAGAGATACGATCAAAGTTAACCCATGATTCATGTGTCACAAGCCTAGATAAACAGTGGACATTTATCAATAGAACTGTGGTCATATCCCCATAAACATAATGGAATTTATAACTTTGTTCTTTTTCGGAGATAATTAGCATATTCTTTTAGGCAACAGAGGGTCCAAGTCCTGAGGCTCTTTTATCCGGGGGTCGGTTTCCCATTGGTATGCCACTTCTATAGACACCGGGCACAAAGTTCAGAGTCCATTGGGAGGGTGGCCGTGCATGTAGCCTAATGTTCACAGCCTGGCCTGAGATGGAGTCCAGCTCTGTCTGTTTCCTCCTTCATTCCCCTCTCTTGATGCTCTTAACTCATATTATGAGCATCACTCATAAGGCTATATTGCACCCTGGCTCTCCAACTACCAATTTGGGAGAATGACATCAACCTTCGGGTTACAAAGTTCATAATACATTGTAAAATTCAGGGTCCACAAAGCAGAACTATCAAGGCAACTATAACAGTGGTAAATATAGTTTTCCACCAATCGCCTTTCCCAAGATAGAATCGAAGTCCAGAAAGGAATGTTTTCATTTGACATTGCTTTTACCTGGTTTTTCATGTCATCTAAACCAGTCGATACATTGCCAGATAAGTCAGCAATGTATGCACAACATTCAACCTTAATTATAGCACAGGTCCCTCCTTGAGCAGCTGTGAGTATGTCCAAAGCCATTCTATTATGAATTATTGCTTTTTTCATTTGGATTTGCTCTTTATTTAAGGCTTGGATGGCTTTTGTTCTATCTAGGAGGGCCTGTTTTGTGAAATTAGTCAAGGCCTCTACTTTAATCATGATATCTGTTGTTCCTATAGAGAGTACAAATAAGGCAGCAATATACTCATACCATTGAAACACAGATCTTGTCCACCTAGCATGTAGATAGGTAGATTTACTGGGGCTTGTTGTAGGTTAGGCTTTTGTTACCCTCATATTTATATCAAATGTAACCCCATGACCCAAGTCTATTGACTGTAGATCTTACACCAAGAGAGCAAGGAGAGGTTATGATTGACAAGAGAGAGGAAAGTCTCTTTTTGTCATCCCAGAAAAGAGCAGAGTGGTTTAAACTCTCCTTGGCAGAGTGGTGACACCCACCAAGGAAATCCATCCATCACTGACAGAGGCATAGCCCCACATACCCAGCAGTTGGAAGTGTTGTAGAAGTGTGCGTAGGAATGTGCCCATGAGATGAAAACGTCCTGAATTGAAACAGAAGTTAAATTCAAAATCGCGTTGATGAGGCCAAGCAGCAGGAGTTGATTGTGCGGCTTCATCCTGAAGGGGCTCGTCCAGGATCTTCTTTTCCTCCTTCTTAAGGATGGTCTTAGTCTCTTGAGGGTCAGAGGGGTCCTTCTGTGCAGTCCACTCAGCGTTTTTTGTGTCTGCATGGTATGTTCTCTTCACCCTCGTATGATGGATCCAAGGGACAATACCTGCAACTTTAACTGCAGTAGGAGTAGTTAGAATAACATAAGGGCCCTTTCACCAAGGGGCTAGCAAATCATGTTTCCAACCTTTGACCCATATTTGGTCATGAAGCGTAAACTCATGAATCTGTTCCCCAATGGGGAATGGCACCCTTTCTTGTACAAACTTAGTTACCCAATTTATTACCTTAACCAGTTCCATCTGCTGTGAAATCCTATTCCCCCTTACCTGAGGCAAATTTGTTGACACCTGTTTTATTATGGGAGGGGGCCTCCCATACACAATTTCCTATGGAGAATAGCCTTGGGACTGTGGGGTCATCCTGAGTCTGAGCAGCGCCGTCGGAAGCAAGTCCACCCAGGAGGAGTCAGTCTCTATTCTCCACTTGGAGAGTCTCTTTAGGTGTCCGGTTGGTTCATTCGACCATCTCAGAACTCTGGGCCTATGTGCAGTGTGCAGTTTCCATTTCATGTTTAAAGTTTTGCTTACTTGTACTAAATCAGCTACAAAAGCTGGGCCATTGTCTGAACCAACGCTGGTAGGAGGTCCAAATCTGGGAACTATTTCCCTAAGCAGGCACCGGGCTACTTCTGATGCTCTTTCAGTCCAGATAGGAAAAGCTTCTACCCATCCCAAGAAAGTACATACCATGACCAGCAGGTAATTGTAGTGTCAGTGAGGTTTCATTTCAGGGAAGTCCACTCCAGGTGTTCAAAGGGCAGCGTGCCTTTCAGCTGAATACCCGGAGGTTTTTGTCTGAGTATCCGAGAGGCAACATTAACCTGTGAGCAGGCAGCATGGCCTAGGTGGGTCTCTTGGTGTGTTTGGCTTACCAGATTGTGTGCTAGCTCCTCCAGTACCAATAATTTGCCACTTGGCAATTCCCACCATCCTTTTTCAGTCTTGATGGCCCCTTCCGCTTTGGCTAACCTGACAGCTGTTGTCTTTGTTTTATCAGGCTGGTGCTATCAGTATATAGGACCCAACTAGGGTCTGGAACCTTGTGTCCTTCATTAAAACAAACCCCAGATACCTTACCACCTCTTTGTAGATCTGCGCCTTCTTCTTTGACCCCCAGTAACCTGCTCCAACAGCTGGAGCAGTGCTTATGTCCCTTCCCAACTTTTTTCCTTGGTCTTGGCAGCCAGCAACAGGTCATCCACGTGTTGTAGGAGCCAACATCCATACTCTTTCAGATGGAATGAATCCAGGTCAGAAGCTAAGGCTTCCCCAAAGATGGCTGGGTAATTGCTAAACCCTTGCGGGGGAGTCCAGGTGAGCTGTTGTTTGGTGCTCCCGACTGGATCTTCCCATTCAAAGGCAAAGATGGGCTGTGATGCTGAGGCAAGATGTATGCAGAAGAAGGCATCCTTGAGATCTAGGCAAGTATAAACTTTAGTCCTCGGCGGGAGGAGGTTAAGTAAGGTATAGAGGTTTGGAACAGTGGGGTGTAAAGTTATAGTAGCCTAGTTGACTCGCCTGAGATCTTGTACAGGCCTATAGTCCTGTCCTCTCCTTTTTTGACTGGCAGGATCAGTGTATTTCAAGCCGAATGGCACTCTACTAGAATGCCCGCTTGTTTCAATCTATTGATGTGGGGCAGTATGCCGGTCCAGGCCTCTATTAGTAGTGGGTACTGGTGCTTTCTAACCGGGATGGTGCCTGGTTTGAGTTCTATTATGACTAGGGCTTGATGTCTAGCCAGCCTTGGGGGGTAGGGGGGTTGTCTTCCACCCAGACCTCAGGGAATAATTGAGTTAGCTCTCTCTCATGCTCTTCCGGCCCACTCAGTTCTTCCTTTGGAGGCTCATGCGACCTCCACTCATCTTGGGGTGGTATTCAGGGAGAGAGCAAATAAGTCAAGAGTGCCCATCCGGAAGGTGGGCCTCTCCTCAGGAGAGAAAGTCACTTGTGCTCCTAGTTTGGAGAGCAGGTCTCTTCCCAACAGGGGTACTGGGCACTCAGGAATGTAGAGGAATTCAGGAATCACTTGGTGCCCCTCCATCTGACATTTTCTGGGCTGGCAAAACGATTTAATCATCTTTTCTCCCGATACCCCAGTTACAGCAGTAGTCTTTTTTGGACAGTGGTGGAACAGGTTTTGTTACTACCGACAGTTCTGCTCCTGTTTCCACCATGAAGTCAATGATTTGATCCCCCACTTTTAAGGTTACCATGGGCTCTCGGGGACCTGGTATCTCTGAGCCCCGGCAGCCCTATTTAATTTCCAAGTCAGCAAGCCCCACAACTGCATGAGCTTCCTCTTCCTTCCTTGCTTTAGGGCATTCATTCTTCCAGTGGCCAAAAGCTTGGCACTGGGCACACTGGTTTGGCTGTAATGGGGCCCAGAGCCTCCGTTGGGACCGGTTGAAGGGCTGTCCTGTCCCTGAGGCAGAGGAGCTTTTCCAGAGGGCCTGAGATAGACTTTCCCAGAGCAGCAGCTAGCACTGCAAATCTCTTGTCTGTTCTGTTTCATTCATTCCAATTCTGTGGCAGAGTGCAGTCTCTGCTTAATTCCAACGTCTCCCTCCCCTTCTTGTCAGTACTCACCAGGAAAGGTGGGTATGGCTTGGGCGGTTTGGCTGGAGCCGGATCCTGGAACTGTTGGCCAGAGGTTTCTGTCGCCGGGATCGGAGCCTGCCAAAACGCAGCTCCACGAACTCTGGGAGAGCTGGCGGAGGAGCAGCAGCTGCTGCAGGACTTCACCTGGCCCTGGATTGGGCAGTAAGGTGGCCTCCGGTCCTGGTGGAGCACTGGGAGGCAGGCGCATCATTATCCAGTATGGGGGAGGGGTCAGGTCATCCCCATCCAAATCCTATAGAATTCCCTTTTTATCATCAGTCAATTTTTGTGCCAGTAATTGTGCCCTTTCCCTTTTGGATATAGAACCTTGTCCAAGTAGGAGGGTCTTGAGCTAACCCTAGCCATGAGTCAATATATGGCTATTGATGAAGGTGTCCTGGCTCTCCTGTGACTACTGTATAGACTGCTTCCACTATTTTTAAGTTCACGGTGTTCTCTGGTGGCCATCCTACTCCCATAGCGGGCCATTTGACCCCCTATGTGGAGACAGGCTTCATCTTCACCCATAGTCTCCTCCAAATCCCTTCTTTAAATTTTTAATCATGCACTCCAATACAGTTGCCTTAGATTCACTTCCCCCCATCTTGCTTATGTTCTCAGATCTTCTATTTTCCTTTTCATTCTATGAAGTTCTCAGTACCCTATGTACTTCTGATATTTCCACTCAATGACACTTAAATTGCCATTCTGCCTCCCTCCTAATTGGGGTGAGAGAAGGGGGATCGGCGAGCCTTCACCTGCCAGTCAGCACTGCCGAACCAGAAACCACGTGGTTCAAGACTGTTTCTCCCTTAAAGTCCGTTCTGCCTTGGTGGGCTTGATCAGGTGCGGATGAAAACACAGATGGGTTAAATATCCCATGTCCCAGGCCATCTCCGGGAAAGCCAGTTCATACTTATGTATCACATTCCTTCTAGCCTAACAATTCCAAGGGGGTCAAGAATTTCACAGCAGACAGGACACCTCCTGGGGGAGGGCAGAATACAAGCATACAAGGGCCAGTTTCCTATCCTAAAAATCCCCTGGCAATCGCTGGTAACAATTTTCCCTGAGACTGCGTGGACATATCTCCTAAAAATGACCTTCACAAATTCCCTTCCTAAGCCCTAGCACGCTCGTTGACCTGTGTACCGAGCAATTGCCGCCACCAGCCTATCCTAAAATCCCCTGGTGATCGCTTGGTAATAACTTTCCTTGAGACGGCATGGACACACCTCCTAAATGACCTTCACAAATTTCCTTCCTAAACCCTAGCATGCTAGTTGACCTGTGTACCAAGCAATCGCTGCTGCCTGCCTATTCCAGGCTCCTGTGAGTCTATGCCCCTTCTAGTCCCTCCCAGGGGGGTGATCAGGCCCCCTCTTCCACCCTGCCGGGTGGGCCTCACCTGAGCGCTCAGTTCCCCTGCTACCGTCCACTACTTGCTAACGTGAAAGGTCCGGGTGTTGAGAAGCAGAATCCATCCAGAAGGGTGAGGCGCCTTCCCCCCTCTAGAAGATTCAAGCTGCAAGGCCTCGGAGTGGTCCCAAACGGGACTTGTCTCCTCAAAATAAGGAGTTTCCCAGCCAGTGCACCAAATGTTGTAGCCACGCATTCTGGGAAACAAACTCACTCAGAAGGGCAATGCAGGTACTGTAGTGCAGTTTATTACACCGGTGGGCCCAAGGCAGAGTCTCCTCTTAGCCAAGGACCCTGACCAGTTTTTGTGAAAATCTTATATAGGATGTACTTGCCCAAGCCCAACTCCTCAAATTCCTTGAAACTAGTCTGGACAAGGTAAAAGAGAGATATGATCAAAGTTAACCCATCATTCATGTGTCACAAGACTAGATAAACAGTGGACATTTATCAACAGGCCTGTGGTCATATCCCAATAAGCATAGTGGAATTTATGGCTTTGTTCTGTTACAGAGATAATTAGCATATTCTTTTAGGCAACAGAGAGTCCAAGTACAAGTCCTGAGGCTCTTTTATCCGGGGGTCTGGTTTCCCATTGGTATGCCACTTCTATAGACACTGGGCACAAAGTTCAGAGACCATTGGGAGGGTAACCATGTGTGCAGCCTAATGTTCGCAGCCTGGCCTAAGATGGAGTCCAGCTCTGTCTGTTTCCTCCTTCACCTGGGGTTTGGGAATCTCGTTAGACGTGGTTGATTGATGACTTGGGGCTGTGCCCTAGGAGTCTGCAGTGTGGGCATGCACTCTGAGATGATTATGGCAGAGGCTGCCTCCTACAGACCCCATGAAGACCATGCTATGATGGGGGAAGACGGCATGGGGTCATCTTGGGTGCTGGAGGGACATGGAACCCCAGCAGCAAGAGTGTGCTACCTTTCCCTTAGGCAATTCAGATATGGAGCTTGGGGCTGGAGAGCTAGCATGAAGCATTCGGGCTTCTCGGTAGAAACGCTGATAGCAGCACTTAACAGAACTAGAAAGCCAATGGCGGCAACTCTATGTATTTGAAAAATTGTTTAACATTTCAGGGTTGCAGTTACCTTATCTATAAATGGAAGAGTTAGTTGGGGGCGTATTATCTTGGGTTCTTGTCAAAGAAAAAAAAATGCCTTATGGTGTTTTTATGATATGGCCAATTGTAGCACTGCATTCTGGATTATCCTATCACCTTCATCACCCTCCTGTGTTTTTATATATTGCTTTGATTCAGGAAGTGTAAAGCTCAGTAAATAATGTTATAATATTATTAAATCTACCCATGTATTACGTTTGATTAAAAAATACACTCTGTATAGTAGCTTTTCTGAACTAATAAGGAGATTCAATGCCTAGCAAACCATTAAATCGATGTTATGGTTATTATTAATATTAATGAAATTGATCATTAATATTTATTACTGTGTAAACATTTAAAATACAGTAATTATTTTCAGAAGTAATATAATAGATCTCCCCTGCCTGAGTACACAGTTATACATTTATGTTAGAATTACTTTACTCTAAAGAATAGTCTTAGTCATTAGTTATCATAGAATATATATGTGATAAAATAACATATTGTAGTCAACTCACCCTGCTAAAATTAAAATCTATATATTTAAAAGTGCCATCTGCATATATTTAAATCATTTCCTTCCTCCTATAAAATAAAAATTGGATTCATTTCTTTTTGTTGCTCATTAGATGTTGTTTTAGATAAATCTTCCCTAACACTTGAAATAGAGTTGCAGTAAAACAAAACTGTATTTTGATGGAAAAAAAAAAAACTTTCCAAATTCTGGTAGTTTTGACAAATATATGCAAGTTATTATTGTCCCGATCAGATTTCCATTTATAACTCAAAACCCTGTATGTCTTATAATATACAAATAGGTATATAAACAGAGACTCTACCCTCTTCCTTTTCTTAATCTTCCTTAAACATCATCATCCATGTAACTCTGTAATTCAACAAAAGAACTTTCTACCATTAAAGAGAAATAACTTTGAGATTATGAGTACATCTATTGCAATATAGTGAAGAAGTGATGCAATGAAAATATAGTCAATAACAGGTACTTTTCCATTAACTTTGACAAATACTCTAGCAGGAATCCCCATATAGTCAGAGTGACTTTTCATTTTTCACTTTTATTTCATTTTATCTAAAGATGTTGATTTTAAAGTCCTGTTTCTGAATGTCTTGATTTCTTCCCTGAGTCTTGTGAAGAATGCATTATAGAAAGGCAAATAGAATTATCTTCTTTTAAAAGATTTAGCTTTCCTATTTTTCTCAGTGTAGAAATAACTAGGCAAACTGTTTTTCATTCCACAGAGTGCACATTTCAAGAGTTTATTAAAGAGTTTTTGAGTAGTGATTGTGAGATTTTATTATAAAGTATCTGTGTCTCAAGAAGTTTTTATATCTTCTGATTAAAAGTCCCTCCCCCAGTTTTATCACATATAGAACACCCTTTAATACTTGTATGCTATGTTGACAGTGGTTTTTATTGTGCTGGGTTGTCTCCATCATATTGTTTATTAATTGAGTATATGTTATCTATTTCTTGCCCAATATTGAGACATAAACAAATGAATAAATAAGATAACATTACAGTATTTGAGAAAGAATAAAGTCCAGTAGGGGAGAAAATAGCATCACACATACAGAAACTATGGGCTTCCTGGGTAGCTCAGCTGGTAAAGAATCCACCTGCAATGCAGGAGACTCTGGTTCAATTCCTGAATCAGAAAGATTTCCTGGAAAAGGGATAGGCTACGCACACCAGCCTTCTTGGGCTTCCACGGTAGCTCAGATGGTAAAGAATCCCCCTGCAATGCAGGAGAGCTGGGTTCGATCCCTGGGTTGGGAAGATCCCCTGGAGGAGGGCATGGCAACTCGCTCCAGTATTCTTGCCTGGAGAATCCCCATGGACAGAGGAGACCCCTACAAATCCATGGGGTCGCAAAGAGTCTGACACAACTGAACAACTGAACACACACAAACTTTGGTATTAAAAAAAAATTAATAAGCTTCTCTGAATAAGCTGGAAGTGAGAACCTAGGATTCCCTTTCACTAAAGTCCCTTTGGCCCCCTTTCCTACGGCCACACCGCCCTGTCCTCATGAATGTTGGGCTGGAGCTTGCTTCAGAACTTACTTCAGCAATACCATCCCTGGACTCTTTTCAGGCAGCTCTTTCTGAATGAGTAGCAATAATATTTAGGAAATGTCCCTCTCAGGAGGCAGAATTTCTGCTCCCATTTAAGCTTTACCTGATCTGAACCAGCTTACCACTCTTTGTCGATCCTGGTGATTCTTAGCGACCAGCTCTGCCACTTGGTCAGAGTGGCTATTTAAAGCAAGGTTCCTCGAATTTGGGTATGTCATTTGCTAATCTAAATTGATATTTTAAATTCCCCACTCTTAAATCCAGTATTGAATAAGAATGTCATAAGCTTGAGCAGGTCTTTTGAAGTAGTAAACTAGTCAGAGAGAACCAGAGGCTGAAAAGCAGTGCAAGGGTGCGGTTGGTGTTCTGTGTTTCCACATTCATAAGACCGGGGAGTGCGTGGAAAACTTAACGGTCAGGAGAAAGGAGCAACTGGACTCCAAGGCAGCCATCGCGTGCTTTTGAGCAGATGATAAGTTGAATAAATAAAAATGCATCAGGTCATTCTGACAGGGGAGTACAGGCCTCTGGACACAGGGGCAGATTAAAGAAAAATGGTGGTTTAGCCTTTTACTCCTGTCATGGGGCATGGAATACTTGTCTCAGAATGATAAGAATGGAAATGGAGATCAAAGGATGATCTGAAAAGATGTCCTGTATAAGGAATTTGTGTTAGCTTGTTGCTAATTGGCAAAGAGAGAGTGGACAGTGAAGAATCAGGAGGCTTGGAGAAGACAACACAGCAAGCCAGTGTGAGGGGAAGATGGTGAGTTCTGTTTGAGAGCTCTTATATGTGAGGAAGATAGAAGTAGGTCCATAGATATTTTAGTTGAACGTGGTTATGGATGCTCATCTAAGAGAGTGAAAGTTCAGAGAAAATAGAAAAAGACCGGAGACATATCAAATAAATGGTCATCAAAAGCAGGAAAAGGGATATTATTTTAGAATAACTGCATTATTTTTCTTATAGTTTTATGAATTAGATTCCATGATCATGTTCTATGCTACTTTCAATAGTCACTAGGAACTTTGGATTGTCCAGGAACTGGGGAGTTGGCCAGGTCAGGCAAATGTTAATTAATCCAGTGTCTATATAGAAAAGAATTTCCAATCATTATTACTGCCCCAAAGCATTCTTGCCTTTAACTTCTATTCCTTACCTGAGATATATTAGATTAATTTTCTCACTCTCTTTTGTATGTTATAAAACTTATGACAGTCAGTGTTTGATTTGATATTTAGTAAGTCTCCTTTTAAATAATTGATATGTTCTTGTGATTCATAAAAGAATATATATTTGGTTATTCAGATGACCAGAATATATTTCTTAAGTGTATTTGGTCTTCATCATCCATAGTTTCTGGCTCAGTCGTGTCCGACTCTTTGCAACCCCATGAATTGCAGCAG
>SJYV01035882.1:0-17077 GCA_006410875.1 Neotragus pygmaeus
AAAGTGAAGAGGAACTAAAGAGCCTCTTGATGAAGGTGAAAGGAGAGTAGAAAAGGGCTAGTTTAAAACAACATTCAAAAAATGAAGATCATGGCATCTGGTCCCATCCCTTCATGGCAAACAGATGGGGAAACAATGGAAACAGTGAGAGACTTTATTTGGGCGGGGGGGGGGGGGTGCTCCAAAATCACTGCAGATGGTGACTGCAGCCATGAAATTAAAAGAAGGTTGCTCCTTGGAAGAAAAGCTATGACAAACCTAGACAACATATTAAAAACTAGAACCATCACTTTGCTGAAAAATATCTGTAGAGTCAAAGCTATGGTTTTTCCAGTAGTTGTATATAGATGTGAGAGTTGGACCATAAAGAAGGCTGAGCGCTGAAAAATTGATGCTTTTGAACCGTGGTGCTGGAGAAGACTCTTGAGAGTCCCTTTGACAACAAGGAGATCCAACTAGCCAATCCTAAAGGAAATCAGTCCTGAATATTCATTGGATGGACTGATGCTGAATCTGAAGCTCCAATACTTTGGCCACCTGATGCAAAGAGCCAACTCAATGGAAAAGACCCCAACACTGGGAAAGATTGAAGACAAAAGGAATAGGGCGCAACAGAGGGTGAGATGGTTGGAGGGCATCACCAATTCAATGGACAGAAGTTTGAGCAAACTCCGGGAGATAGTGCAGGACAGGGAAGCCTGTTGTGCTGCCATCAGACAGGACTTAGAGACTGAACAATAGCAATGATGATACCGACCATCTTTCACGTGCTTATTGACCATTTACAAGTATTCTTTGGAGAAATGTGTATTCAACTCTTTGGCCTATTATTTAATCAGGTTGTCTTTTTGTTGAACTGTTGGAGGAGATCTTTATATATTCTAGATATCAGACACATGATGGATACATGATTTGCAAGTATATGATTTGTCAAATATATTATTTTCTCCCCATTCGTGGGTTGCCCTTTCACTCTGTTGATTGTGTCCACAGAAATTTTAATTTTATGGCTTAAAAAATATCTATTTGTATTTGTTTACTTGGCTGCACTGGGCCTTAGTTGCAGCGTGCAGGATCTTTAGATGCAGCATATGACATCTAGTTCCCTGGCCAGGGATTGGATCCAGACCCCCTGCATTTCAGAGCGAGGAGTCTTAGCCACTGGTCCACCAGGGAAGTCCCACCTTTATGACTTTTAAATTTTGATCAAGTCCAATTTATCTATTTTTCACTTTATTGTCAGCTCTTTGGGTGTCATACCCAGAGAATCATTGCCAAATCCATGCTATGAAACTTCCCCCCTAATGTTTCCCTGTTTTCTTCTAATAATTTATAGTTTGTGTTCTTTAGAGTAGATGTTTGACCCATTTTGTGTTAATTTTTGTATATGATGTAAAGTTAGGGTCCAGATTCATTCTTTTGCATATGAATTTCCAGTTTTCTCAACACCATTTGTTGAAACACCAGAGTACGTAGAGGAGAAAGAATGGATGGTAGGATGTTCAGTTCCTGTTGGAAGTGAGAGGTAAGATAGATCAAAATCTAAACACCAGGAGAAAAGTTGAGAAGAGAAGAGGACTGCCCCACCCCACACACACAATGCTTTACGCACAGGTCCGATTATCTGACCTTCAGTGATCTGTGCCTGTCTCAGAGCGAAGCATCGGGGTTCTGGCATTCTCTGATTCCCAGCTGAATCAGTTCCCAGTGGCCACTCCAGGGCCCAGATATTGCCAGAGCTGCCTTGCCTTGGAAGACTTCTGTTCTGACCACTCAAGTAAAGCCAGAGAGATTTCTCCCTGGAGTTAAGAAGCAAATCGAGGCTAGAGTAAATTGACCAAAATTGAGGATAATTGAGGTTTCAAAGAGGAAACTAATTTCTGACTTGGTATTATGTCTCTTTAAAGCAAAAATATCAAAACTAGCATGTAAATGTGGGTAATTAATGGTCAGTCGCTCTTTACACCATTATTTTAATCCTGAAGTCATTAATCAGGTGCCTTCACTGGGTCTGTTTTCTCTCTGGACCTCTTAGTTAGAGAGGCCTGAGCAGTCTGGTAGGGCCTCCTGTCTAGACAGGCAACCCTGAGGACCTGGGAGCCACTCTCCAGCCTGCAGGGCTGGTGCTTAGGAGGGATTAACCAGCCAACTCTTCTTTGTAAATTCAACTATGACTCATAGAAATTATACTGATTCCACAGAGGCATAAATGGGTGTTAAGACTTAATTGATAAAGGCTTGAAGACAAAGGAGTGAATTTCTAATTATGAAATTTCAGGCAGAGGCAATAATGGGGAAGATTCAAGGGTCTTCTCAACCCTCACTGCCTGGCACAGGCTCTCATCTGCTCCACCTGCGAGGATGTCAGCTCCACTAGACGGTGATTTGCAACAGTTAGCATTGAGCTAGCAATTTTCCGGCATCTACTTCACACACAGCACAGACTGAATGCTGGGGAGTTTTTTTTTGTTTTTTTTGTTTTTTTAAGTGGAAAAACTCTTGTCCTGCAGGAGGTTGTAGTGTAGCTGGGGTTCAAACTATCCATAAATACTGAAAAATGGGCTCATATCAGTAGCCTAAATTCTACAGAACATAATTTAATGTCACTTCTTCCAAGAAACCTTTCCTGACCATACTGGCAAAATTACTCCTTACCCAGTCATTTGCTATTCTATCACATCATTTTTTTATATTTTCCTGTAGCACTACCTCTCTCTGAACCTCTCTTGTTTTGTTTTTTTTTCACATGTTTATTATCCTATGCCAGTATTATTCAGGCTAATGGCAAGACATAATACATTTGTAGATTGTAAAATAAAGCTAATGGGTTATAACCAGACTTAATTCTTTTTTAACAAAGTGCAATATAATAGAGTAGAATAGAAGGAACACATCATTGGATTTTTATTAAGAATTGTGAACTTGTCAGAAATACTGAATCCAGTTGCTGTGAACAGAATTAAGAGAAATAATGGAAAGTTATGATGAATTTCAGTTGACTAGTACAAGTTATTTTGTCTTCTACTAATAAATATCTCATTTGAGTTTTTGGTATATGATGTGAGTATGACCATCATTACAGGACAATTAACAAAATATATTTTATATTAACATTATGCAGACATCATTGTAAAACATTTTTCTGAAAGGACATTATCAAATAGGATATCTTTTAGGTTTGCATCAAATGTACATTTAATTAAATTAGCATGATTTCCCTTTAATGAGATTTCTCCCTGTCATTATGAAAAGAATGATGGAGGGAAAATTAGAGGAACATCCCAGTTTAACCTCCAGATATCTAGAACTGTAGACAATCTTGAGAAAAATATCAACTCTAGTAGTAAGCTTCAACTTCATTGGAGGTGCATGCTAAAAAGAAAAAAAGATTGGAAGATTTTGTGAGGCGAATTATTTACAGTATCTTTTTCAGTGAGTAAAATCCAACAAAAGTGACAAAACCCAATATATTATTTGTAATGACGCCTTCAGAACTAAGAGGACTCTTTGAAGCATAGCATACTGAACTTGTCAACAAGCCTCTCAAACACTTTTAAATGAAAACAAAAGACAAGTAAGTATTGGCACAGTTTCTTAGTTGTTTTACAGATTGTTAATAACATTTCTGTTGCATATGGTTTGGCAAAAGAGAAAATGGCTCATATAGATGTTAAAACATTGCCCTAACATGAATAGAAATGATGCATGTGATTTTTTTTTAATGCTAAACCAGCTGATAAATTAAAATTTACAACTCTTTGGGATAATACTGTTTCTAGTTGGGTCTGCATTATTGCAGAATCTTCCAAAGCCATGCTCCTCATGTGATTAAAATCCAGTATTGAGTCTGAGATCCATCCCCAAAATAGCATGGATGCTATTTTGTTATGTAAGTTATTCAGCTCTTCTAGTTTATGCAAGATGACAAGGGATGTATGTGTGTGTGCATGTGGGTCTATGTGAGTCTAAATTTAACTCCACACACATTGGATCAGATATATTAACAAAACTGGAAAACATGCCTCATTGATCAATATCTATTAAACTGGAAAAATAATAAGAAAGTATGAGAAATGGAACCAGCAGAAATGGCTAGAAAACAAAAAGTTATTTGAATATTGTTAAATCTACTAATAACACTTGTGCTTAGAAATCAGCATCATAGGAATTCTACTTATATCTAGAAATTATTCTGCTGGATCTCATGGAAGTGTTAAAAAAAAGACATGATAAAGGTTGTTATATATATTAAAGACAGTTCATGGACTAGCCAAAATATTGATGTGTTTTGTTCAGATTGGAGTTAGCCAGACCCTCCTGCTGAAGCATACTGAATAAAGTTCATTGATTGTCCTAAGGGAACTCAAGGGGAAGTATTAAGCATAATAAGTAAACTCAGAAATGACAGTCACATTTTTCTAGTGAAAAAGCAATCTCATTTGGCAAGCAATCTCATTTTCAGAGATGATATTTGGGATTTAGAATTAGTATATTTAACTGATATTGATATTTTTAATGAATTGAAATTTATAACTTCAGGGAGAAAGCAACACAAAAATTCAACAAGCTAAACATGTTCAGGATTCCAAGTGACATGTTACGGCAAGTAAGACATAAAAGCAATCACCCTAGTTCCTTTTTGTTCCCAGTATTGTTGCAACATATTGAAAAGGACAGTAAGGACAGAGACTGAAATCAAATTCAGTTCAGTCGCTCAGTCATGTCCAACTTTTTGCAGCCCCATGGACTGCAGCACACCAGGCTTTCACATCCATCACCAACTCCCAGTTTGCTCAAACTCACGTCCATCGAGTCGGTGATACCATCCAACCATCTCATCCTCTGTCATCCCCTTCTCCTTCTGCCTTCACTCTTTCCCAGCATCAGGGTCTTTTCCAAAGAGTCAGTTCTTTGCATCAGTTGGCCAAAGTATTGGAACTTCAGCTTCAGCATCAGTCCTTCCAATGAATAGTCAGGACTGATTGATTTCCTTTAGGACTGACTGGTTTGATCTCCTTGCTGTCCAAGGGGCTATCAAGAGTCTTCTCCAACAACACAAATCAAAAGCATCAATTCTTCAGTGCTCAGCTTACTTTATTGTCCAATTCTCACATTCATACATGACTACTGGAAAAACCGTAGCTTTGACTAGACGGACCTTTGTCAGTAATGTCTCTGCTTTTTAATAACGCTCTCTAGGTTGGTCATAACTTCTTTCAAGGAGCAAGAGTCTTTTAACTTCATGGCTTGCAGTCTCCATATGCAGTGATTTTGGAGCCCAAGAAAATAAAGTCTCCCACTGTTTCCAGTGATTCTCCATCTATTTGCCATGAAGTGATAGGACTGGATGCCATGATCTTAGTTTTTTGAATGTTGAGTTTTAAGCCAGCTTTTTCACTCTTCTCTTTCACTTTCATCAAGAGGCTCTTTAGTTCCTCTTCGCTTTCTGCCATAAGGGTGGTGTCATCTGTGTATCTAAGGTTATTGATATTTCTCCCAGCAATCTTGACTCCAGCTTGTGCTTCATCCAGCCCAGCATTTCACATGATGTATGGCAACCCACTCTAGTATTCTTGCCTGGAGACTCCCATGGACAGAGAAGCCTGGTGGGCTACAGTCCATGGGGTCAAAAAGAGTCTCTTACTCTGCATATAAGTTAAATAAGCAGGGTGACAATATATAGCCTTGATGTACTCCTTTCCCAATTTGGAACCAGTCTGGGTAGGGGTATTGTTACATTCCATGTCTGTTTCAAATTTGTAATCATTACTTTCCAGCAGAGAAATGATAAATATTAGGAAAATTCCTTCAGATGAAAAAACTGTTTTCTTTTTGAATCATTGAATCATTTGAATCTGGATCATTGACCTAAACTTGGTGCCCCAAAGAGGCAGATGAATTATTGCAGCTTAGTTCTTCATTTTCACTAAAGGATGATCATAAGGCATTAAATTTGTTACCAATTTTTGGGTGGGATTAAAGAAGACTCCCCATGGCCGGGTAAAAAGAGTACATCACTATTACCATTATGGTATGAACCAGGATTTTCAACAAAGGATTAAACAAAGGAGAGAAACATGCTTATGCATTGATACACACAGAGTATTGTCCTTGTATGTTCTGGACAGGAATAAACTGAGAGGCTTACAAGCACCTAGTGCATTAAATAAAATTTTGCCTAATTTTTGATTTTGTATTGCTTATTTGGGCATTTTTTCTATGCTGCATTCAAGTATTAGTAAGATAATATTAATTTTATGTTTTTTTAACATAGTACAAGTAAGTGTTATTTTACAAAACTTTTTTATCTTGTTGGGTGGGGAAAAGAGAAGAGAAGGAATAAACTTCTCTGTATGCAAAAAACATTCCTCATGGGAGGTGTGATTTGAGAGACGGTCAAAAGGCACCTGACCTGTCAATGTCTACCCTGCCCTGAAACCAACCCCTATGCAGTTGTCCCCAACCTTCCAGTTCCATGGAAGACAGTTTTTCCAGACTGAGTAAGGGAAGGGGATGGTTTGGGGATGATTCAAGTGCATTACATTAATTGTGCCCTTTATTTCTAATCTGATGCTTCTGATGATCTGACGGGGGGTACTGGTCCTCGGCCCAGAGGTTGGAGACCCCTGCCTCTAGAATATAAACTCCAGAAGGGCAAGAGTTTGACCTGTCCTGTTCACCACCAAATCTCCAGAAGTACGTAGCATAGTGCATAGGACAGTCAACAAACATGAATACGTGAACTAGCTAATTTGGAAAGGGCAAGAATTAACAGTTTGTGATTTATCTCTTGTTTGCATTATCCAGACAGACATCTTTCCCCCTTTGATAGACGTAGGTTTTAGAAAAGATAAAAAAAAAGCTGCAAGAGTCATTTCCTGTGAGGGCCTCCAGGTTGATAAGAACCAGGAAGGGCTCCCATCTTAGTTTGGGAGGGAATTGTAGATGACCTTGAGTTCTAGACCATAGGAAACACTGGAAAGGAAGTAACTAAGAGAACAGAGAGATCGTGGGCAGGTCAAACTGCAAGCTTACAACAGACCATTACTTTTCAGACTTCATAGAAAGCAGCTGTGCCTTGTGTAGGGTTGTTGAGCTTTTTTAGCTGAGACAGTCTAGTCTGCATCCCTCATCTTATGGAGGTGGAATAAGCCTAAAGTAGGAAGTAGAAATGAGAAATGGTCTTTAGATGCTGAGGGAGGAAACAGAGTCAAATTTAGGTTGGCTTTCTTTTTTTTTTATAAAATAGGGATAATATTCGTAGCATATCATTGAGATGGTATGAGGATTAACTGAAATAATAAATGTGAAATGCTAAGCACAGTGCCTGACTGATAATATGCACTCAATCATTATCAACTATTATTATTACCATGAACAATAGAACATAAGATGTTTGGAAATATTAACTGAGGCTTGATTTCTTTCTGCTTCTTTACTGTTTCCTCTATCATTCTGTCGTATTCTATGCATACTCTTCTCTGTCAAGGAGTGGAAAAAGCTGAAAATAAAAAGTCTGTTGAAGGTCTGAATGGATTTATTTTAAACTCATAGTAGAGTCAACATCTTGAAAAGCAGGACTTTCTTTTATTCCAAAAGCTGTGCATTTTGAGAAAGAACAAAACAAGTGTGAAACTATTTCCTGATTTTTGGCTTGGGGCCCAGTGTACCCCCCACGAACCAAATCCCAGGACTAATGACTGATAGAAACTCACTGTTAGGGCAATGTTTTTCAAACTGTGGGTTGAGACCTACTCTGGATAATAAAATTGATGTACTGAGCTAAAACCAGAATGAATGGAATGGAATAGAAAATACCAGAGTACATTGCAAGGAGTAATGGTAAATATTGTTTCATTAAGCTGTTGTATGCATGTAGCCGGTCATGATATGAAATGTATTCCCTACTATAGCCACAGTCAATGAAGTCTGCACATGCCAGGAATGCCATAGCAGAGGGCACGTGTGCCTGTCCTCTCAGAATGTCCCAGGAAGAACAACAGGTCCTGGGAGAACTGCTACATTCAGAATGGTGCTAGAACACAAAAACTGTAGCCTAGATGGTTACACAGAGTTCTAGGCATCTTGCCAAGGTGGGAAAAGATGTGAAAATCTGTTGTGGCCACCATGAGAAAGGAATATGAGACCCTGAGTGAGCCAAATAGACATGAAAAACCCAGAGTCTAGACTAGGATGAAATAGGCAATAAGTAATGATGGAAACTTGGCCTTAGGAACTGATGCTGGCTCAGAACAATGGAGCTATGTGGGAAGATGTGCCATCAGTGGACAGAGCATCATGGTGAGCCAGACATTGCTTTCCTCCCCAAAACAGGGTAGACATAAGCTCTACTCCCCAGACAGATGTCCTCTACAGCTACAAAGACTGAAGGAAGGAGAAGGACTAAAGAGAAGAAAACTCCCAAGTAGCTACCCAAAAAAGATTATATTTTAATCCTGTTTTAAAACAGAAATAGAAAATAGCATGGAGGGAGCTTCCCTGGTGGTCCAGTGGTTAAGAATTCACCTGCCCACACCCAGGACACGTGTTCGATCCCTGGTCCAGGAAGATTCCACATGATGAAGGGCAGCTAAGTCCGGGACCACAGCTACTGAGCCCACATTCTAGAGCCCATGCTCAGCCACAAGAGAAGCCACTGCAATGAGAAGCCCACACACAACGAAGAGCAGTCCCCGCTCACCACAACTAGAGCAAGCCTCCATGCAGCTACAAAGGCTCAGTGGAGCCAAAAGTAAATAAATAAAAGAAAAGGCTTCGAAACAGGCAAACAAAAAACAGTATGCAGATACCTCAAAAAAATAAAAACAGAAGTATCATAATTCAGCAATTCCACTTCTGGCTATTTATCTGAAGATAATGAAAAGTTTAACTTGAAAGGATATATGTACCCCATGTTCACTGCAACATCATTCACAACAGCCTGCAGATGGTGATTGCAGCCATGAAATTAAAAGACGCTTACCCCTTGGAAGGAAAGTTATGACCAACCTAGACAGTATATTAAAAAGCAGAGACATTACTTTGCCAACAAAGGTCCATCTAGTCAAGCCTATGGTTTTTCCAGTGGTCATGTATGGATGTAAGAGTTGGACTGTGAAGAAAGCTGAGCTCCAAAGAATTGATGCTTTTGAACTGTGGTGTTGGAGAAGACTCTTGAGAGCTGCTTGGACTGCAAGGAGATCCATCTAGTCCATACCAAAGGAGATCAGTCCTGGGTGTTCATTGGAAGGACTGATGTTGAGGCTGAAACGCCAATACTTTGGCCACCTGGTACAAAGAGCAGACTCATTTGAAAAGACTCTGATGCTGGGAATGATTGAGGGCAGGAGGAAAAGGGGACGACAGAGGATGAGATGGTTGGATGGCATCACCAACTCAATGGACATAGATTTGGATGAACTCCGGGAGATGGTGATGGACAGGGAGGCCTGGCATGCTGCAGTTCATGGGGTCGCAAAGAGTCGGACACGACTGAGCAACTGAACTGAATTGAAGATATGGAAACAAACTAAGTGTCCATCTATAGATGAATGGATAAAGAAGAAGTTATATATATATGAATTACTTATTTTAAGTATATATATATAATCACAAATATATTCAATCACAAAATTAAATATATGCAAAAATCCTCAACAAATTATTAGCAAACTGAATTAAACAATATATAAAAAGGATCATACACCATGATCAAGTAAGATTTATTCCAGATGCAAAGATAGTTCAATATCTGCAAATCAATCAATATGAGATACCACATTAACAAAATGAAGGATAAAAATCACATAGTAATCTAAATAGATGCAGAAAAAGCATTTGACAAAATCCAGCACCCATTCATGATTTTTAAAATTCACATCAAAGTTGGTATAGGAGGAACATATTTCAACACAATAAAGACTTTTTATGACAAAGCCACAGTTAACATCATGCTGCTGCTGCTGCTAAGTCGCTTCAGTCGTGTCCGACTCTGTGCGACCCCACAGACGGCAGCCCATTGGGCTCCATCATCCCTGGGATTCTCCAGGCAAGAACACTGGAGTGGGTTGCCATTTCCTTCTCCAATGCATGAAAGTGAAAAGTGAAAGAAGTCGCTCAGTCGTGTCTGACTCAGCGACCCCATGGACTGCAGCCTACCAGGCTCCTCCATCCATGGGAGTTTCCAGGCAAGAGTACTGGAGTGGGATGCCATTGCCTTCTCCGAGTTAACATCATACTCAGTGATTAAAAAAAAAAGATTTTCCTCTAAAATCAGGAGCAAGACAAGGATGCTCACTTATGCCATTTCTATTTAACATAGTATTGGAAGTCCTAGCCACAACAATCAAGCAATAAAAAGAAATACAAGGCATCAAACTGAAAAGGAAGAAGTAAAACTGTACTATTTGAGGATGACATGATAGCACATATATTGATAGAAACCCCTAAAGTCTCCACCACAAAACTATTAGTACTAATAAATGATTTCAGTAAAGTTTCAGGATACAGATTGCTATACACAAATCTGTGCTTTTCTGTACACTAGTAATAAACTGTCAGAAAGAGAAAGCAAGAAAGCAATACCATTCAAAATTGCATCAAAAAGAATAAAATATCTATGAATAAGCTTAACCAAGAAAGCGAAAGACCTATACTTGGGAAACTGTAAGACACTGATGAAGGAAATTGAAGACAATACAAATAAATGAAAAGTTACCCTGTGTTCATGGATTGGAAGAATTACTATTGTTAAAATGTCCATTCTAACCAAAGCAATCTACAGATTTAGTGCAGTTTATATCAAAATACCCATGACATTTTTCACAGGATTAGAACAAATAATACTAAACTTTCCTTAGAACCACAAAAGACACCAAATAATCAAATCTACCTAAAGAAAAAGGAACAAATCTGAAGTTATCACACTACCTAACTTACAGACTATGTTACAAAGTCCTTAGAACCACAAAAGACACCAAATAATCAAGTCTACCTAAAGAAAAAGGAACAAATCTGAAGTTATCACACTACCTAACTTACAGACTATGTTACAAAGCTACAGTAATGGAAACAATTTGGTATTGGCACAAAAACAGACTCACAGCAACAGAAAAGAATAGAAAGCCCAGAAAGAAACCCACGCACATATGGTCAATTAACCTACAACAAAGGAGGCAAAAATATACAATGGGGAAAAGAGGCTCTTCAATAAATGGTGTTAGGAAAACTGGACAGCTCCATGTAAAACAATATTACAACACTTTCTCACACCATATACAAAAAAACCCAAAATAGATTAAAGGCCTCAGTGTAACGCTAGAAACCATGAAAACTCTTAGAAGAAAACATGGCAGGACACTCTTTGACATAAGTCTTAGTGATAATTACTTTTTAATTTGTATCCTCAGGCAAGGGAAAAGCAGAAATAAAGGGGGCCTAATTAAATTTTAAAGTTTTTGCCCAGCAAGGGGAACCATCAGTAAAATGAAAAGAGCCTACTGAATGAGAGAAGACATTTGCATCAATATATACAAACAGCTCATACAACTCAATATGAAAACAGCAAACAGCCTCATTACAAAATGGGCAGAAGACTTGAATAAACAGTTTTCCAAAGAAGACATGCAGATAGCCAACAGGCATATGAAAAGATGCTCAACGGCACGAACTATCAAGGACATGTAAACCAAAACCACGAAGACATACCACCTCACATCTGTCAGAATGGCTATCATCGAAAATAACAGATAACAGATGGTGCGGATGTAGAGAAAAGGGAATTCTAGTGAACTGCTGATGGGAATGTAAACTGCTATAGTCACTATGGGAAACAGTATGGAGTACCTCAAAAAACTAAAAACAGAAGTATCATGCGATCCAGCAATTCCACTCCTGGGTATGCACTGAAGAAAACAAAAACACTAATTCAGAAAGACACCTGCATCCCAATGTTCACAGCAGTATTATTTACAATAGCCAAGATATGAAAGCAATCTAAGTAGCCATCAACAGATGAAGGGGAAAAGAAGATGTGGCATATACATACAGTGGAATGTTACTCAACCATAAAAAAGAATGAAAACTTCCCATTTGTAACAAGGATGGCCCTGGATGGTATTAAGCTTAGTGAAGTAAATCCGACAGAGAAAGACAAATACTTTATGTTTTCACTTATATGTGAAATCTGAAAAAGAAAACAAATGAATATAACAAAACAGAAACAGAGATATAAAAAACAAAAGAGAGAGGCAAGATAGGGGAAAGGAATTAAGAAGTACAAACCATTCGATATAAAAGGAAGAGAGGGGCTTCCTTGGTGGCTTAGTGGTGAGGAATCTGTCTGCCAGTGCAGGGGACACGGGTTCAGCCCCTGACACAGGAGGATCCCACATGCCGCAGAGTAACTAAGCCCAGGTACCAAACTACTGAGACTGTGCTCTAGAGCCCAGGACCCACAACTAGTGAAGCCCGAGCTCCCGAGAGCCCATGATCTGCAACAGGAGAAGCCACCGCAGTGAGAAGCCCATGTACAGCAACTAGAGAGTAGCCCCCGCCTGCTGCAACTAGAGAAAAGCCCATGCAGCGGCAAAGACCCAGCACAGACCAAAATAAGTAAATATATAAAAATAAAATTATCTTAAAAATAATAAAAAATAAATAGGATACAAATGTAATATAAGCACAGGGAGCATAACCAATATTTTATAATAACTTTAAATGGAGTATAATCTATAAAAATATCGTATCACTGTGTTTCACACCTGAAACTAATAAATCAACTATACACCAATTTTTAAAAAATAAATGCAATCTTGCCATTTGCAGTAACATGGATGGACCTTGAGGCCATTCAGTTCAGTTCAGTTACTCAGTCATGTTTGACGCTTTGCAACCCCATGGACTGCAGCACGCCAGGCTTCCCTGTCCATCAACAACTCCTGGAGCTTGCTCAAACTCACATCGGTCAAGTTGGTGATGTCATTATGCTAAGTGAAATAAGTCAGATACAGAAAGACAAATACTGTAAGATCTTGCTTATATGTAGAATCTAAAAAACAAAACAAAACCAAAAAGCAAGCTCATAGAATCAGAGAACAGATTGTGATTGCCAGAGGCAGGGGCAAGGGGTTCAGTTCAGTCGCTCAGTCGTGTCCAACTCTCTGCGACCCCATGGACTGCAGCACGCCAGATTTCCCTGTCCATCACCAACTCACAGAGCTTACTCAAATTCATGTCCATCAAGTCAGTGATGCCATCCAATCATCTCATCCTTTGTTGTCCCCTTCTCCTCTTGCCTTCAATCGTTCCCAGCATCAGGGTCTTTTCCAAGGAGTCAGTTCTTCGCATAGGTGGCCAAACTATTGGAGTTTCAGCTTCAGCATCAGTCATTCCAATGAATATTCAGGACTGATTTCCTTTAGGACGGACTGGTTTGATCTCTCTGCAGTCCAAGGGACTCTCAAGAGTCTTCTCCAACACCACATTTCAAAAGCATCAATTCTTCAGCACTCAGCTTTCTTTATAGTCCAATACTTCAGCCATCTGATAACAGGCGACTTACTGGAAAAGACCCTCATGCTGGGAAAGATTGAAGGCAGAAGAAGGGGGGTGACAAGAGGATGAGACGGTTAGATAGTATCCCCGACTCAACAGACATGAATCTGAACAAACCCTGGGAGATACTGAAGGAGAGGGGAGCCTGGCGCGCTGCAGTCCATTGGGGTCACAGAGAGTTGGTCAAGACTCAGCGACTGAACAGCGAAGATCTATGCAAATTGAGGGCCCTGTGGGAAGGTTCTAGAGCGCCTTCTCCTAGGAGCCTCGTTCCTGGCCGTAACTCTTCATTCAAACTCCGTTTCCCAGCAGCTGCTGAGTTTTGCTGGCCTCGTTCTCTGAGCACCACTTGGTGCTCCTTCTCTGTCCTCCATCATCACCGCGGTTTCTCAGTTCCCAAACAAGTCTCTAAAGGAACTAGAATGGAGAGTTGAACATGGAGGCGAGTGATCTTTGCTCAAGTCTCCCAAAGGCTGACCTTTCCTGGGAAACAAGGACTTTCTGTCCCACCCTGGCGCTCATTCCGCGGTCCCCCCCCCCACCTTCCGTTTCAAAGGCGTCTCTGAGGACGTGACGTCACTTCCGCCGTCTGGGTCAGGCTCGCCAGCCTCGGGCGCGCGCGGCAGCCTTAGGTCCCCCATCCCTGAGCAAGTGGCGCGGCACCCCCGAGCCGGGCCCGCCTTCTTTCTCGGCCTCCTTTCTCCTCGGGCAAACGTTCCCCCGCCCCCAGCCCCCAAGCACGTCGGGGGGAAGCTTCAGAGAACCTCGCGCCTTCAGTTTCCCTCAGCGCCTTCAGAAGCTCTGAGGAGCTGCAGGGATGAAGGGCCTCCACTAGGTGGCCGCACAGACCACCTGTTTCTTTTGCGGACAAGCTGGTGGCAGAGACCCGACCCTTCTCTGCTACTCCTGTGTGTGATGTGTGTGTGTGTTTAGGAGCGTGCCCAGAGAGGAGGATGAGGCGGCAAAGATAGAAGGCTAAGAAAAATCAACATCGAAATACCTAAATTCATAAAGCAGGTAAGGCGGTCTATTTTCTTTAATAACCTATTAACGGAAGGACCTCAGAGCTAATGGCATCACCGACTCGATGGACATGAGTCTAGAGCAAGCTCCAGGAGTTGGTGATGGACGGGGAAGCCTGGCATGCTGCAGTCCACTGGGTCGCAAAGAGCCAGACACGACTGAGCGACTGAGCTGAACTGACTCAAAAGCTGATGGTGATCCCTGGTGGCTCAGTCACTGAAGAATCCACCTCCAATGCAGGAGACTGCCTGCAGCACATAAAAACCTGGGTTTGATCCCTGGGTCCGGAAGATCCCCTGGAGGAGGAATGACAATTCACTCCAGTATTCTTGCCTGGAGAATCCCGTGGACAGAGTGGGCTACAGTCCATGGGGTCGCAAAGAGTGGGACTGAGTGACTAACCAACCACCACCAGACCTAATAAGGAACAGAAGGTATTCCCTTAATACCTTTAATCATTTTGAGATCATCAGTTATTTAGTAGATAAGTGTCAGCCTATTAACACTTCTATCTACAGAAAATGAAGCAGAAATTAAAGAGTGCCTACAATGTGCCACACCTCCAGCTAGTGCTGAGGGTACAGGTGTGAACAAGATAGTATCTCTCACAAAACTTATATTTTCTAAGCATTCATACACATAGAAACAATTGCACACAGTTTCTCCAGCTCTCATCCTGTGTTCCATGACTACACTCTTCCTTTGCCCAGCCCTCACATGTAGCTGTGTGGGATGGTAAGACACAGTTAATTCACCCCAATTAGATGCATGTTTTCTGGAGTAGGGTTGTGATATAAATTCCACTGCTTGATCATTATACCATCAGGAATTCCGTGAAGAAACAAAGCTGTGGAATCTCCAAGCCTCTCTTCTTTATCCATCACCCTCTTTTTGAGTGATCTGCCAGAGCCAAGACACACCATCTGAGACGTGAGCACTCGTGGGGCAGAGGAAACAGTGGACACGCTGAAGACCAGAGACTGAAATCCTTGAATGGAAAAGAGGAAAGGAAGTGTTCCAAAATCCAGGACAAGAAGATTGTGGAAAAACTCAGCATGTAAAGGTGTGGCATTTTTAAGCACTGCCAAATAAATTCCTCCAGCCAAGTTAAACATGACACAATGGAAGTGAGATTCCAGACTCCCCACATAAGAAAGTATAACTCCTAGAGTCAGTTGGATGTCTGCAAGGTGTCTAGCTTGATCTGCAGTAGGGAGGTGTGTGCTTTGCATGCATGTGTGTGTGTGTGTGTGCACGTGTACACACATATGAACATGTGAGAGACGGAAGACTGTCAAATGGCACCATCGGACAGCAGAGCTGGAAGAGCTCATTTAATCTATTTTCTCATTTTCAAGATGCAGCAGTTGAGTCTATAAAAGGAAGGATCTTGCCCAAGATTGCAGAATCACTACTGTGTGTATAGGCTTGCTAAGTCACTTCAGTTCTATCTGACCCTTTGCAACCCTATGGACTATAGCCCACCGGGGCTCCTCTGTCCATTGGATTCTCCAGGCAAGAATACTGGAGTGAGTCATTAATGACTCTTAACTAGGACTATAACTCAGTATTGTCACTCCCAGTTCATAACTCCAATCTGTTTTATCTGTTTTACAATTGTTATTGCTATGTTGGTTACCTTTCTTATTTGAATTTCCTTGCTTTTCCTTCACGTATTATATTGGTTACTTGTATCTCCCCGCAAAGAGATGTCTACCTAGAACTTGTGAAGGCGACCTGGTTTGGAAAAACAGACTTTGCAGGTGTCGTTAAATAAAGATCTTAATTAGGATGCACCCTGAATCCAATAGCAAGTGTCTTGTCACAGGAGAGAAGACACTCAGTAAAGAAGGTGCTGTGAAGAGATTATAGTGTTGCATCTTCAGGCCAAGGAATGCCTAGAATTGCAGCAGCCACTAGAAGCTAGGACAGAGGTGTGGACCAGATTTTTTTTCCCTCAGAGCTACCAGAAAGAACCTTGACCTTGGACTTCTGACCTCCAGACCTGTGAAAGAATAAACTTCTATTGTTTTAAGCTACCAAGTTTAGGATAATTTGTTACTGTTGTTGTAGCAACCTAGCACATGTGTATCTCTCAATTCCCTCTTCTGTCTTTGTTCCATCCCTCCCTCACCTTGGAAAGGAGTTCTTTTACCACCATAAAAGAACTTTTAACATATAACTTTCTCATAACTTTTAACACATCACGGTTATGAGAGGCCACTACTATTGATGGAAGAAAGACTGCTTTAGAGTGCTGTTCTTGGAAGAATCTGAAAATGCTGGACTATAAGTAGCCACTAACTGTAACCAACCCAGACAAGTCCTCAAAGAAAAGAACATCTGTTGGCTATTATGTGGGGAAGTTGCAATGATTTGCACTGTTGATGGGAAGAAAAACGGTGCATCTACTATGAAGAGTTAGACAGGGTTCTTCCCAAAATTGAAAAGGAATTACTATATGATGCAATCAAACAACCTCATAGATACTAAAAAAAAA
>SJYV01035884.1:0-15901 GCA_006410875.1 Neotragus pygmaeus
CTTTGCTAGCATGTGAGATGAGTGCAATTGTGTGGTAGTTTGAGCATTCTTTGGCGTTGCCTTTCTTTGTAATTGGAATGAAAACTGACCTTTTCCAGTCCTGTGGCCACTGCTGAGTTTCAACAGTAGTGTACACTTAAAAATTTTATATGGGTTAAAAATAGGTAGGGTACAAACATGACAAATTATATACAGTTAGCCTTCCTTGTCTGTAGTTCTGAATCTGTGGATTCAACACATTTGCCTTTGGTTGAATCTGCGGATGTGGGGGGCCAACTGTATTATTCCACTTTACATGAGAGATACAAGCATCAGCAGATTTGGTATCTTAGAAGTCCTTAAACCAACACCCTTAGATAACAAGAGATGATCATAATGTTGCTCAATTACTAAGAGGCAAAAACTGACATAATCTCCAGAGGTTTTGTCTCAAGGCTGCTTTCTGAAGATTATATTAAATCCTTCTGCAGTGTTTACCTCTAAAGAGAATTGTATCCTGAGCAGCTGCATTTTGTTTGTTTGTTGTTTTTTAGTTGCTCAATCGTGTCTGACTCTTGTGACCCCATGGAAGATAGCCTGCCAGGCTCCTCTATCCATGGGATTCTCCAGGTAACAATATTGGCATGGTTTGCCATTTCCTTCTCCAGTGCATCTTCCTGACCCAGGGAATTTATATATTTATTTGCTTGTGCATAGTCTCTAGTTGTAGTTGGTGGGATCATCTATCTTCGTTGTGGCATGTGGGATCTTTAGTTGTGGCATGTGGACTCTTAGCTCCCTGACCAGGGATTGAAACTGTGCCTGCCCCCTGCTTTGGGAGCATGGAGTATTAGATACTGGACTGTCAGGGAAGTCCCTGTGCTCTTTTTCCTTCATTGGAAACTGTGTGGCATGGCATTAGCATGGGTCTATCAAATTTAGCTCAAATATATATCACAGAAAACTTTATCTATTTCATATTTTTGTATACACTTTTCTGTAATTTAACAAAAATTATTTAGCCAATTCCATAGGGATGAATGAAGACTGCCTACTCCCTATTTATAAAAGGCAAATTATAGCTATTCAAAACTATAATGCAGTGCTCAAATTGTGTGTCTTGTTAATTAAATAGTGGCTAACTGTATCCTTTCTCAGCCAGAGGCTAAAGCAGGCTGGTTTTCCTCCGATGCTTGTTGACACCCACGCCTGTGAGTGCCGTCTGCCACCTCCATAGGGCCACCACTGCCCTGGGGAGCTTCCTGTGCTCTTCTAGCAGGGGCTACTGGGTCAAAACCACAGATGCTTTGGCATCTGTTCTCTTATTCCTCAATGACTCAGGCCTTTTCACAGAGAAATGCATCAGACCACGTACCCCAATTCTCTCACTCAAGATGATCAACCAGACACTTTCAAGGGTCCCAAACCCCTCCTTCTGAAAAATAAACAAAAAAGTCATAAACAGAAATAGAACTATGTGGGTGTTAACACAGAGTTAGGTTTTTGTAGGTGATCTCACTTAATTCCCCTAGTAAATGAGGAAATTCAGCCCAATTAAGTGGTTAAATCAGTTTTAGATGATAAGAAATAAGTGATGAGGAGCTATTCTTTGTGCAGGAAAGTATTGTGATTTAAACAGTCCTTAGGAAAAATAACTAAGGCAATAAAACATCAATTTGGAAAAAAAAATCAATTTGCTTGAAAAGACCAGAAGGAGGAGGAATAGCTAAAAAACAATAGCAATAATCGATGGCTCAGATGGTAAAGAATCTGCCTTCGGTGTAAGAGGGGTTTCCCTTGTGCCTCAGCTGGTAAAGAATCTGCTTGCAGTATGGGAGACCTGGGTTTGATCCCCAGCCAGGAAGATCCCCTGGAGAAAGACATAGCAACCCACTCCAGTACTCTTGCCTGGAGAATTCCATGGACAGAGAAGCAGGACAGGCTGCAGTCCATAGAATCGCAGAGTCGGACATGACAGTGTGACTAACTTTCAGTGTAAGAGACCTAGGTTTGATTCCTGGTTTGGGAGGATCCCCTGGAGGAGGGCATGGCAACCTACTCCAGTATTCTTGCCTGGAGAATCCCCATGGACAGAGGAGCCTGATAGGCTACAGTCCACGGCATCGCAAAGAGTCAGATGTGACTGAGAAGCTAAGGACAGCCCAGCCCAAAGGTGAGGTAGTAGAGGATCTTCCCAGGTGGTGCTAGTGGTAAAGATCCCGCCTACCAGTGCAAAAGCCATAAAAGATGTGGGTTCCATCTCTGGGTTGGGAAGATCCCCTGGAGGAGAGCATGCCAGTCCACTCCAGTATTCTTACCTGGAGAATCTCCATGGATAGAGGAGCCTGGCAGGCCACAGTATATAGGGTCCCAAAGAGTCAGACATGACTGAAGCAACTTAGCATGCCCGAGAGAGTAAAGGCATTTGAAACCAGGGGAGGGGAGGGCGTAGGAAGCAGGAATGTTCAGGAAAGGGTTGATCAATGACACACATCAGAGACCATTCCTTAGCTTTGTGTGGGTTTGTGATACCACAAGGGAAGGGAGGTTTGCGATACCATGAAGTTATCCAGTGGATATTAGTGAGGGGTGTCACTCTTCTACGTGCCAGCCATGTTACCGAGAACAAGAGAGAAAAAACCCTGGCCTCATGGTGTTTATGAAAAAAGTTAGGGAGAACTGGTTAAGTGATAGAAAGAAGGAAACAGACATTGTTTTGCATGTTAGAGCCCAGCCCAGTGTTCAACTAAAAAACAGGAGTTAATCTGTAGAATAAACAAGATCTAGAGATAGAAGTCGGAGAAAGCAATGGCACCCCATTCCAGTACTCTCGCCTGGAAAATCCCGTGGATGGAGGAGCCTGGTAGGCTGTAGTCCGTGGGGTCTCTAAGAGTCAGACATGACTGAATGACTTCACCTTCTCTTTTCACTTTCATGCATTGGAGAGGGAAATGGCAACCCACTCCAGTGTTCTTGCCTGGAGAATCCCAGGGACGGGAGAGCCTGGTGGGCTGCCGTCTATGGGGTCACAGAGTCGGACACGACTGAAGTGACTTAGCAGCAGCAGCAGAGATAGAAGTAACTAAAAGGTCTACACTACCAAACCTAGTCAGCACTTTCAAAACTAGGATGACATTGCTTTCTCTCTCTGAATCCTTGCTCTTCTCTCTATGGTTGTCCTTTCCTTGTAATGGTCCCTCAGCATGCATCTCCCAAAGACCACATTACACTATCCAGCTCAAATACAGTTATACGTGGGAGATACACCTTTCTCTGCCTGCTCACATCCCCCTTGGTTTCATTGCACCCTTAACCCCTCTGAAACTTCTTCAGGTTTTCTTTAGTTCTGCCATTTCTACCAAATGAGGAAGAAGTTTCTTGTTTGTTTGTTTGGTTGGTTGGTTTTTGTTTGTTTGTTTTTTTAAATAAAAAGCTGATGATAGAATTGTTTGCTTACCAAGCCAGAGAATCCCATGCTTAAAAATTAACCTGTTTGTCTTTCTCTCACCCCTGGCCCAGATCATCTATTTTAATGATGCACGTCCCCAACACATCCTGATGCCTTAGCTTCCTTTCCTCCCTTCCTTAGGAAGAATATGTTTTTGTCCAAATCAGAAACAAAAGTGTGAAAAAGTTAGGTTGCTTCTCTAGACAGTGAGATGGGTCCTTAGGTAGCTAGTGAAGTTTTTGGTTTTGTATCCACGTACTGAGAAGGAGTATGCAAACACATTTGACCTTTCATGAGACTTCTGTAACCTTGACACTCAGAACCAGATGTATCTACTAAATGAGGGGAATGAGGGGAACAACAAAAATGGACACTTTGTCCCTGAAAAGTTGGATCCAGAACAAAATCTTCAATCAAATTTTCAGAAGCAGTAGAATGAGAGAAAGTGAAAGTGAAGTCACTCAGTCATGTCCGACTCTTTGTGACCCCATGGACTGTAGCCTACCAGGCTCCTCCCTCCATGGGGTTCTCCAGGCAAGAGTACCAGAGTGGGTTGCCTTTTCCTTCTCCAGGGGATCTTACCGACTCAGGGATCAAACTCGGGTCTCCCGCATTCCAGCCAGACGCTTTAACCTCTGAGCCACCAGGGAAGCCCAGAATAAGAGAACATAACTCTTTGAGAATACAACCCCAAATTATGCAAGCATAAAGTATTTCTCTTTCTTGATGTCTCTTGCTGAACACTAATATACCAGTTCCCCAAAGCCATCCACAAAATAAAAATAAAATAAACAAATGTTGATAACTCTTCAATTATGAAATTAGGACAAAGCTTAGTTGTAACAATATGATGCTTCCAACCTAAAAACAAAACAAAACATAAAACCTCTATGAGTTCACCAGGGATAAAATGAAGATTCTAGAGAAAAGTACAGATATATTTTTCAGATTGATGAAGAGAAAAGAAAACTAATATTTATAAAGTACTCTATGTTTTAGTCACTGTGCTAGAGCTTTTCCAGAAAGCAGAGTTCTTATAGGGTGAATTAGACATAAGACAAGCCAAAATGATAATTTTTAAAAACTTGGAAAAGAGTATCATTTAATGGGCTGCTTTTTTCATGAGTTATTGATTATAAAGCTAAAAAGAAATAAAAAGTGATTTGAAGTGGTTGTAGTAAGTGAGATTGCTGGAGTTGAGATTACAGTTGATTTTCAATGTTTTGAGGACATTTCATCAGAATCATAAATCTTGATTGGAAGCCAAGATTAAATATGATAGCCTTTACAGAGTCATAGCTTGTCATTTCCACCAAACTGAAATATTACTATTAATTTTCAGTTTATATCTTTGCAGGAAGTAGTAGGCAAAAAAATTAGTCTCATCTTATGTGAAAGGAAGCAGAGCTAAAGAGAAGTTAAATGATTTTTATTTAACTTTCCACCGAATATCAGTAACCGATATCAAATTAAGCCTCACTTGCAGCTATAAAAATGTATGCCTTGGATGTTACCATTTTTCAACAATGAAAATGAATTCTTATTAGACCATCTGTGCAGCTTTAGCTCTCAATTACTGAGGATTAACTTGTTAAATACACCCACTACTCTCAACCCCTCCTTTCTAGTTTCTACTCACAATGTAATCTCTAGAGAAGTCAGAGACTTTGACCTTTGGAAGTAGTAGTACCTTGTTTTCCAGGAGCAGTAAAATGAGTCAGTGCTGGGGAGACCGAGTCCCAGAACTCAATCCAGAAAACAGTCCACTCAGGCAATACAAACTATTCCTGAATAGATTTCAATAGAGGTCTCCCTCTCCTTGCAATTATCAGAGAAGAAAATCTGAGAAAGGAGGAAAAGAGAATAGAGGAAAGCAAAATCAAGGGTTTTAAATTTTAGATCAATTTTTTCAAAGCTTTGTGTTTCCTCTTTATGGACCACTTCATTATTTAGTCCTCCTGGATTTATTGGAGCAAAGAGCTGAATGATTTTGGCATGAATTTCATCTATGGAAGATCAGAAAAAAATCATATATCAAATCTACATACATACCACTTGGGAGCAATATAATCTTGACATGACTCCTATATCTACAGGCAGCAGAAGCATTGGAGGCTGACAGGGTCAGGAATCAGAAGATGTGTGCTTGGCCTCAGCTCCTCTCTCCTCTCATTACCTGGATCTTGGCAGTTGCATGACTTTTTGGAGCCATGATGTCCTTCCTCTTTAGTACAATATATATATTTGTCTTCACTTGTTCGCAGGGCCACTGTTAATGGCTCATGACTAAGGAGATCAAACCAGTCAATCCTAAAGGAAATCAACTCTGAATATTCATTAGAAGGACTGATGCTGAAGCTCCAATACTGTGGCCACTGATGCAAAGAGCTAACTCATTAGAAAAAAACCTGATGCCAGGAAAGATTGAAGGCAGGAGAAGAGGACTGCAGAGGATGAGATGGTTGGATGGCATCATTGACTCAATGGATATGAGTTTAAGCAAACTCCAAGAGATGGTGAAGGACAGGGGTGCTGCAGTCCATGGGGTCTCAAGGAGTCAACTGAACAACAAAACCAATGGACTTGCGAATATATCTGCACTGCATTGACATAGCTAGAACACAACTACATTTCCCAGAATTCCCTTCTCTGCATAGTTCTGGATTAGTCTGTGTTGTAAGAGGCATTAGGAAGGATGTAGAAAGGAGGTGAAGCAGGAGCTATCTTTTCTTTTTATAGCTGGAAGCTCGGTGCAGAACAAGAGGTAGTGTTCCATCTCACAGTGTTGCTTGAATGCAGGGCCCCTGGAGGGGGTGGGGCAGCAGCTGGGTCACAGTGCCCACATGGCTCATGTCCTTCTTAGCTTCTCTGAGTCCTGGCCATGAACTCATTAAACTCCATGATATAGAGCCCCAGCAGCACCAAAAGACACCCCACCATCAAGGTTTAAAGAGGCACCAAAATATGGTCCCCATTCTTAGATAATCCAATTTCTTTGATATTTGTTGAAGAGGAAAGCACAGTATTATGTTTTTAAAGCCCTTTAAGTGATTCTAAAAGTTATGACCAACCTAGGTAGTATATTCAAAAGCAGAGACATTACTTTGCCAACTAAGTTCCGTCTAGTCAAGGCTATGGTTTTTCCTGTGGTCATGTATGGATGTGAGAGNGTTTGTTGTTGGCTCCATATCTACATTCTTTGAAAGCTGGAGAGTCAAATTGCTGACATTCAGACAACACTAATTCCCATATCCAGGGAGCCTAATTTGCCATCCCTGAGATCCTGATTCCTGGTGTTCACGGGTTTAAAAACCATTTCAGTGACACAATATAAGAATGGGCTTGGGAGATGCAGTGCTGTCTCCGCTAAAGATAATCACATTTTATAAACATCTGCGTCATTACTGGTATGATTCATCTCGAAGCTGTATACAGCTGTGTTTCCAGTTTCAATTAACAATCCCTTAATTGCATATCCATCTCATGTTACTAATTTAGTTAATTTATTCATAATTAAGAGTATTCTGTTTTCTACCAAGGTTTGTCAAGCTCAGAACATTATAAAGAGAAATATTTTAAGGAAGCATCTCCAAGGGATTTTGTTTCTTATAATCACATCACCGTAAAATGTCATTCACACGCCCAAAGGAAGATGAATTGCTAAGGGATTTTTTTCTCCAGTAAAATAAGAAGCCATGGGAAGCTGCAGTGTGTTGTGTTTTTAAACCAAGTTAAATGCTATGTATTTTGTTCTTTTCTTTCTCCTTTCCTGACATCGTCTCAAAAAAATTATCATTTGATTTGGATTATTATTTAAGTATCACAGCAAATCCAGTTGCCAGTGCAGATAAAACTGTCATTACTCTGTCAGGTAATGGTGTCTCTTAAAATCTAAGCTATAAAATCTGTACATTTCAGAGGACATTAAGATCATGAGTTTGAAAATTGCCAAAGTCTAAGCAAGTGGAATGCGTCTTTGTGGAAAATGGGGGACAGAGGATAACATGATCCCCAGCCATTAATTCATTTTAGTTTGACCTTTTCTAGAAAAAAATGCGTCTACCTTTGCCGCCAGGGTCTTGCCCGGGTTACTCTATGTGTCAGTGTGTGTCATTAAAAGCAGCAGTAACAAAACATACAAGTTACACACTTTGTTTATTGTCCAAGAACTGCCACTTGCAGCCTTGACCTATCCTTATGCTTAAAAAAAATCTCATAACTGTTGTGTTGTTGTTCGGTTGCTGTCAAGTCTGACTCTTTGTGACCCCATGGACTGCAGCAATGCCAGGCTCCCCTGTCTTTTACCATCTCCCTGAGCTTGCTCAAACTCATCTCCATTGAGTCGGTGATGCCATCCAACCATCTTATCTGTCGCCCTCTTCTGCCCCTGTCCTCAGTCTTTTCCAGCATCAGGGTCTTTTCTGATGAGTTGGCTTTTCATAACTGTTGAGTAGTCTGTAGATTTTACACAACAGAAATAACAAACCATCTTTTGACTTGCATGAATTCAACTGAAAGAAAAATTCACCACCCTACACTGCCTCTTTCCACTCTGGTAGTTTCCTTGACTGTCAAGAAACCTTGCATATTATTCACAAATTCTTCCACGAGTTTAATCATCTGTTACATATTTTACTGACCCATGAGTGCATGCCTAGCATTGTGCTAGATCCTGGGGGTTACATGATGATCAAAACGAGTGGTGATTTCTGCCTTCATGGAGTTTTCAATCTAAAGAAGGAATCAGGCATAACTCAAATAATCATCTGAGTAAAAGTAAACGTGCATTGCTCAGGGAACGCAAGGAGACACAGTACATGATTAATAATGCCATCTATTTTTATAGCCACCTAACAAGACAAAGCAACTGAACTGAACCTGTCTCTTATACACATCTAGATGTGTATAAGAGACAGGATTAGGAACCATTCCATGTGAACCATTGGCCTAATACAACCAGAAGTCCAAAGCTCATGAGATTTGGGGCTGTTTAACTCAGCAGCTGCACTGTATTAGGACTGTAGTTCAGCTTCTCTGGGAGTCTCTTGGTTTTCTCCTCATAATTTCAAGATGGCTTCCCATTGCATCAAGCAATGTATCCTCAGACAATATTTAAGGTAGAAAAGGAGTAAGATCCAAAGATAACTCCACATGGGGTATTTGTGGCTGTGTTGGAGCTGAAATTATTTCCCAGAAGCACCCTAGCATACTTCCCCTTATGTGTCAGCCAGAATTGGGTCTCTCTGTACCCACTTTATGCCAGGCACCGGCTACAAGGAATCTACTGTGATTGCATTAGACCTAACTTTAANTCTGATGCTGGGAAGGATTGGGGGCAGGAGGAGAAGGGGACGACTGAGGATGAGGTGGCTGGATGGCATCCCCAATTTGATGGACATGAGTTTGGGGGAATTCCAGGATTTGGTGATGGACAGGGAGGCCTGGTGTGGTGTAATTCATGGGGTCACAAAGAGTCAGACACGACTGAGTGACTGAACTGAACTGATTGATGAGAGAGGAGGTGGTACCCTGGGAACCACCTCAAGGATGAGCTTCAGAAGAAATACTCACTGCCTCCACTGCTGAGATCCTCCAAACTTGTCAGACTGGTGGCAACACTTTAAAAGTCTACCCTCATATCCCTTATGATGAAAAAATAATTCTAACATATCATGGAAGGACAGTCTTTGGGCTCCACAGTTTGGGCACTGTCAAAAGATACTGAATTTGAGCAATACTATCATTCCAGAAAAAACCTTGTGGAACCTGTTCATTGAGAACCATTCCAAGCGGTAGCAGAATGTGTTTCTACAAGAAGGTTGGATAGCTTAACATACTGAAAAGCATGTGGCAAATTAGAGCTGGGTACTGCCTTGTACCAGAGGACTGGATGAGTCCCAGAGATTTGGACAAGTCGTGATGTGAAAAGGGAAACACCTAAAAGTGTGTATATAAAGAGGAAAGCCACATGCTAGATGAGTAGAAATTAATGAAATAAATAGAAAATGAAGATCAACAAAGTGAAAAGTTTATTCTAGTAAAATTTCCAAATGAGATAAAAGATAGACTACACAGAACTGATTCATGTTTTCTTATTTAATTTTTTCTCCAATATCTTGAAGAAAATATTGGCTCAGTGACTAGAAGGATAACTTATAGTTCAACATGAATAAGTTCAGGGGTTTCTGGATGATGTAAAATATTGTCTTCCCATTTCCATCAGGATGAATTCAACTCACAGAGTCAGCCTCTGCTGGACACCTAGAATTCTCTGCTGCTGACCTTGCTATCCCTCTGCTATTTCACAACTCAAGCTTCCTTTCAGAGTTTCTTCTCCATATCACTCTTCATTTTTATAGTCCAGGGGACCTATTTCCTGGTATGACCCTGGCTAGGGCACTGTAGTCCTGGCTTTTTCCTGAAAAAGAATGTGGAGTCCCACATTCTTCAAAGCAGAGTACCAACAAGACAAGCCACCTCTCTCTTGCAAGTGTTTGTTGCCTGTTTTAGAGAAATCCAGATGCATGGATTATCAGCATATTGACAACTGTCAGGAGAAGGATTAGATTGATGACCGACAGAACCTTGGCTAAATCATATAAGGTTCATTTATTGAAAGTACAAAGAAGGAATTCTGGAAGGTAAGATCTAAGGGTTTTACTGAACACCAAATCAGACTTGTGGAAGCTCAATTTGTCTCCTTCAAGGCCAAAGCTATATACAACAGAACTTATGTATGTATAAGACTAGAAGAGCTCTGCACGGAGTCTAGCCTGGAAATGTGCAGAAGACCACCCCAGTGAAGCCAAAGGCACACCATCAGTCTCGGGGTTGTACAATGGGCCACATGAACACAGAGCTTCGGTGTGCAAACCATGCTGCCTCTTGGATCCTTTGCATCTCTCCACACCTACGTACATACCCTGGTACATGTATCTGCCTGAAGTGAGAACCTCAGACCCATAACAAGGGTTTGTTGCCCCACAGTCTGTAGATGTCAATCATAGTCATTTGAGGTGTTACCAGGCAAATCCTGCAGTGTGTTGTGCTAAAAATCCTTCCCCCAGTAAGGATGAGCATCGGGAAGAATGAAGCGGAGGAAAAAAATGAGACCAAGACAACTGTCACCTGTACTGCTGCCCAGTGTTTAGAGAGCATTTCGTGGTATTTTCCTCTGTTTCTGTAATTTTAGAGCCATATATAAAATCCTAAACTTTAAAAATAGTTTTAAAAAATGAAATAAAGTGTGGTGCCATATGAGTCCTTTAAGGACAAACACCATGGCCCTGTTCATGTTTGGTTGTTTCTCTCTCTCTCTCTCTCTCTCTCTCTCTCTCTCTCTCTCTCTCTCTTTAGGCATGATGTAATAGAATAAATTTTNTGAAATAAAGTGTGGTGCCATATGAGTCCTTTAAGGACAAACACCATGGCCCTGTTCATGTTTGGTTGTTTCTCTCTCTCTCTCTCTCTCTCTCTCTCTCTCTCTCTCTTTAGGCATGATGTAATAGAATAAATTTTCTTCCTGGGTGGCTCAGTGGTAAATAACCTGCCTGCCAAGCAAGAGACACAGGTTCAACCCCTCCTTGGGAAAGATTCCATCAGGAAGGAAATGGCAACCCACTCCAATATTACTGCTTAGGAAATTCCACGGACAGAGGAGCCTGGCGGGCTGTAGTCCATGGAGTCACAAAGAGTCAGACATGACTTAAGGACTAAACAACAACAGAAACAAGAGAACTAAATTAGAAAGATTAGCCCAGCCAGATTACTGGCTCTTCTTAAAAAAAAAAAAAAAAAAAATCTCTGGGGCTTCCCTGGTGGCTCAGTGGTAAAGAATCTACCTGCCAATGCAGAAGACACAGATTCTAGCCCGATCCAGGAAGATCCCACAAGCCGTGGAGCAGCTAAGCCCATGCACCACAGCCATTGAGCTTGTGCTCTGGAGCCCAGGAGCCGCAACTACTGAAAGCCCAAGCACCCTAGAGCCTGTGCTCTACAATGAGGAAGCCACCGCCGTGAGCAGCCCAAGCACCACAATGAAGAGTAGCCTCCATGTGCCACAACTAGAGAAAGCCTGCACAGCAACAAGACCCAGCGTGGCCAAAAATAAGTAAATAAATGTGAGAGAATTCTCTGTGGCTGAATGCCAAGAACTTTTATCAGCAGCTTCAGTGACAGGCATGTTTGCAATTACTGAGGCCCTGGTTTCCCATTTGGAAGGGACTGTGGTCTCAGTACAGAAAAATGGCTAATTATCACTGAGTATGTGACAGGAGCAGGACCTCTTCCTATCTTTTCCTTCTCTCTTATCTTCCTCCTACTTAATACACTTAAATGTTCCAGTCCTCACTAATTTAATATCTCTTTTAAAAAAAAAGTTTTATTTGAAAAATAAAGTTAATACAACCATAGAGGCTTGGGTCATCACTCTCCCGTTTCTCATATTTATCCACCCTGTTCTCAGCATACTTCTTAAAAAACAAAAACGCTTCTCACCAGCTATCCATCTTACATCTGATAGTGTATATATTTTGATGATGCTTTCTCCATTTGTCCCACTGTCTGTCTTCCACAGGGAGCCCAGTCTGGTGCTCTGCGATGACCTAGAGGGATGGGATGGGGGAAGGGAAAGGAGACACAAGAGGGAAGGGAAGGGATGTATATACAATTATGGCCAATTTGTGTTGCTGTATGGCAGAACCAACACAACACTGTAAAAATTAAAAACCAAAAAAAAATAATTTTTTTAAATTTAAAAAGAATTTTTCTCTTAAAAACAACATTTTGTTTGGATAAAGAACCTACGTACATGTGAAAAGAGTTCTTATTCACTTGAATTTCAGGATTATAGGACTTATTTTGTGGTTTGGTTTTTTATAATACCTAAGTCCCACATTAATCTAATCTTTAACTGATCTAGTGAGGGCTTTAGAAGAAATTGTTCCATTTTAATAATCTTCCTTTCTGAATCCTTGTCCACATGCCCTAGATATACCCACATGTAGATATGTGTTTCCATTTTTGGAGCGACTATACCTTCTGATCTACATGTTACACAAATTCCATTTTAGAAATTCTGGCTCCTCCAAGTCTTGATTTAACCGAACAACAGATTTTAGAGCTCTGACCTTTCAAGGGGCTTAGAAACAGAATTTTGGAACTCAGTTTGCCACAGTCTACAGCAATTTTTTCTATTTTTTTGGAACCTGTCTGCTCTTTTCTTCATATAGATGAAACCTGCGCATGTCTCTGCCAACAGACAACCTGAGACATTTCTTCCTACTGTTTACAATCTAGAAACCAGAATTTGTCATTATATAAGAATTTCGCTCTGTTTAAAAAAGAAAAAGGAGAGCAATTTTGCCAAAGTTTCCCATCTTTGGAACACTTTCACGGTGGAAAAAGATCACCTGCTTCATTTTATCCTCCTTTACTGCACCTGAAACTCCAACCTTGCTGAACTGAACAGGAAGACAGACTGCTATCTGGGAGGACAGGATGGACAACAGAAATTATTCAGTCATGCCATATGGAAAAGCAAGGTCTAGCAGAATTCTGAAGAATCCATCTTGGATTACCCATAAAGGTGATAGACAGCTGAACATGCACTTAAAGAGAGAAGAAAAAAGGTTTGAAATTCTCCAGTTGCAATTCTTTCTAGTTTATGTTATCTATTTATATATATTTTTGAATGTGCTGGATCCTCATTGCTGCACATGGGCTTTCTCTAGTTGTGGTGATCAGGAAGGTTACTCTCTAGTTGCAGTGTGCAGGCTTCTCATTGCGATGGCTTCTCTTGTCACCACACATGGACTCTAAGACACATGGACTTCAGTAGTTGTGGCACAGGGGCTTGCTGCCCCCCAGCATGTAAGATCTTCTGGGACCAGGGATGGAACTTGTGCTCCCTGCATTAGCAGGTAGATTCTTAACCACTTGACCACTAGGGAAGACCCCCAGTTGCAGTTCTTGTAGACTAATGTTCTTCAGAAACTTTCATCCTTTATTTAAACCAGAATTGCAGGCAATGCTTAGACAAGAGCTTCATCCATGACTGTAGGAACATTTTTTGTCCTAGGGCTTATCCCAATGAACTATGTTTTTTACTCTGCTGATAAACATGTGGAGGTCAATAGGAAGTTGCTGAAGTACTTAGGACAGGTCAGGGGATTCTTCATGGTCACAGGACATTTCTCCTCCTGAGGAAGGGACTTGTTCCTGGGGATTCTGTCAGACTGTGGATTTCTTTTTTCACAGTCATTAACTGAACAGCAGTGAGTTTGCAGATTGACATAGGTGCAGGTACCATTGACCATGGGTGTAGTGCTTGGAAAAATACAATACCCTCCTTTAAAGGGTCACAAAAGCATCTTGTTTAGACTACTCTAATTAGAAACAAGGAGAAAATCCTTTGAACCTAAGGTGATGGAAATGGAATAATTTACTGAATTAACTGAGATTCTTTTTTTTTAATTTATTTATTTTTTAAATTTTACTTTACAATACTCTATTCTTATGGGAAAAATTATTTAATGATTCAGATCAACCCTGCAAATACTTTTTTATTGCTTCTCTGAAAAAAAAATATATTGTTTTCTTTTCATTTATTCTTTAAGATCCAAACATCTTTATGAAATAGCTGTCTTCTTCCACTGTTTCAGATACCATGTCATAAAAACAATAATGCTGCAATATGAAGGAAAAAATACTGATTTTATTATGGTTCTGGCCTTTATCATCTATTACTTCTTTTTTTTTNTATTCTGGAGAAGGTTCCGTGAGCACTTGAGAAAAAGGTGAAATTCACTGTTTTGGGGTGAAATGTCCTATAGATATCAATTAGGTCTAACTGGTCTATTGTATCATTTAAAGTTTGTGTTTCTTTGTTAATTTTCTGTTTAGTTGATCTGTCCATAGGTATGAGTGGGTTATTAAAGTCTCCTACTATTATTGTATTTTTTTTTAAATTTCCCCTTTCTTACTTGTTAGCATTTGTCTTACATATTGTGGTGCTCCTATGTTGGGTGCTTATATATTTATAATTGTTCTATCTTCTTGAATTGATCCTTTGATCATTATGTAGTGGCCTTCTTTTTCTCTTTTCACTTCCTTTGTTTTAAAAATCTATTTTATCGGATATGAGTATGGCCACTCCTGCTTTTTTTTGGTCTCTGTTTGCATGGAATATCTTTTTCCAGCCCTTCACTTTCAGTCTGTATGTGTCCCTTGTCTTGAGGTGGGTCTCTTGTAAGCAGCATCTATAGGGGTCTTGTTTTTGTATCCATTCAGCCAGTCTTTGTCTTTTGCTTGAGGCGTTCAACTCATTTACGTTTAAGGTAATTATTGATAAGTATGATCCCGTTGCCATTTACTTTATTGTTTTGGGTTCGAGTTTATATGCCCTTTTTCTTTTTCCTGTCTAGAGAATATCCTTTAGCATTTGTTGGAGAGCTGGTTTGGTGATGCTGAATTCTCTCAGCTTTTGCTTGTCTGGAAAGCTTTTTATTTTTCCTTCATATTTGAATGAGATCCTTGCTGGGTACAGTAATCTGGGCTGTAGGTTATTTTCTTTCATCACTTTAAGTAAGTCTTGCCATTCCCTTCTGGCCTGAAGAGTTTCTATTGAAAGATCTGCAGTTATTCTTATGGGAATCCCCTTGTGTGTTATTTGTTGTTTTTCCCTTGCTGCTTTTAATATTTGTTCTCTGTGTTTGATCTTTGTTAATTAGATTAATATATGTCTTGTGGTGTTCCACCTTGGGTTTATCCCATTTGGAACTCTCTGGGTTTCTTGGACTTGGGTGATTATTTCCTTCCCATTTTAGGGAAGTTTTCAACTATTATCTCCTCAAGTATTTTTTCATGGTCTTTCTTTTTGTCTTCTTCTTCTGGGACTCCTATAATTTGAATATTGGAGCGTTTCATGTTGTCCTGGAGGTCTCTGAGATTGTCCTCATTTCTTTTAATTCATTTTTCCTTTTTCCTCTCTGATTCATTTTTTTCTACCATTCTATCTCCTATTTCACTTATCCTGTCTTCTGCTTCTGATATTCTACTATTTGTTGCCTCCAGAGTGTTTCTGAACTCATTTATTGCATTATTCATTATATACGGACTCTTTTTTATTTCTTCTAGATCCTTAATAAACCTTTCTGGCATCTTCTCAATCCTTGTCTCCAGGCTATTTGTCTATGATTCCGTTTTGATTTCAAGATTTTGGATCATTTTCACTATCAATATTTGGAATTCTTTCTCAGGTAGATTCCTTATCTCTTCCTCTTTTGTTTGGTTTGGTGGGCATTTCTCCTGTTCCTTTACCTGCTGGGTATTCCTCTGTCTCTTCATCTTGGTTTTATTGCTGCATTTGGGGTGGCCTTTCTATATTCTGGGAATTTGTGGAGTTCTCCTTATTATGGAGTTTCCTCACTGTGGGTGGGGTTGTATCAGTGGCTTGTCAAGGTTTCTTGGTTAGGG
>SJYV01035888.1:0-13563 GCA_006410875.1 Neotragus pygmaeus
GGGATAGGTGGGTCGTGTGGGTTGGGGGAATTGGGAAGAGGCCCTTTTGTCCTAGGGGTGCATGGGGGCACAGGTAGACAGGTGCACACAGAAAGCTGCACCAATAGGAATAATAGGGAGCCTCACTCAGGATGTTGTGGGCCCTCAGGGGTGGTAGGCTCTCAACAGGGGCACAACATTGACCAGGAATGAGAGAGAAAGTGGTTCTTCAAGTCAGTTGATCCCAGACGTCCTTGTTTTCTGGTTACCTGAAGAAATGCAGGGGCAATGAGTCAGGCCAACGTGACTGGTACTGTGAAGCTGTCCAAGGTGATGGGAGATTGTATAACAGGCATATGTCACTCAGCTGTCCAGGGCAAGTGCTTCTATCCCTCCTTGTCATGAACAAATGCCAAGTTTTTATAAACTTTGAGGATAAGTCACAGACTTAGAAGCACATGATCGATGAGCAAATGAAAGAAAATAACCAGGACAAAGAAAGTTGGATGTTTACCAAAACGAGAAGCACCTGCCAGTACGCTTGTGATTATGAGCTATTGAAACAGACCTAGCCAGGTGATGGAAGTTGGATAGCAAAAACATGAAGGTCATAAGGAAAGTTACGCAGACTATCCAGCAGAGGCACAGAGTCAGCGTACCAATCCCTGTTATCTGACTGAGTGAGCAAGTTCTAACTGGAATCACAATGCACCTAGGATACCTGGCTGAAAGGAGAGGCAGGAAGAAAGTGTCTGGGTTCGACCAGTGAGAGTGCACAAGAGCCGAGACACAGAAGAGGCTGCAATCCCAGACACAGAGCCATGGTGGGTGACACACAGACCCTTGGACACCCAGCTACAAGCGCCTTTCCATCCTTCTTGAGTGCCAGGCATTCTTTCCCTGAACTTGCCATAAGCAGGTGCAAATTTGCCTTTTTTATGAGGTTTCAGAGATGGATGAGCACTCCAGCATAAGCACCTCCTACCTGCATAGTCTTCCAGTTTGAAACACCACTCTTTGTACTCTGCAGAACGCACATATTGGGTATCACTTCTAGAGGATGAATAGCTTAGCTTGATCCTCTTGCTGCTCTTGGACCCACAAGCTTGGGGGACTGGGCAGGCTGGGTTGTATTCTCACATGGAAAACAGAATCACTTTGAAATGGCCTCGATAGGGTAAAAGGGCAGACGTGGAAGTCTCCAGCACCAATGAGTCATGGAACTTAACAAGTTCTCCTTAGCGTCTCACTGGCACACATTCGAACAAGTTTCAGGGACTTTCCTCAAGTCAGCAGAGCATCCCCTGTTTTCCATCTGTGAAAAGAATGACCAAGCCACCACAAGAGTAATGGCCCTTGTATCTGTGTGTCCAAGGCGCTGTGGATCACCCACCATGTCTCTGTGTCTGGGATTGCAGCCTGTGAATATTCACGTTTGTTCAGAGAGGGAGGGAGGGTACCCTATCCCCTTCTGTGGTTCAGCAGTGAGCACCCGCTGTTGGCTTTCAAGTGTGAGAAAACACTTTCCAAACATGGGGACTAAAAAAGTCTAAACTACCATTGGTGCAACTCACTCAGGAGGAGAAGGGCTTGCCTCCTCACCAAGGATAAGAGGCTCATATGAGCTCTCATGTCCCGACAGTGGTAAATGGCAACAAGCAACACATGGGGAGACACAGAGACACACAGACACAAGCTTCTGGCACACACACAGAAGTATTGCCTGAACAGTGCTATGGCAGAAGCAAATAGACATACAGCGAACTCTGTACCCTAAGCTCTGCTGTCCCTGAAGAGTGGAGATCAACTATAGCAAATATATATATATATATATATATTTTCCTACTCCTTTAGCATCTGGACAGCAACAATCTCTCATACCACGAAGAAAGTTATCCAGCCACTTGGCACCCCTGCATATCCTTTGGATACTCAGGAAGAGCTCCCAGTTATTGACAGTTCCATGGGACACAGGAATGTGCTGTTCGGATTGTGGAACAGAAACCCATGGATGGAATTTTCAGAGCCAAGTTAATGACAGCACCTGGGGTGGTGGCAGATGCAAAACCCCACTACATCCCTGGAGCAAAATCTGGCCAGGTGGGGCCGCTGGAGCCCTGGAATCCCAGGAGATGCCCTCTGGTCAAGGGGCATTCTACAATAGTACCACCAACTACCCACTCTGCCATTGGTCTAGATTTGGGCCAGCAGCATTTGAGTGGCTCACAGTCTAGGGCCCCGACTGTTGGGCTGATCTCCCAGGGCCCATTCACCCTGTCCTGGGCTGTCTGCCACCCCTTCTTAAGCCTCAGGCCACCCCCAACAGAGCAGCCCTGCTTCCCGATCATCCTCCTCTCTCCCTGTCCCCATAGAGTACGTGGCCCTGGCTGGCTCCTCACCTGCTTCTGTTTTCACTCCAGACGCTGGTCTTGATAACTCGTTTTAGGGCAACAAATATAATTGCAGGTGTGTGGGGGTGAAACAGGGAATTGCTCAATGTCACCATGTGGAAAAGTGGGGTACCCAAGGTGGAACTTACTGTTTGTGCTGCCGTGCTTAGCCACGTGGACCCCCTTGAATGCTGAGGAGAGATAAGTGGTGACTGAATGCTGAGGCGAGATAAATGGTATTGCATTTTCTCCTTTGCTTTTCGCCTCTCTTCTTTTCACAGCTATTTCTAAGGCCTCCGCAGACAGCCATTTTGCCTTTTTGCTTTTATTTTCCATGGGTATGGTCTTGATCCCGGTCTCTTCTACAGTCTCACGAACCTCATTCCATAGTTTATCAGGCACTCAATCTATCAGATCTAGGCCCTTAAATCTATTTCTCACTTCCACTGTATAATCATAAGGGATTTGATTTAGGTCATACCTGAATGGTCTAGCGGTTTTCCCTACTTTCTTCAGTTTAAGTCTGAATTTGGTAATGAGGAGTTCATGATCTGAGCCACAGTCAGCTCCTGGTCTTGTTTTTGTTGACAGTATAGAGTTTCTCCATCTTTCTTTGCATAGAATATAATCAATCTGATTTCAGTTTTGACCATCTGGTGATGTCGATGTGTAGAGTCTTGTGTTGTTGGAAGAGGGTGTTTGCTATGAAAGCCTTCTTCAGCGATCAATGCAAATAAATAGAGGAAAACAACAGAATGGGAAAGACTAGAGATCTCTTCAAGAAAATTAAAGATGCCAAGGGAATATTTCAGGCAAACATGGGCTCGATAAAGGATAGAAATTGTATGTACCTAACAGAAGCAGAAGATATTAGGAGGTAGCAAGAATATATGGAAGAACTGTACACAAAAGATCTTCATGACCCAGTTAATCATGATGATGTGACCACCAATCTAAAGCCAGACACCTTGGAATGTGAAGTCAAATGGGCCTTAGAAAGCATCACTATGAAAAAAGCTAGTGGAAGTGATGAAATTCCAGTTGAGCTATTTCAAATCCTGAAGGATGATGCTGTGAAAGTGCTGCACTCATTATGCCAGCAAATTTGGAAAACTCAGCAGTGGCAACAGGACTGGAAAATGTCATTTTCTTTCCAACTCCAAAGAAAGGCTATGCCAAAGAATGCTCAAACTAGCGCACAATTTCACTCATCTCACATGCTAGTAAAGCAATGCTAAAATTCTCCAAGCCAGGCTTCAGCAATACGTGAACCATGAACTCCCTAATGTTCAAGCAGGTTTTAAAAAAGGCAGAGGAACCAGAGATCAAATTGCCAACATCCTTTGGATCATCAAAAAAGCAAGAGTTCCAGAAACACATCTATTTCTGCTTTATTGACTATACCAAAGCCTTTGACTGTGTGGATCACAATAAACTGGAAAATTCTGAAAGAGATGGGAATACCAGACCACTTCACCTGCCTCTTGAGAAATCTGTATGCAGCTCAGGAAACAACAGTTAGAACTGGACATGGAATAAAAGACTTGTTCCAAATAGGAAAAGGAGTACGTCAAGGCTGTATATTGTCACCCTGTTTATTTTACTTCTATGCAGAGTACATCACGAGAATGCTGGACTGGAAGAAACACAAGCTGGAATCACGATTGCTGGGAGAATTAGCAGTCACCTCAGATCTGTAGATGACACCATCCTTATGGCAGAAAGTGAATAGGACCTAAAAAGGCCTCTTAATGAAAGTGACAGAGAAGAGTGAAAAAGTTGTCTTAAAGCTCACCATTGAGAAAACGAAGATCATGGCATCTGGCCCAATCTCTTCATGGGAGATAGATGGGGAAACAGTGGAAATAGTGTCAGACTTTCTATTTTGGGGATCCAAAATCACTGCAGATGGTGACAGCAGCCATGAAATTAGAAAAAGCTTGCTCCTTGGAAGAAAAGTTATGACCAACCTAGATAGTATATTCAAAAGTAGAAACATTACTTTGCCAACTAAGGTCTGTCTAGTCAAGGCTATGATTTTTCCTGTTTTCATGTATGGATGTGAGAGTTGGATTGTGAAGAAGGCTGAGCGCTGAAGAATTGATGCTTTTGAACTGTGGTGTTGGAGAAGACTCTTGACAGTCCCTTGGCCTGCAAGGAGATACAACCAGTCCATTCTGAATGCGATCAACCCTGGGATTTCTTTGGAAGGAATGATGCTAGAGCTGAAACTCCAGTACTTTGGCCACCACATGAGAGGAGTTGACCCACTGGAAAAGACTCTGATGTTGGGAGGGATTGGGGGCAGGAGGAGAAGCCGACGACTGAGGATAAGATTGCTGGATGCCATCACGGACTCGATGAACGCGAGTCTGAGTGAACTCCAAGAGATGGTGATGAACAGGGAGGCCTGGCATGCTGCAATTCATGGGGTTGCAAAGAGTCGGACACGACTGAGCGACTGAGCTGAACTGAACTGATAAACGGTAACTCAACAGTGTCCAGAAAACACGAGGCCCAACCAATTCCAGTTCCTGTTTCTTCGCAGAGCAAATGTCACCAGATTTGGAATCTGGAGTGGGATTCCCCCAGGGAGTCCAAAACAGGCAAACTTTAAGGGGCGGGATGGAGAGGGGGTGCACATAGAGAGAGGGGGAGGGTGATGCCNTCCAAGAGATGGTGATGAACAGGGAGGCCTGGCATGCTGCAATTCATGGGGTTGCAAAGAGTCGGACACGTCTGAGCAACTGAACTGAACTGAACTTTCCTGGAGATGGTAGAATAGAGTGTTTAAGCCAATGGCATTTAGAGTCACATAGTTTGGGACACAGTGTAAACAGTGTCAGACTTTATATTTTGGGGCTCCAAAATCATAACGCAGCTCTAGCAGCGTTAACAGCTGTGTGATCTTGGGTAGCACCATGCCTGGCACACAGTAGGGCCTTATGTAATGGAAAGTGGTAGTGATTTAAGGAAGACGAGAACAAAGAGAAGAGAATTTGGGCAGGCGGATCCCTTAGAGACCTTCCTGCCACTATATAGATTGGTCAACTGAGGTCTGGAGAGGTTGAAGGGCCTGCTCTAGAAATCTCATTAGATGGAGAATTGGGGAGTAAACGCCACACCCTGACCCCCAGGCCAGTCTTCTCTCCAGACCTCCTCTGGGAGAGCCGGGGACACTAGAGGAGGCGGCAGAACCTATAAAGCGTGTTTTCAGTTGACTGCAAGCTTGGCCTAGAGCAGAGGAGCACACAGGAGTCCCAAGGGTGGGGTGGGTTTGCCGGCCTCTACAATTTAGGCAGCACAATGATTAGAAAAATATCTGACCTACTTGCTACAATTTGTAAATCAGGAAGTTTCATATGGGAGGGACAGGGAAACTCACATTACCTTATGTAAAATAGATAGCCAATGGGGATTTGCTGTATGACTCAGGGAACTCAAACCTGTAACAATCTGTAACAATCTAGAGGGATGGAATGGGGAGGGAGGTTCCAGAGGGAGGGGACATATGTATACCTATGGTTGATTCATGTTGATGTTTGGCAGAAACCAACACAATTCTATAAAGCAATTATCCTTCAATTAAAAACAAATTTTAAAAAAATTTTAAGGGGAAAAAAAATGCAAGTTTCTGAATTTAAAAAAAAAAAAAAATGAGAAGCCCTGGCCGACCTGGACCTTATTTATTCAGACAATAAGTCTTCGGGGCTGATCCATGCTGCTCCCTCTGGCTGGCTCCACGATCTGTTTGCCACAGTCCCCACCCTTCTCTATTGTCTCCTGGTTACTATAGCCTGCTGTTGCCTGCAGTGCACCTTCATGCCTGACCTCCTGTGTTCTGAACACATAGCCTGCTTCCCTCATGTATGTGACCTGCCCTGTCCTGTGGTCAGGCATTTAGTATTCTGGCCCTAGAGTGTTTCCTTTGAAAACAAATGTTTTAGGAGACAGAGCTATAAAACATGTTTTTATCCACCTGTACCATATTACCTTCTGTTTTCTTGAGTCATTTCTCCCAAACTCGTGGGGAATGAAACCTTCCTCCTCACATCATTTGGAAACAGAAAATTCTGCCTGTGGTCATAGTTCAGCCCTTTCTCTAGATTTCCTGCTCTGCCTTTCAGTTTGGATCTTACTAGGGGTTACAGTCCTCACTTTTCCAGTCTTTCCTTCCCCCAACCCTCTCCCCTTTGCCTGCCCACTAGGTGCCTCTCCTCCCCTCCTCCCTATAGAAGCTCAGCCCTGTGTTCTGTCCCCTGCAGCTCAGAGGGAGCCTGCCCTTCCTTCCTGCATCTGGCAGGCAAGAGAATCCAAAGACAGACAGAACTGCCAAGTAAGTGCTCTCTGTACCCAGGAGGTGGGGCAGGGGTGGGTCAGATGTCTTGAATTTCTTAGAGCAGGAAAAACAGTCATCGACTTCCCACCTGCATGTGTTGCCCTGCACAGTGGGATAAGCAGTCTTTACCTGCCTTCCCTCCACTTTTAGAGAATAAATGAATAAACGAAGTGTCTTGTCTATCTGGAACTTCTATTTAGACCTACACCACTTTCAAATTTGCTGTGGCCTCTGAACCAGCTTCCCTGCCTCCGCCTCTTCCCCTCCTACCATGCCTCAAATGCAACCAGCTCTCCCTCCGGCTTAAATGCCAACAGGAGCTCTCCATCACCTCCAGTATAACGTCTAAGGCCTTGGTCAGCTGGGTGCGTCCATCACCTCCAGTATAACGTCCAAGGCCTTGGCCAACAGGAGCTCTCCAACACCTCCAGTATAACGTCTAAGACCTTGGCCAACTGGTGCGGCCACCAAGCTTCCCAGCTTCATCTCTCGCCTTCCCATGAGTAGTGGGCACCCAGGCTAGGAAGCCACCCACTCTCACCTGCTCTTCGGCTTTGCCTGTGGTTCTTCCTCTACTAGGACAGCCTCCTGCCAGTCCTTTAGGGGTCAGCCTAACCCCCACCTCCGCCCTGACTCTGTCTCAGTGGTCAGCTTGTCTTCCTTCTTCTCTGCGCTTACACCTCTCTGCTGTGACCTGCTCAGCTGTGTGACGTTTGCAGATCTGAGGCTCTCAGACAAGGACCTTCGGATCTGTCTGTGTCCTCAGACCCTGGCACAGAGCCTGGCAGGAGGAATGGCTAATAACGACCTGAAGAACTGAAACGGTGCAGTACTGAATTTCAGCCAAGACACAGAAGGGTGTTTGAAACTGGAAGAGGTCATCCTTGGGTTTTTTGAGAATGTCTCCTGTTTCATACAAACAAAATTTCTGTCCTTCAAGGAGATGATCATGGGCTTCCTTTCCATTTGCAGTCACAAGGCCCTTCCTCTTCTTCCTCCCACAGAAATACATCCTTCCATCAAAGACACTGGGCCACAAAGTGCCGTGAGTTATGACTGACCATGTTATGGCTCTAAATCTCATTACTCCAAATGGACCATCAGCTCCTCAAGGGTAGATTTGTGATATTCCTCCATTCATCATCCATCCTTCTATTCATCCATCCATCCATTTATCCATCCATCTATCCATCTGACCATCCATCCAAGTAGCACGAATCCATCCATCCATCAGTCCTTTCATGCATCTGATCACTCATCTTCCCATCTATTCTCCAACTATCCATCCATTCATTCATCCAACCACAGGGTGATTGCCCCAGGTGTGGGTGATAGGAAATGCCTGGTGTAGCAGAAGCAGCAGCAAGAACACGGGGAGGTGCAGGTGAGCAGGAGCTTCAGAGGTGGGAGGCTGCATCCAGGAGCCCTCTGTCTGGGTGTCAGCAACACCAAGACATCGGCCTATGTTTAGGCAGCATCGTAGCACTGAGCTGGCATTCCAAGTGCTTCATTGCTCATTCATGTACACAAACATGCTCAATAAGAAAGATGCATTTTTCCTGTGCATGTCACTTTCTCTTACATAATGTGAAGTGTCTATTTATATACACCATATATGTCTATATATAAATATACAGACACACAGCACATACGTACAAGCACACGTGCACATTGCTTCTTTCTCCCTGACGTTCAGTCTACATAAAATAATTCACTGAAATGCAGACACTGTCATCATCATCTTCGTAAATATATAAGTACCACATCTTCTAATCTGTCACTAAGCCGTGTCTGACTCTTTCACGACCCCATGGATTGTAACCCGCCAGGTTCCTCTGCCCATGGGATTTCCCAGGCAAGAATACCCGAATGGGTTGTTATTTCCTACTCCAGGGGATCTTTTAGACTCAGGGATTGAACCTATGTCTCCTGCTTGGCAGGCTGATTCTTTACCACTGAGCCATCAGGGAAGCTATCACATCTTATACTTCTACATAATATTACATATGTATATATATATATATATATGATATTTATATAACTCTTTAGCGAAAACTACTTTACCAGGAAAATCGAATGCATCCTCACAACAGTCCCATAGGTTTGGTTTCCCCATCTCACAGATGTGGAGCCTGAGGCTCAGAGTGATAAAGTTACTTGCTCAGCGTCACACAGACAGAATGGGGTGCTGGGGTGGGGGAAGCAGTCCTGGAGCCCAGGTCTGCATGATTCCACCTCCCTGCTGCCTGTCCTAGAATTTCCAGGCCCAAAGTGACCTGAGAGAGTGGTCAGACGGCTGGCTGAGTCAGGAGCTGCCTGTGGCTGCCGAAGAGTTCCCCTCTATTTAAAGAAAGCGCCATTCGGGAAACGGGGATCCCGGCCACGGCTGCCCAGACCAGCTGGGCTCCAGGGACTCGTTGGAGCTGCCCAGCCATGAACAGCCCCTGCACAACACGTGCACTGACCCAGCAGTCAGAGGTGACCCCCAGAGGTCACTAGCCCCTGGTCGAGGAGAAGGAGCGCAGAGCAGTGATGATTTTTCCCGTGGACCACACAGGGAGGGGACTGGCCCGCCTGGGAATTTGTCCAGGCCTTCGGGTCAGACTGAGAATCATACGCACTAGCTTGGGTTATGTGTCTGACATCCATTAGGCACTTTCACATGCATTCTCCTAGTTACCCTTCAAGAAAGGTACCATTAATACCTCCATTTACAGAGAAAGTGCGGCACAGAGAAGTCAAGGGTCTGACCCAGACTCTCACAGCTACTAAGCAGTAGAGTTCTATTCAGTACAGTGTAACATCTATCCATCCATCCATTCATTCACTCATTCGATAAATGTTTATGACATGTCTCATAAACATGTACCAGACACTGTTCTAGGTACATTCATGGGTAAACAAAACTGACAAAATCCCCACCTTCATGGAGCTGGCATTCGAGTGCCACAGTGCCAGAGCCTGTTCAGTAACTACAGAAACAAAGAAAAGGGTGCTGTTGTCCAATGGAGGAGATACATCGCTGGAAAATTTAACAGCACTGTGGAAAGTTCAGTATGTTTTGACAGGGGTTCGCAAAGGGGCTGACAGAACAAAGGGTGGACATCAGGGAAGGCTTCCTGGAGGAGGTGTTACCTAAATTGAGCTCTGCAGAGAATGAAGCTCGAACCTGATCTCTTTTGGCTGCCGCACCCTTAAAGACCTTGACAAAGCTTGAGACCTGGCTTATTCTTTCAAGTACAGCTTGAGCAAGAGTCCAGAGGCAGCAGGCAGGTCTTGGGTTCAGGGAACTCGAGTTCTGGTTACAAAGGTCAGGGATCAACCCAGCTAAAGAGGACAGTGGACTCGGATGGCCTCAGGCTTTCAGGAAGCACTGGTGAGTTTTAAGCAGGAAAGTGGCCCAACGCCACTGAGGGTTTCAAAGATTCCTCTGAGGCTGAGTAGAGGCTGAAGTGGAGGTGGTGAGGATGGTGGCTGGATGAACTGCGGGCTCATCCAGGCAATGGCAGTGGAACTGAAAATTGTTTTGCAATTTATCTTTTTAGAGGCAAAACTATCCTTGCTCATTAAAATACAAGGAAGGAAGGAAGGGAGAGATCAGGGAGGGAAAGAAGGAGGAAAGAAAGAAGGCAAGAAGATAGAAGGAGGGGAGAAACATAACTAACAGCAAAGTCAAGCCAGCATTCTCTTTTGAAACATTTTAACATTTTATTATGAACTATTTCACAGGGATAATTGAATGCAGTTTATACTAAATCATAAAGCATGATGATGAAACAAATACCCATAACCCCTCCATTCAATGTAGGCGCTAGAACTTGCCGAAGCCATCCTAGCTGAGGTGGATCCACCTTGATGCCCTCCCCACCCCTATCCCCACAAATCCAAACCCACTGTGAGCTGACCACACCCTGCGTTTCACTTTTTGTCTTTACCAAACACAATGTGTGTCTAATGTGCTTATGTGCTTATTTTCTTGTTTTCAAGCTTTATCAAAAACGCATCTTGGATCCTTCTGCAACTTGCGTTTTAAGTTCAGCAGCCTGTGTCTCCAGTTTAACCATGTTGCCCCCGTGACTCCAGGGGTTTTTGTTTTTGTTTTTCTAAATTGGGCTTCCCAGGTGGGCTCAGTGGTAAAGAATCTGCCTGCCAATGCAGGAGACACAGGTTTGTTTGATCCCTGGGTCAAGAAGACCCCCTGGAGGAGGAAATGGCAACCCACTCCAGTATACTTGTCTGGGAAATCTCACGGACAGAGGAGCGTGGGGTCGCAAAAAAGTCGGACACAACTTAGCGACTAAACAACAATAGTTGACGTACAGAAATGTTATATGTTACAAATGTACAATATAGTGATTCCCAATTTTTAAAGGTTATATTCTATAAAGTTATTAATAAAATACTGGTTACATGTCCTGTGTTGTACAGTATATCCTTGTAGCGTATTTTATATCTAAGTTTGTGCCTCTTATTTCCCTTATNGTTACAAATGTACAATATAGTGATTCCCAATTTTTAAAGGTTATATTCTATAAAGTTATTAATAAAATACTGGTTACATGTCCTGTGTTGTACAGTATATCCTTGTAGCGTATTTTATATCTAAGTTTGTGCCTCTTATTTCCCTTATTTTATACCTAGTACTTTGTACCTCTTGCTTCCCCACCTCTCTACACCCCTCCCTTCTCTCCACTGATAACCACGAGATTGTTCTCTATGTCTGATTCTTTTTTGTTTTATTCACTAGTGTGTTGTATCTTTTAGATTCCACATGTAAGTGATATCAAACAGTATTTGTCTTTCTCTGACTGGCACGTGTTTCACTTAGTATAATGCCCTTCCAGTCCATCCATGTTGCTGCAAATGGCAACATCTTATTCTTATAACTGCGTGGCATTCCTTGTGCATATATATACATATGTATCTCATGTATTCTTTTACCCACTCATCTGCTGATGGGCACTCAGGTTGCTTCCATAGCTTGGCCACTGTAAATAATGCTGCTGTGAGCACTGGAGTGCATGAATTTTTTGAATCCATGTTTCTGGGTTTTTTGGATATATACCTAGGAGTGGGACTGCTGGATCATATCGTAATTTGACTTTCAGTTTTCTGAGAAAGCTTCATACTGTTTCCACGGTGGCTGCCCCAGTTCACACTCTCCCCCGTGCAGGAGGTTTCTCTCCACACCTTCGCCAACACTTGCAACTTGTGTTCTAATGGGAGCCTCGCTGACAGGTGTGAGGCGATATCTCACTGTGGCTCTGATCANCGCGTAGAGGGGAGCACGGGTGCGGAGCGCAGCGCGGAGCCTGGAGCCCAGCCCTGGGTAGACAGCGACGCCACGCCCCGCGCCGCGCGCTCCAGACTCCCAGCCTCGGCTTCCGAGTGAGACCTGGCCATTACCCCCGCCTTCCCCACCCTGGCCTCATTGTTCTGTTTATAGAGAGAAGAGGAGAAAAGTGGGTTAAACATTTTTCTTTTCAAAACCACATCACCTAGGGTGATTAGACTTAAACGCGGTAAATTCTTCCTTCACTAATTTGATCGGTGGGGGAAAAAGCTTTTGGAAGCTAGATATGAGTACACATAATTCAGATACAAAAGAGGTCAAGGTCTTTAACTGAGCCAACTGATATAACAGTTTTGTAGGTCAAACAGTGCCAAACATCCGCAATTTTCATAGGCTCCGCCGGTATCAAGAGACAGATACCAAACGAGGTTCCGGATCCAAGGCCTCCAACCCCAACCCCTGGGTCTTGCGCCTCCAGGGCCCCTCGGTGGCCCCGGGGGACAGGCAGGGAGGGGCTGGAGCTCAGGCGGCGGCTGGAAGCACCTCTCCCGCGGAGCGGGATGCGGAGAAGGGAAAAGAGGCGAAATAGGTTTGCTCTGGACCACTTCGCCCTGCCCCACCCTCCCAGGCGGAGCCGGGGAGACCNGGCCCCGGGGGACAGGCAGGGAGGGGCTGGAGCTCAGGTGGCGGCTGGAAGCACCTCTCCCGCGGAGCGGGATGCGGAGAAGGGAAAAGAGGCGAAATAGGTTTGCTCTGGACCACTTCGCCCTGCCCCACCCTCCCAGGCGGAGCCGGGGAGACCTCCGGCTCAGATTCTTGGCAAAGGGGAAGGGGGCTGGGGAGGAGGCCCTAGAGCTCTCTTTTCCAGCCCTGCGGTCTAGAACAGACAGGACGCCCCTCGCTGTGCGCAGACCCCGGACGTTGCTCGGAGTCCGGGCTCGGAGCCGCTCCCAGCCCACAGAGTGGCTCTGCAGAGAGGCCGGCCCGAGCCCCGCCCGGCCACACAAAGGCGCGGCCCCACCCCAGCCGGCCGCGGGGCCGCAGAGGTGACCCCTTCCCAGGAGTGCGAGGGGCGCTTCTCTTGCCCTCCCACAGTCCAGGGAGCCTGGGATTGCTTCCCCCAGCCGAAGCACACGACTCGCGCCCTGTTCAGGTGGAGACCCCTTGGGTGGTCTTGGTGCGAGAGACCCTCGCTCCTCGAGGGAGGGCTCGGCCCCACCCTTCCCAGCTGGGGCGCAGACCCGACAGCGGCGGGCCGGATGGGGGCGCACTTGGCGAGCAGGCGCGTGGATCGCAGCCAGCCCTGCAGAGCCCCGCGCCGCGCCCTGCGCGCCCCTCCCGGGAGCTGGGCGCTCGCCCCCGCGGGTGCAGCCCAGGAGACCGGTTTCTACGCAGTGTCCTGAACTACCCCAGCTCCCCACAGTCGTGGTTCGCCCTCAAGTCGGGAAAGGGGCTGAGAATGGGGGGTGGGGGCGATCTGGCTCTGCGCTCTTCACCCCCACCGAGAGGTTTCTGCTGCAGGAGGGCTTCTGCAAACTCATCACCATCATCAGTATTACTGC
>SJYV01035897.1:0-13272 GCA_006410875.1 Neotragus pygmaeus
TTTTTTTTTTTTTTTTTTTTAATCTCTGCCTGAGAAAACAGATTTTCAGCTCCTGAGGGCAGATGCGTGTTTTTTTTCCTTTTTCTGTGTCTATTAACACATAGTAAATACTCCTTGATTAAAAATAAACTTTAGAGAAATATCACAAACTGATTCCATCTTAGAAAACTCACAGTGTTTCTTGATAATAAGTGACATCAGTAAGAAGTCATTACAAGCCTTTAATACGTATAGACTGGTTTATATATTTGGCTGTAAGCTGCATAGAAACTGAAAAGGAAAGAAAAAAAACAGTGAACTTAGAGCAGGTCCGTTTCCTGGTTAGACCGTCTTTTTCCTGAAATTGATTGTTATTGGAGTCGAGTTGATTTAGGGTTGTGTTAGCGTCTGTGGGAGTTTGTTGTTCGTCGCTCAGTCGTGTCTGACTCTGCGACCTCAAAAACTGTAGCACGCCAGGCCTCCCTGGCCTTCACCATCTCCCGGAGTTTGCTCAGACTCATATCCATTGAGTTGGTGTTGCCATCCAACCATCTCATCCTCTGTTGCCCCTTTCTCCTCCCGCCCTCAGTCTTTCCCAGAATCAGGGTCTTTCTCAATGAGTCAGGTCTTTATATCAGGTGGCCAAAGTATTGGAGTTTCAGCTTCAGCATCAGTCCTTCCAATGAATATTCAGGACTGATTTCCTTGAGGATTGACTGGTTGGATCTCCTTGCAGTCCAAGGGACTCTCGAGTCATCTCNTCAATGAGTCAGGTCTTTATATCAGGTGGCCAAAGTATTGGAGTTTCAGCTTCAGCATCAGTCCTTCCAATGAATATTCAGGACTGATTTCCTTGAGGATTGACTGGTTGGATCTCCTTGCAGTCCAAGGGACTCTCGAGTCATCTCCAACACCACAGTTCAAAAGCATGAATTCTTCAGTGCTCAGCTTTCTTTATGGTCCAACTCTCACATCCATACATGACTACTGGAAAAACATAGCTTTGACTAGCTGGACCTTTGTTGGCAAAGTAATGTCTCTGCTTTTTAATATGCTGTCTAAGTTGGTCATAGCTTTGCTTCCATGGAGCAAGCATCTTTTAATTTCATGGCTGCAGTCACCATCTGCAGTGATTTTGGAGCCCCCCAAAATAAAGTTTGTCACTGTTTCCACTGTTTCCCCATCTATTTGCCATGAAGTGATGGGATCAGATGCCATGATCTTGGTTTTTTGAATGTTGAGCTTTAATTAAGCCAGCTTTTTCAGTCTCTCTTTCACTTTCATCAAGAGGCTTTTTAGTTCCTCTTTGCTTTCTGCCATAAGAGTGGTGTCATCTGCATATCTGAGGTTATAGCAAAGTGTTATATACATATGTACACTGTTTTTTAGGTATTTTTACCCATCTGGGTCACCACAGAGTATTGCGTAGAGTTCCCTGTGCTGGACAGTAGGCTCTCACTAGTTACCCTTTATATATAGTAGTGTGTATATGTCATAGAGAAGTCAGTGTGTGATTTTCATCTGGTTTCTTTGGCAAACTCAGCAACGCAGGCGGAGACCTCATAACGAAAACGGCCCTTGACTTCTGGCGGGCCGGGAGGAAGAGAGAGGACATCCAGCTGAGGGACCTGGAGGCAGTGCTGTCTGTCGGGGTCTTCAATAACAAACACAGTGAGTCTCCCTGCGTGGGTGCCCTCCGCCCGGCCCACGGCATCACCCTTCTCTCTCTCTCTCTCTTTTATTTTGACTCTGCGGCTTGTGGTTTCTTAGTTCCCCAACCAGGGATCGGACCCGTGCCCTCTGCAGTGGAAGCTCAGGTCCTAACCACCAGATCGCCAGGAAAGTCCCAACCATCTCTCCCTTTCACAGAACCACAGAATCCGCTCACCCCTGTAGCTTGGCTGAAGTAGGGACTTTTTTTTTTTGGAGGGCGTGCTGTTGTAGAAGCGTGGGGGTAGCCAGCCAACCCTACATCAGGCTTGACCAAGAGCGAATCTTGAGGGCCGCAGACGTGGGGAGTGTGCCGGGGTGGGGAGCAGAACAGGCCCTGTAGGAGCCGCACACTGGCAGGCTGACAAGGACAGAAGCGGCAGGAAACCGAGCTGTGCCCTGTTTCCCAGGTGGCCTGTGGCACAGCGGCCTGATAGACCGGAACCTCATCGACTACTTCATTCCTTTCCTGCCCCTGGAGTACAGACATGTGAAGATGTGCGTGCGGGCGGAGATGAAGGCCCGCGGTTCTGCCATCGACGAAGACGTCATCACCCGAGTGGCAGAGGAGATGACGTTCTTCCCGAAGGACGAGAAAATATACTCAGACAAGGGCTGCAAGACCGTGCAGTCACGGCTGGATTTCTACTGAGCCCTCGGCAGGTGGGCTGAGACGCGACCGGGCGCCCAGCAGACCGGGGGCCGGGCCTGAAGAAGCACTTTGAAGACCTCCTCGGGGTTTGCACATTTGCACCTGTGGACTCGTGGGATCCAGAAGGTTCTAAGGGTTGATTTGTGAAACGATGCTCTGCTGTCGAGTGAACTTGTGTTGCAACATGATGGCAACACAGCTGTTCATCACAGTTGGAAATGAAGTTTTGAAATCCGCCTCCCCCACACACTTAACTGACCTTGACAGAAGTGCCTTGAAAACAGAGGCCAGGGACTCTTTCTGACCCAAAGGTACCCACACCCCAGAAGCTGAACTTAAGTTCAGGGGCTAATGAAAGCCAGGGAGCATTGGTTTTCACCTGCCAGAAACACTCTTCAGCTCTTTTACAGAACATGTTCACCAAGATGAAGTAGTTTCAGGTAACATTGGTGGCACCTTCCGGCACAAATTGTCCAGTGGGAGAACCCAGGCTGAGCACACGGCTGGGTGAACCGTCTGCTTGTGGGGCGGGGGCTCCGTGCCAGGCCCCTGTGGCCCTGCAGAACGGGCAGGACCTCTCCTTCTGTCCGTGGGCTTTGCTGCTGTTTACAACCCTCGTCATGGGATCCCATCTCCAACTCTCACTTGGTGTTGACCGCAGCCTTTCTGGTACTACTGCTCCTCCTGAATTTCAGCCATGGCTCCGGGTCCCACCAGCCATCTCATCTCTGGAGATGGATCACAACGCAGCCGTTGGCTTTGAGTTTGAGTCCTTGGTTCCCATGGTGGAATGTTTGTTACAGTTTACATGTCGGTCAGCTTTTCACTTGATTGCACAGAACCGTTTGAAATCCGCAGAACCCCATCTTTCTCCACAGATGACATGTGCCAACTGGACGATCAGCTTGCGTTGCCAAAGAGAAAGTATTGTACACTAGAACTGCTTGAGTTTTCAAGGATATGGCTATTTTTAATAATGTTTTTACTTGGGAATCTTAGATAATAGAGAAATGAAACGTTGCTTATTTTAAAACATGGGAAGGGATGATTGCCTGTTTCTTCATCAGATGCTCTTAAAACAGACGGTCTTGGCTGGTCCTGGGTGTCATCTAAGAATGATGTCCTTTATGGTGGTGCCAGGCTGCACAGCCCTGGCCTTGGGGAAATAAGACTTTGATTCCAGCCAATGTGAATCGCTCTATCTTGTGGTTGCAGTGCAACTGAAGACACGTAATGAGAACATGCAGCTTTTATATATATAAGATGTGGCAGAATGAATGTTCCTACAGCATGGCCATGCCTTATAGAGGATCACACTTAAGTCTTTAAAAAATGTCAAGGTGAGGCTTGAAACTTACAGTACATGTCCTCAAGTTGGATCTAAGTTAAATTTCTTTTATAACCTTTTGGGTTTCTGGTCAGGAGGAGATAAGATTTCTTGTTTACAATGATGCAATAAACTCAAGACGTGTTGGCTACCTTTGAACTGCTGTTACTGACTTGTAACTTGAAAAGGCCACAGATGCCCACGGCCCAGCCTTCTCACCCCAAGTAAGACGTAGATGAGCTTGGACTGACCTACTGAATGTCAAATAATAAAGCTTAAATTTTATCATGAGATGCCACTTGCAGAGTTTTTTTCTGGTTTATTTGGGAGCTCTGAAGTTTGAGCTGAGGAAATGGTCTTTAATAACTTGGGTGAATTGGGCTTACTGGACAGACACGCTGGTTGGCTGTCTTCACATCGTTTACCTTAAAGGCTGTTCAGTACAAAGGTAAACTGGATTAGATGATGAGTCACTCCTCGGGTAATTTTTGTGGATGTAAGTACCATCAGAAAGAGCTGGTCCTACGTTAATTTTTGGCTGCACTCCATGGCACCGGGGGTCAGAGCCACACCCCCTGTACTGGAAGGCAGAGCCGTAATCACTGGATCACTGGGGAAGTCCCAAGCTGGTTTTCTTTCAAATAGATATGTTCTAAAACTAATGCAGGCAGGAAAGCGAGGCCCTAAAACGTGATTTATGGCTGCCATTCTGGACCTAAAGTGTGGCCGAGCACAGACCAGGAAACCTGCTTGCCCAGAACCTGGGAATAACGAGATCCTTGTTACATTAACCAGATCTGAGCTTAATCCCTCAACCTGGGCTCTGCAGTGAGTTATTTGTTCACACTGGCTCTCCCCAGGACCAAGGATGGAGTCCTTTCTAGAAAGCTGAGACCCTCCACCATCAGGTCACCCACTCCCCCATTTGCAGGTTGGAAGTGCGCACCCCGTGGTGAGCCTGCCCTGTCCCCATCGGGGTCCCCGGGCACTGCTGCTTCCACCTCTCCCCAAGCAGCCTCGTCTGGAAGACTGACCTTTCTAGGTGAGTCAGGGGACCCCAGTGTCCCCTAATAGGGGCTCCCAGGGGCTGGGGACTTCAGATGAATGGATAGCCCCAATTTGTGACTCCTGGGGACACAGCAGGCCAGCTTCAGGGCAACATCAGGAACTTTCCAGTGCTCGGGGGTGCCTTAGAGGGCCTGGGTGGCCTTAGTTCCTGTACTGGGTGCGTAGCCCTGAGGCAGGGAGTCCCCTGTTTTCTGTGACTGCTGAAAGACCGCCCCTGTGAGCACTGCAGCCACTCACACCCACAGGAGCCCTTGTAGGCACACGTGTGTGCACAATACAAGGTATTTAGGCCCCTACACTGCTCTCGCTCCTGCCTGGCTTCTCAGTGGGGGCTAGGGCTCCAGACTTGAATGAACTTCACAACTGGGAGGTGGGAGCTCCGTGAACCCGAGACACCGGACACCCCAGGGAACTGAGCGGAGCCGGAGCCCCCCAGATCCTCAGCTGTGTCGCGCTCCTCCCCATTTCGGCCTGGGATGCACTGTTAGGTCTCAGTTCACAGCTCAAGCACAGAACGTAGGGCCTCGAGGTGGGTTCAGGAATCAACCATTTTATTGTAAAGTGTCAGCACTTGCATTTAACAAATAGAAACGCCGTGCTCAGCATCACGGGGGAGAAGCTAAGCTTTCCTAGAGGTTTGGGGAGTTCTGATTAAACATGATGAAAATGAGTAAAAAAAATATGAAAAAACGTATTTTTATGAAAATTTGGCAAAACCTGCCACTGAGTGCATGACTCATTCAGGAATGGAAAGCAGAGAGGGGCCTTTTCAAAGCTGACTGACAGGCAAGCAATATGCTTGCAGACACTTTTCTTTCCAGGAAATTCTGTTTCTAGCAAATTGTTCGCAGTGTTACTAAGATCATTCACAGTGTTACAGTTCCTTCTTGGGAAGGACACTTGGGCCTTATCTGTGATGGGCCTGAGTGTGTCTGTCTTCTATCTAAGGCTCATCGCCCTTGTGATGGTCATCCCATGGCAGGTCTGCTCGCTGCTCCAGCCTCGGTCCCCAGTCATGCCACCCTAGAGGACAGACTGAGGGCAGCAGGCGTGGGCATTTATGCAGTAGTGACATCACAGCGTACATTGTAATGATAGGAAATTATGAAAACACACACACAAATCAACAATTTAAGAGTCTGAAAAGTTTCTCATAATGTTAAAAACCATTTTAAATAAAATATTATCACATTTTTCAGTAAAACTGATTCATCCTTCCTTGAAACAGAAACACTTGAAATTAAAACATGATTTTTAAAAAAAAGTCACGCGCCCTGGCTGGGCTGGGCTGGGGGCTGGCTCCCCTCCTCGCAGGCCCCGGGGCTGCTGTCCGTCTCCATCCGTCACTCACAGCCTGTAGGTTCTGCTGGATGAAAAAATACTGCTGGGAAGTGCCTGTCCTGTTACACAGGAAGAACTCATTTTACTCTCTTCCAGGGCTGCTCTGGCGCCATCAGTCATCGTAGTAGTAATCTAACTTGGTGAATACGGTTTTGCAGCCTTTGTCGGAGAAAACTCTCTCCTCTTTGGGGAAAAACGTCATTTCCTCAGCCACCCGGCTCACAATGTCCTCGTCCACCTCGTAGCCTCGGGACTGCATTTCGACTCTGATGCACATCTTCAGGTGTTTATATTCCAGCGGGAGGAATGGAACAAAATAATCGATGAGGTTTCGGTCAATTAAGCTGCTGTGCCAGAAGCCACCTGGAAAAAAGAAAAAGCTGCTGTTCATCCACCGTCGGTCTGCCCATCTGCCCACATCGGCTGGGTGTCGACCACAAGGTGGGGCCCCGTGCCTGCCCTCCGCGGGGACTGGTCTAAGCAGCAGGCAGACTAACCAGGGAGCTCGCCCAGCTCATCAGCAGCCGATGACAGGGTGGCGCCACGGTGGGCGGGGAGGCCTCTCAAGACTCAAGACCTCAAGCGGGAAGGAGGCTCACTGGCCCTCCCCGGACAGACAGGCCATGCAGGCAAGGGACCAGAGACAGGCTGGCAGGCTCACAGAAGGGGAAGGTGACGGGAGTTCCCGGGGAAAGACCAGCCTCTCGGAAATTTGCGACTGGCTGGGGTTCCCGTGGCTGGATCAGTGACAGGGTGGATACTCACTGCTGCCGCCACCGTGTCCAAACCCTCCAGAGTGTTTGGGGGACCAAAAGCTAGAGCCCCAGTAAAGTGTGAAGACAGTGCTGCTGAGGCCGCAGGGCGGGCACGGGTCCTCCCAGACCCCCAGCCTCTGGACCCCCCACTCCCTCCTCCGAGGCGAGCCAGCTCTGCTTGGTCCCAGCCCGAGGTTCTTCAGAACTGTCTCCCCTCCCCCCCTCCCGCTTCCGTCCTGTGCCGTAATCCCGGGCTGGCTCTGCTGCCCCTCCCACCCGGGGCTTCCCCGAAGCTACCAAGCGCTTCTGTGACACCACCCGGAGGCCCTGGAGTTCACCTCGGTTCTGACGATGCGGCACCCGGAGACTGCGTCAGGTCCCACAGGCCAGGCGCTGCCCCCCGAGACAGCCCCCCAGCCCCCGACGGGACGTTCCGGCTGTCCTCTGTGCTTCTGAGGGGCCCCTCCTTGGGTTCAATTTCTTTGTAAGTGGAGCTCATGGAACTCAGAGAAATGTTTTATGACTAGACTACCGGTTTATTATAAAAGGATATGACTCAGGAACAGCCAGCTGGAGGAGACGCAGCGGGCAAGGGATGTGGGAAGGGGCATGGAGCTCCCATGAACTCTGAGCCCATCACTCTCCCCAAATCTCTGTGTCTTCACCAACCTGGAGCTCTCCGAACCCTGCCCTTTAGGGTTCTTACAGAAAATTCTCTACGTAGGCATGACTGATTAAATCACTGCCCACTGGCGACTGAGTCAACCTTCAGCTGCCCCGCCTCTCCCCTCCCCAGGGGCCTGAAAGCTCTAACCCTCCAATCCAGGGCGGTTCCCCTGGAAAGCGCCCCCCACCTTAGGTATTCTCCAAAAGTCACCTCACTGAACACAGACTCTGGGTGGCTGAAAGGGGCTTGTCGGGAACATCAAGACACTGTTATGGCTCTCACTACTTGGAAAGTCCAAGGGCTTTAGGAGCACTGGGCCAGAAAATGTGGACAAAGGCCAGACACACGTTTCTTACTGTCAGTCACGGCATCACAGCTGGGGTTTATTCTTTTCCTGCCCAACAGGGCTTTTCACACAGCAGGGGCTCAGTAAACATCTGACTGCCTGGATGGGGTGGAGGCTGTGGCCATGGGAAAGAACCAAACTGAGTGCTGGGCGGTAGGCCCGCAGCAAGTGGGACAGCCCTGGCCAGTCTCCCAAAGCCCTGCCGGACTTGCCTGAGGCTGGAGACAGAGCACGGCCAGGCAGACGCTGACCTGCTTCGCGGGTTCACAACGGAGGGGCCGCCCAGTCAGCCAGTAAACAGACGACCCCCGCAAGTGCCAGGGGCTGTGAGTGCTGAGTGGGGGCCATCAGGGAAGGAGGGCAGAAGACTAATCAGCCAGCGAGTCAGGACAACCAGAACCCCCAAACAGAGAGACCCCTGAGAGTGCTCAGCTGGAGCAAGTGACTTTACAGAGCGCTGGTGGCCACTCCCTGGTCCGTCCTCAGCCTGACAGCCTCTCCCGACATGTCCTCACCCAAGTGCACTGGGACTTCGGCCGCCTGCTCCACACCTCTGCTCCCACGCCTCCAACGCGTCATTTCCCCTGCTCCCTGCAAACTTGCTCCTCCTGGAGGCCGCCCCCTGAACGAATGGGGCGGGGCAGGGGGGCCCTGCCAAGTGCTCAGACCAGATCCTCCATTCGTTTCTCATTCCCACACAGCCCTTTAGGAAATCTCATTGTTTCTACCTTCAAAATACACGCCAGGCGGAGCGTGACCGACCACCCCCACTGCTGCGACGCCTGGCCAAGCCACCAGCACCTGCCCCCTGGGTTGCCGCAGCCGCTCCTCGCAGGCTGTCCCCCCGCCCCCACTGCCGCCTTCAGTTCTCCACCTGGCAGCCAGGCAGTCCTGTTAACACAAGGACTCCCGTTTCCACTCGCAGCCGCGCCCTGCTGCGGGTCCCCAGGCCGCCCACCACCTGCAGCCCACCCCGAGCTCCAGCTCTCATCTGGCCTCCTGCTCTTCTCCTGCGTCCTCTGCGCCCGGGCACTCCCCCACCACAGGGGCCTCGAGCGTGCCCTTCCCTCTGGTGCACTGCTTTTCTCTCGTTTCCACATGGCTCCCTCACTCCTCAGGTCAGCTCAGATGTCACCCTCACGTGAGCCTGCCCTCACCACTCTATTTAAACTGCAGCCCTTCCTTGTCGGGCTGTTCCTCTGGGGCACAGACCCTCAGAGTTCCATGGCAAGGCAAGGAAGCAAGGGGCCTCAGGGCCCATCTTCACCAAAGCCTCCCCGGTAGCCTTCCTTGTTCCACCATCTGCTTTGATTTAACTGAAGGAAACAGGAAACAAATATTTAAGATCCTGAAGATCAACGAAGTTCCTCTTTCTTAAGTGTGAGTAAAAGTCCCCTGAAGTGTGTTTACACAGATTCCCTCAGGAATTCAGACCTCAGCAGGCCTGGGGAAGAGACTGAGAATCGATCTCAGGTGATGGGGAGGCTGTCAGTCTAAAACAGGGATGCAGGATCATGAATGGGGCCAGGGGAGGGGTTTGGTGGTAGAAGCAGATAACCCCATTTAATGCGCTTTCTTTTCTTTCACTCCACTGCACTGCATGTGGGATCTTACTTCCCTGACCAGGGTTCGAACTCACAGCCCCTGCATTGCAAGTGTGGAGTCTTAACCACCAGACCGCCAGAGCAGTGCCCCCACTTACTGTTCTTGTTATTGAAGGCTGACACAGACAAGGCATGCTCCATGTCTTTGAGCTTGATTTCTTCCCTCTGCTTTCCACTTCTCCAGAAATCTAAAGCCACATCTGTGATCCTTTCTGCTCCAGCATTGCTGCGGGACAATTCCAGTGAATAAGGACTGGGGTGTTTCTCCCCGAAACCCCCAGGGCTGAGGCTCAGAGCTCTTCAACCACGTCCCGGCCCCGACGTTACCTGAGAAATATGAAGATGGCTTTCTGATAGGAGACCCCATCCAGGTTGTCGTAATAGTCTAGGTAAGGCTTGATGGCGTCTATGAGGCCGGCGTGCATCTTGTCCATTTCATCAAATATGAAGATGGACCTTGCACAGGCACTCACGTTGCCACGAATCCATGACTGTAACTGATCCTAAGTGACAAGGGGGAAGCCAACAGAGATTCTCAGAAGTGCGACTGACACAGCCAGAGGGAGCACCGTTAACATGGCAACTGGGGTCTACAAAGGCTGCACTGACAAGAGCTTACTGTGTGCTTCCTGCTGTGCTGAGAACTTCACACGAGCTCTTCTGTTCCTCACCACAACCCCACAGAGTGGGCATCATCATGCCCATTTTACAGATGAGAAGACCGAGGCACAAACAGCATAATCAACCGAGGTTCCAAAATTTCCCCAATGTTACAAAATTGGGCTGTAACAGAGTGAAGATCTGAACCCCACCCTGCCTGATTCCAAGGCCCCACACCCTGATTATAATTCTTGTCCTGTGACATGTCACATGGATGCTACATTGCTAGTCCTGTCATCAAAATGAACACGTTAAAATGTATCCTGTGGACACCAGCCTTCTTGGGAGAAAGCAGAGACCGAGCAACCTCTTCCCTGATTAAGTCTTTGGAAGAGCCTGGAGAAGGGTTCTAACGTCTCGAGAAAGGTAAGGAGACCTCAAGAGCACACGTGCTCAAGGATGAGTGTGGGGAGGCAACATTTCTGAGTTTCTGAAACAGTGCCTGGAGACTGCTGGAATAAATCTGCTTAAACAGAACATTCCCTACGAACATTATGTAGGTACTTCTTGTATTAAGCAATCAAGATGAGAAGGAGAAGAGGACCCTTTTCATCAGAAATTTGAGCTATGGTTTTAAAATGCTTTCCTAGATGTTTCTCCTTACGATAAGGAGAGGGCTTCCCAGGTGGCTCCGTAGGTAAAAGAATCTGCCTGCAATGCAGGAGACACAGGAGACCTGGGTTTGCTCTCTGGGTCAGAAGATCTGCTGAAGGAGGACATGGCAATCCACTCCAATATTCTTGTGTAAAGAATTCCATGGACAGAGGAGCCTAGCAGACTACAGTCCATGAGGGTGCAAAGAGTCGGACACAACTGAAGCAACTAAGCACACACACAAGGTAAAAAGAAAGAGTTAGCTATTAGTTTCTGAGGAAAATTCTGGAAGTTACGAGATAGGTCTTGACTTCTTATGATCTGGAGTTCTGCTTGGCTACTCAGACCATGTGTACAGTGTTCCATGGGCGCCTATTAACCAAAGCAGTAACTTTGCTTTGTTCGTGCAAAGTCACTTCAGTTGTGCCTTACTCTTGCGACCCCATGAACTGTAACCGATCAACTCCCTTGTTCCTGGGATTCTCCAGGCAAGAATACTGGAGTGGGTTGCCATGCCCTCCTCCAGGGGATCTTCCCAACCCGTGTCTCTTAGCTCTCCTGCGTTGGCGGGTGGGTTCTTTACCACTAGCACCACTTGGGAAGCCCAACTCTGCTCTGTAGATATGAACTAACCTCTATTTACAGAAGAACCTCAGGAGAGCTGGAGTGACTTGAACAAGGCCACAGAGTGAGTCACTGTTTAAACCAGAATTCCCTCAGGTCTGGCGGGCTCTAGCAGCCAAGGCCTTCCATTCTGTTCCTCCCTCTTAGAGACAACAGAGAGTGTACATGGAGCACTCACTACAGGCAAGACCCTGTTCTAAGCACGGTTCACCCGTTTTATTGTGATCATCCAAAACTCATCAAAGCAGTTAACTACTGCATTTCTTATTTCACAAACCAGGAAACTGAGGTGCAGGGAGGTTACGTAACTTGCTCAGTCACACAGCTATTAAGCAGTGAAGATGGAATGCTAACTAGGAAGAGCAACTTGTCCCTATTTGCCTGGAACTTTCCCAGTTGTAGCAGCGAAAGCCTCACATCCCAGGAACTCCTGGGCAGTGACCCTGATGCTCATCCACGCTGAAGGGAAAAATGTGTTCACACAGGTGAGACAAAAAAGAAAAAGGCAATAGTTACCAATGATATGAACGCTCATGTGCTGAGCATCATGTTACATACTTGACAGGTTTAAGAGCTCAAGAAATTCTCAGACTTCCCTGGTGACACAGTGGTTAAGACTCCCAGCTTTCACGCAGGAGGTGGCACGGCTTCAAACCCTGGTCAGGGAACGAAGACCCAACGTGCTACGTGGCATGGTCAAAATTTTTTTTAAAAGAAATTTTCACAACTGCCATTTGACAGATGAAGAACCTGAGTCTCAAGAGAAGTCAGGTGACTCTCCCAACATTACACAACTGACAGGGGGTAGCCTGGGGCTCAAATTCAGGTGTGTCTGCCCCGGAAGCCAGGCTGTTATATCAGTGAGTTCAAGTATAAACGCAAACTTAGGCCTTCCTAGAAATGTTTTCCCTTTTATAAAACGTGTTAGATTTGAAGAGCTTTAATCAGGATTTGATTACGTCCATCTCTAAGGTCCTACCACACCACTTACTACCCGCACCTGGTACTACCTGCACCTGTTTTCAGAAAGCAGCTTTGATGGTGTCATTGCTTCTGCCATCTCCAACCCTGTAATTTCCACACTTTTTAAAGGGAAACGGCCACGTGTGGCTGTTTTCAGGGCTCACTCCTTTCAACACAGAACATCCAAATCCCATTCCCCAACAAAGAAACCCCAAAGCCAGCATCATCCCTGAAGGATTCCAAAATTCAGCCCTTGCCTTATACAGGGTGATGTTCGAGATGTGTGGGAAGTGCAGCGTGGCCACAAACAGGTGGACATAGTCACTGTTCAGACCACCTTCGTAGATATTCTCCGCGATGATTTTGCTGACAAAATTTTTGCCAGTGCCTGTCCACCCGTGCAGGGAGAGGGTGAGAGGTTTCTTGGGCTTCGGGTTGCTGATGAAGCCAGACACAGCATTTAAGATGACTTTCTTTGCAAGATGCTGTCCAAACAGCTTGCTGTCGAGATCTTTCTGCAGCGCTGAGAAAAAAAACAAAGCCAGTCAGGCGGGGAGTAGGGGGACACACCTGCCAAAACGTAGCCCAGTTTACAGGCTCACGCAAAGCCAGCAAAGCCCGCTACGCTCTCCCAAGCGCTTCCTGGGACACAGACACAGGCAGGCACTCGGCCCAGGTGACCGTGAGTCCAGGAGGCCCTCCCTCTGCAAGTCCTGCCACACTTTCGGATGAGACCCCTGGCTCCAGTGCCTCCGCCAGCAGCGCGAGCCCCTCACCCCGGCCCTGTCCCTCCCCACCCGCAGGCCAGCAGGAAAAAAAGGGCAGCGTAATTCGGCTCCGCTGCTCTGCGTCGGGAGAGCCCCCACCAGCCTTCCCGTCTCCGGCGAGGAGCGAGCAAGAAACTCTCTAGAGGAAGTTTCCGATCGTCCACCCGCCCGCTTTCTGGGCGAAGGTGCAGCTGGCATCCGCAGGTCTCAGGCCA
>SJYV01035897.1:15752-25982 GCA_006410875.1 Neotragus pygmaeus
AGAGACAGACCCCGGCCCATCCTACCTTCCCGGCTGAGGCTCCGCTTCGGGCTGCAGCACTCGGCGAACAGGCAGTAGAGGCGCGGGTAGGAGATGTAGCCGGTGAGGACGCCGGCCAGGGCCAATCCCAGGCTGATGGGCTCCACCGCCCGTACCGCCAACGGCGCCAGCAGCAGCAGGCCCAGCGCGGCCCGCCCCAGCTTCATGCCGGGACCCGCGCCGCCCCGCGCGTTCTCGCGCCTACCGCCGACCGGCGCCGCCACCAGATCGCGCTTCCGGTTCCTCCCGCCGGCGCCGCCATTCTTCAAAGGGGCGGATCGCCTCCGACGCCGGCGGCCGCCATCTTTGTGAAGGGCAATGCCCTTTCCTGCTTTAGGCGCTGGGGTAGTTGGAGCGGCCAATTTTTTTCCCCCCTCTTTTTAGTAAAACTTGCTTTTGGGGGACAGTTTTGCATGGGCTTCCCTGGTGGCTCAGACGGTCTGCCTGCAATGCGGGAGACTCGGGTTCGATCCCTAGGTCTGGAAGATCCCCTGGAGCAGGAAATGGCAACCCACTCCAGTACTCTTGCCTAGAGAAATCCCACGGACAGAAGAGCCTTGTAGGCTACTGTCCATGGGATCGCCAAAAGTCGGACACGACTGAGTGACTTTACTTACTTAACGTTTATAGAAAAGTTGAGAGGACAGTACAGAGAGGTTCCATATTACCACACCCTCGCACGCCGCTTCCTCTATTATTTACATCTTACATTAGTAGGTTTTGTTGTTGCTGTCGTTAGTTATGTTGCGGCTGCTGCTAAGTCGCTCCAGTCGTGTTTACATTTGTTAAAATAAATGGGCCCATGTTGAGATACTGTAATTAAAGTTTTTTATTTCCTTGTTTAGCCGTTCAGTTGCTTTTTTTTTTGCGACCCCATGGGCTGTAGCCCAAGCCAGGCTCCTCCGTCCATGGGATTTCCCAGGCAAGAATACTGGAGTGGGTTGCCACTTCCGTCTCCAGGGGATTCCCCCCAACCAGGGCTCCAACTCGTGTCTCCTGTTTTGGCAGGGGGATTCTTTATCATTGAGCCACCTAAGAAAGCCCTAATCTTTTGAAGGATTCTCAACTATTGGAATTTGATGGTCTTATGATTAGATTGGAGTTATGGGTTTGGGGGAGGAATATACTTTACAGACACTATTTTTATACCATCATATCATAGGTATATAATCAACATGATTTAGGACTGTTGATGTTGACCTTCCTCACCTGGATAAGGTAGTGTTGTCTCTCCCAGGTAACAGTTACTTCCTCTCATTCATTCATTCATAATTTTGAGGATCTCCTATGGACTAGATCCTGGGGATTAAAGAAAAAAAAATGAGGTGCAGGTGAATCCTGCCTTCACTGACCTTGCATTTGAGGGAAGGGGAAGAAAAGGGCCTGTTCTCTCCTCATCACAACCTGTGTACCTGCCTCACAAAAAGCGACACCACAAGTGGCACCAAACCTGACAGCTCGAAGTTTGGTGCCTATGCCAAAGGAGAAAAACCCCTCTCAACGGCTGAGCCTGGCTTTTGAGGTGCCCAACCCCAGAACACACGATCTGAGTCACTGCTGGTGCAAGGAGACACAGAAGAAATAAGGCTGGGTCCATTTCATATTTAATATTTAAATGCTTAAAATGATAGAAATTACTTTTTCTTTCTTTAATAAAAAGAAACATAACTGTAAAAGTCAGAAAATACTAGTGTTCCTTTGAGCGTCTACTTTCAGCTGGATCCACTGTAAACAGTGAAGGAAGCATTTCTGAATCTCACTCCAGATATTTGAAAACAAGAGACAATGACTGCATGTATTATAATAAAGGCCCAATCTAAAGGATATTATTTTACCCTGAAACACAGAGCTGTTTCCTCCTGACCCAAGGCAAATACTAAGAGAAAGTCAACGTATTTACAAACAAGATTTAATAATGCTCACAAGACTAGTTTGCCCCCAAACAGGAAAACTACACATTGTTTCAAAAGGTTACAAACTCAATGCCTGCAAATCCCACAGGTAAGCAGTGGGACTGAGAGTCTGTTTTGGGAGCCATCTGCTAGCCAATGAGCAGGCTTCTGTCCAGAAAATCTTTTATCATGGGGATAAAGGAAGTGGACAACAGTTACTTATACCCCATGCTGCACCTCTTCCCATTTAGCCTCCCTCAGTACCGCCTGTTCATCTTCTTGAACTTCTCGTAATGATAATCATCCGTGGCCTTCTCATTAGCAGGACGCTTGCGGTTGGGAGGGGACCCTGAGAAGGAAAAGAGGAAAAGCTGTTTGCCATGCTAGAAGCCACTGATAGGCTTAGCTTTGCCCAGGCTAGGTCAACCGTACCTGTGTCTCACTCTTGAGAGGCACCCCAATGCCTACCCTAGTCAACAGGAACATAGGAGGGCCTCAGTAAGTATGTGTTACTGAGCAATAAGCATGGTGGAGTCAGGTGCCAGCTGAAATATGCTGACTTTAGTGTTAGACCAGGTGAACAGCAGAGTCCCTTGGACTGCAAAGAGATTAAGCCAGTCAATCCTAAAGGAAATCAATCCTGAATATTCATTGGAGGGATTGATGCTGAAGCTGAAGCTCCAATACTTTGGCCACCTGATGTAAAGAGCTGATTCACTGGAAAAGACTCTGATGTTGGGAAAGACAGAGGGCAAGAGGAGAAGAAGGTGACAGAGGATGAGATTTTTAGGTTAACATCATTGACTGAATGGACATGAGTTTGAACAAACTCCAGGAGATAGAAAAGGACAGGGAAGCCTGGTATTCTTCAGTCCACTGGAGTCACAAAGAGTCGAACGTTACTCAGCGAATGAACAATAACAAATTCAGCAAACTCTTAACTGTACAGAGAGTGTGACTAGGTGTCAGGCATGGCACAAGTACTTTTAGACATGACTTCCTTTCACCTGCCCAGAAATCCCAGCAGGGGCATGTTACCATCTCTCCTCAGAGAGGTTAGCTGACTTGCTCAAGGTCACTCAGAGAGTGACAGGAAGCTAAGCGTTGAACCCAAATCTGGTGCATCTAAAATCTCTGTTTAACAGATATTAATAACAGGAAACTCTTTGGGAATCAAAGACTACTCGGCCAAAGTGTTACAGGAAATAATTTCTGAAGTAGGAAGGAAGAATCAGAGAAGTCTCAGCAAATGTAGCATTTCCTAAGAACTGTCCCACTGTTGATGAAAAAAGATGACACTGCTTGGTGCTAAGAGCACGTGGGAAAGTACACTGCCGGGTGCGGCTGGCGGGAGAACACATTAGCATCACGCTTCCAGAGGATCATTTTGTCAACTTCTCAGAAGACAGCATTAAGTACATGATAGTCAAGGACGATCATCATTACATAGGGAAACCTGGGAAACAGCCCAAGTGTCTCGCCAGAGGGAAGCAGTTATAGACTAATGGGTGTCCACCTATACAGCAGAATGTGATGTGCCCGCTGAAAAGAAACAGGCAGAGGACGGACACTGAAGAGTGGTGAAATCCTGTTAAGTATGTATACAATATATATGTGTTTTTTAAAAAAGTCGGGAAGGTTACAGAGTTGGCCCTTGGCATCCATGGCTTCAACAACCAACCCCAGGCTGCGTAGTGCTGCATTTGTGATCGCTGTAGGTTGGCAGCCGTGGGTACCGAGGGCTGACTGTGGAACTTGAGCTTGAGCATCCACAGACTCTAGTGTCGGCAGCAGGTCCTGGAACCAGCCCCCCGAGAATCCTGAGGGTTAACACGACGTAACAATGTTGTGTGTACCAGAAACTAACGTGGCAGTGGGAGGCAATTATATTACAACTGAAAAATAAATAAATAAAAAGAACCCACTGTATAGTTCAGGGAAAAAAAGGGTCCATTGTACAGCATGGAGAACTATACTCAATATCCTGCAATAAACCGTAACAGAAAAAACTATGAAAAAGAACAGGCATATGTATGTGTAACTGGGTCACTTTGCCATACAGTGGAAATTAATGCAACACTGAAAATAAACTATGCTTCAATCAAGTAAATTTTAAAAATAAAACATGTTAACTGTGGCCTTCTTTGGGTGGTGAAATTATGAGTAACTTTTGTTTTTGCTTATTCAAGTTTTCTGAGTCTCTGTTACATTTGATAGCCCATTGAATCCTTAGAGCAACCCCCAGTGGTACATTTTATCACCAACCCCATTTTAAAGGTGAGGAAACTGAGGGTTGGAAAGGGGATGGCACACAACCATGGTCTGGAGAAACCACCAGAACCCAGATGCCTTGGCCCCAAAGCCCAAGCACCGCCCCTCCCGCCTCCACCGACCCTGGGCCACGGCTGCCCCCAGCGGCCCCGAGGCCCCTGCTGTACTCACGCTCAGGCTCTGGCTTCTCTGTGTCCCCCACGCGCAGGGGTCGGGCTTTGGGCTCCTCTTTGTTTCTCCGTATGGGAGCGTTGAGCTCCTCGTGGTAAACTGGACCAACAGAGACCAGGGGGCGTGTCAGACAAAACAGGGGGACCCAGGGACCTCAACCCAGTGGAGCGGGGTGGAGCCACCTCCCTGGCGACGCGGCACTCACATCGGTTGTGCTGCACATAGTTCACGGCCATGTTGGTGGGCACGAAGGAGGTCTCGCTGTCCTTCTTCTTGTTCTGCTGCTCAGCCAGCAGACGGGCCTTGGCGTCCTCCGTGGAAATGATGTTTTTTATTTTCGCACTGTGGGGAGAGAGGGGCCACTCCACAGTTAGAGTTTTGCCACTGCGGGCCGCAGATGGAACAGACTGGAGGGGCTCGAAGCACCCCTCCTCGCTCAGCTGCATAAGGATGTTATATTTCTCAGGGCACAGCTCTCTACAGTTCACCAACTCTCCTGCAGCCAGAGTATCATGGCATTCTCACAGCATCGGAGATGCAGGATTTACTCTCTTCTGATTGAGGGAAAACTGAGCCAGAGGTCAGGTGAACTGGTGAACTCCCTAAGGCTCAAAGCCAGTGAGGCCAGCAAGGAGGTGAGAACTCAGACGTCTCCCAACTTTCCACCACACCTGAAGAAGATTCTGACCCTGTATTTCCTCCACAAAAGTCCCCTTTTAGAGCAGATGCTTTGTAGTTAGAATGAAAGGAGGATCACGGGGTGGGTGAACCTTATCACCGCTCCTGCTGAAGAGAGCAGGTTCTACAAGCACCTATTGGAAGAGCTGTAAACAAAGGCTAAACAAGAACACTTTCAGAACTTCCCTGGAGGTCCAGTGGTTAAGAATCCACCTTCCAATACAGGGAACTTGCGTTTGATCCCTGGTTGGGAAACTAAGATTCCACATGCCATGGTAAGCCCGCATGCCATAACTAGAGAGAAGCCAGCATGTCACAATGAAAAGACCCAGAATGTGGCAACTAAGATCCGAAGCAGCCAAATAAATAAATAAATATAAAAGAAAAAACAGAAAGTATCCCTCTACTTTATAAAATAAAACAACTACTTTTAGTTTTGGTGGTGACAGTCCCTTGTGTCTTTAACTCCTCTGATCAACTCAAAGAAACTCTGGGTAGCAACCATGTCAGCAGGCCAGAAAGGATAAGTTTGTATCTGTAGGTTTCCAAGGAGACAGGTTAAGAAACAGCTCCCTTAACTGTTATCTGGAAAGCAGAGAGCTAGCCCTTCTGCCTAGGGGCAGGAGAGAGAGGCGACCGTGGGTCTGAAACTCACTCGATGCCGAGGTCCACCTCGGGGATGCCGCTCAGCATCTGGTTAGACAGCATCTCCTCCGTCTTCTTTGCTGAGGAAACCCGGATGTTTTCCGGCAGCTCATAAAGGCAATCCTCTGCATTCTTTGGCTTGACTTTCTGTTCCTCGTGTTCCACGATCCCTTTCCGCTTCTTCAGCTCTGTCTCAATGTACTTCATCCTGAAACGAGATACCCGCAGGCCTCAGGGAGAGGCAGGACAGCTCCAACCCTGGCCCAGAGCCACGATGGGTGATGACGAAGTTGTCATCATTCCACGGAGAAGTGAGAAAAATAAAGATAACTTTTCAGTTTTTAAATCAAGCTAAACGTTTTCAATTTAAAGCACCAATCGATATAATGAGATCCTGTCCCACCACATCATGTGTAAGTTTCTTTGATGGCAGTTTTTATTTAACAGCCTTAGTAGCGAAATGAAAAATGGGCAAGTCCAGTGTTTCTCCCTGCAATTTTCTTTAGGGGATGAGATGGGAATATTACTAGCCAAGGAATCTAAAAATTCTGAGAACCACGTTCCTAAAGAATTCTTGAGGTTTTCAAAGTTCTCAAGCCTGAGGTGGTGGGGTAAGGGGGACCAGGGACACAAGAGGGGTCATATTTGCTGTTTTTGGATAAGATTAGAAATGTCATCTGTGACTAAATGTCTTAGACACTATCTGGCTGGAGCCCACCCCCAGTTGCTCACTGCTGAAAAGACTGACACCTACATGTCGGCATCCTCGTCCCTTCGGTTGGTTTCTGCGGAAAATGATGTCCCCAGATGGAGGTCTTCCTCTTCGCTGATCCTACAAAAAAGAGAACAGTGAAGGAGAGCCTTAGAGTCACAGATAAATGAGGCTGAATATGATGCTTCATGAATAAAACAAGTATGCAATGAAATGTACAACATCTGTCCATAGTTGGAAAAAAATAAGATACATATATAACATGTGAACAGAAGGAACTCCAGGAATATACTCAAGCACACTGATGGCCTCTGGAGATACTTCAAGGGGAGTGAGATATCTTATTCTTCACTTTTGCATTGCCTGTATTATTTTGGTAAATGTGTTTCTATGTTTTTCCTGAAAAAGAAAAATAACTTCCACATGGGTTTGAAAGACAATATACAATGCACCTTTATAAGAGGTGCCTACCTACATCACACTAAGTTAACTTTTGAAGAGTTTCTACTTTCTTTTGCTTTTAAACAACATACTCTTTACAGAGCACAAAGGGTACTTCAAGCTGTATAAAAGCTGCAGCAGGTCCCAGCTCCCTGGAGGAACACAAACCCAGGCAGGCGGTGCAGGTGAGTGTGTATCTGAGCCTGTTTTGCACGTACTTGTCTTTGCCCCTTTCCTTTAGTTTCTTCATATCCACCATCCCGCCTGTCTTCATCTGAAAGGGATCATCCTGCAGAAAGTACACAGCAGAGAAGCAGCACCTATGTAACTCGCAGTGGAATGTTTTGTTCTTAAAGAAAACTCAGTCACCCACTGAAGAGCAGTCGCATCTTCCCACTGCCCAGGGAGGTCCCACAACTCACCACTAGAGTGGCCTCTTCTTGTACCTTCTCTCCCACCAGCAGAGCAACAGCACTGAGAATAAAGAAAAAGCAGAGGAGAGAGAGAGAGAAACGGCACAGTTCAGAGACGAGGAGAGACATTCAGGAAGTCTGCAATGTTAGTGTGGGGTTAAGATTTGAGGAGTGGACTCCAAAGTCAGATGGAAAAGCCTACAAGAATAACAGGGATCAAGAGACACCTTAGGGACTTCCCTTGTAGTCCAGTGGCTAAGACTCTGCACACTCAATGCAGGGGCCCTGGTTGGGGAATTATCCCACATGCATCAACTAAGAGTTTGCATGCTTCAATGAAGACTGAAGACCCCATGTGCCACAACTAAGACCTGGTGCAGCCAAATAAATAAAATAAATGTTATGAAAAAATAAGAGAGCGAGAGAGATGCTCTAGATGCTAGAGATGGGGGCAGTGTTCACCTAAGTGGTACACTTTCCTACAAAGTCATTTGGCATTATCTTGGCGTAGAAACCTCATTTCTAAGATTTTGCCTTCATGGAAGATGAAGCTAAAGACAAGTGTAGGAAAATACTATTGCAGCCTTATTTGGTGGCGAAATTTGGCACGATGACCTACAGATCCCAAAATAGAGGGGGTAAGTTAAATTATGGTATGTATATCTGGTGGAATGTTATGCAGCTATTAAAAAGGTTTTGGGGGGAACGATTACCCACAATGTGGATGAATACCCACAATATCATGAATTGAAAATACAGTAGTTCCCCCCACCCTTAGCTGTGGTTTCACTTTTCACAGTGTCAGTTATCTATGGTCCAAAAATATTAAATAGAAAATTCCAGAAATAAAAAAAATTCATAAGTTTTAAATTATCTATCAGCTATTATGAACAGTGTGATGAATCTCTGCTCTCTTGCCTGGTCCAACAGAGGAGGTGAACCACCCTTTTGTCCTGAGGGTCCACACTGTATACACAACCCACCTATCAGTGTGGGGAAAAATAGTCAGCATAAGATTAGATACTATTCAAGCTTCAGGCATCCACTGGGGGTCTTGGAACATAGCCCCTGTGGATAAGAGGAGACTATTGAAGCATAGAATAAAAATAAGGCTGCTCACAGTCTTTACAAAACAGAGAGAAAACAGGCAGGGAAGAACATTAAATGTCAACACTGGTTACCTCTTTATGGGAGAATTATAGGTACTATTTATTTTCTTGATTATACCTTTCTAAAATTTCCCAAACTCTTAACAATCAGTGTGCATTTCACAGTTAATTTAAGTGTAATAAAAACATTGGTCTGGACTTCCCTGGTGGTCCACCTGCCAATACAGGGGACATGGGTTTGATCCCTGGTGGGGGAAGACTCCGCAAGCTGAGGGGCAACTAAGCTTGAGTCACAGCTACGGAGCCCACGTGCTGCAAGTCCTGAAGTCCAGGCACCCTAGAGCCCGTCTTTTGAAACAAGAAAAGCCGCTACAACGAGAAGCCCAAGCACCGCAACTAGAGAAAACCCCTGCATAGAAACGAAGACCCAGTGCAGTCATCAGCTCAGGTCAGCCGCTCGGTCGTGTCCAGCTCTTTGCGAACCCATGGACCGCAGCACACCAGGGTTCCCTGTCCATCGCCAACTCCCAGAGCCTACTCAAACTCATGTCTGTCTTGTTGGTGATGCCATCCAACCATCTCATCCTCTGTCGTCCCCTTCTCCTCCCGCCTTCAATCTTTCTCTGTATCAGGGTCTTTTCCACTGAGTCGGTTCTTCATATCAGGTGGCCAAAGTATTGGAATTAAAATCAAACCAAAAAACACAAGCAATGATCTGTAACTCTGGAAGAAGTGAAACTTGCTCAGTTGTGTCCCAGTCTTTGCGACCCCATGGAATACACAGTCCATGTAATTCTGCAGGCCAGAATACTGGAGTGGGTAGCCTTTCCCTTCTCCAGGGGAATCTTCCCAACCCAGGAATCGAACCCAAGTTGCCTGTATTGCAAGCGGATTCTTAAAAAGCTGAGCCACGAGGGAAGCCCAAGATGGAATGGGTAGCCTATCCCTTCTCCAGTGGATCTTCCAGACCGAAGAATCTAACCGGGGTCTCCTGCATTGCAGGCGGGTTCTTCACCAACTGAGCTATCAGGGAAGCCCATGGTAGCTCTGGAGCAAACTTCAGGACCACAAGGCTCAGGGCATGTCCTGGTTGAACATTTGCAAACAACAACAACAACAACGCTTGAATCCCTCTCCAGGCAGTACAAAGTGTAAAGTGTGTCAAGAAAAGGGGCTGTCTATGTTTGAGAATGTATTTGTGTCAACGACCCGGGCAGGGGGAGAGGAGTTGGGGGAGGTGGTGTCTCTGTCATCCCCTCCTGTTCTGGGTCCTCTACTCCCAAGCGGTACCCACCTCACCCCGTTGGGCCTCTTCCTCAAGTTCTGCACCTCTCGGGTCTCTTCCAGTTTTAATCTTAAAAGAGAGAGAGGAAAAAAAGGCAACGCACAGGCTGAGATACCCTTCACGGAACTCAAAAGAGTCAAAAGGCAGGTTCGAGGGACACCAATGACTGGCCGTCTAGCCGCCAGCAGTGGTCCAAAGAGTGACTGTGCCTCGACCCACCAGGAGTCAGATCCACTTCGCCAGGGGCACCCCTCCCAACCATGAGACCTTGGGGGCGGGGGGCGGTCTCATCCCTAGGAGCCTCGTTTTCTTCGTTCGCAGATGGGTAACGACACCGCTCACAGCAATGGTGTCAACGAGGTACCCGGCTGGTCGTGAGTCCCGTTACGTTGCCTCTCTCTTCCTGCCCCGTAGGATCCCGCCCCAAACGCACCGAACCTCCTCTGAGTCCTGCTCGTCTTCCTCCGACTCCGAGTCGGCGCGGCGCCGGCGGAAAGTCTTCCCGGTGACCGGCATAGTCACACCGGCACCGCGTTCCACAGCCGCCAAGCCTCTGCGCCGAGAACTGGGCTAT
>SJYV01035900.1:0-21751 GCA_006410875.1 Neotragus pygmaeus
GGGTTCAGGATAGGGAGGTGGGAGGGGGGTTCAGGATAGGGAACGGCAGATGCATGTCAATGTATGGCAAAACCAATACAATATTGTAAAGTAAAATAAATAAATCTTTTAAAAAATAAAGAAAGAAAAAAAAGAACGTGTGTGTAGATTGAGTCTACTCAGGGAATCCAGGATAATCTCTCTATTTCAAAGTCCATAAATCTTAATTACATCTTCAGATCCTTTAATTACACCTACATGTGTAATAAGATTTATTCATAGGTCAGGGATGGGGGGTTGGCGTCTTTGGGGGCCATTATTGATCCCCCCAGAGATGGCAATGGCACTCCACTCCAGTACTCTTGCCTGGAAAATCCCATGAACAGAGGAGTCTGGTGGGCTGCATCCATGGGGTCGCTAAGAGTAGGACATGACTGAGCGACTTCACTTTCAATTTTCACTTTCATGCATTGGAGAAGGAAATGGCAACCTGCTACAGTGTTCTTGCCTGGAGAATCCCAGGGATGGGGGAGCCTGGTGGGCTGCCGTCCATGGGGTCAAACAGAGTCGGACACGACTGAAGCACTGATCCTCCCACAGTACCTATGTGATGGTGTGACAGTGTCATTAGAAAGCATTCTTGTTTAAACCCCTTCTTTTTAATTTAATTTATTTAAAATTTTTATTATTATTAGTTTTGGGTTTTTTTTTTTTGTAGCCATGACTAGGCATGTGGGATCTTAGTTCCCTGACCAGGGATCAAACTAGCACCCCTTGCATTGGATGCATAGAGTCTTAACCACTGAACCACCAGGGAATTCCCTAGAATGCATTCTAAGTAAAGTAATATTAACTAAAAATGCCTTAATAAAGAGAACATTTATTACCATATAGGATGAGAAATATTGAACAGTGGGGTCCATTTAAGATGAGCTGTTCAGTATGGTCTCCAGATCACATGTAGCTATCATGTATTTGAGAGGTAGCCAGTACAAGCAGAGCTGTGCTCTAAGTATAAGATATCATCCAGAATTTAATGACTTCTTGTTTTTCTTATTTTTATTTTTTTCAGATGGTGCCTGCCAAGTTTCTCCGCTGTACTGTTACTATTTTTCTCTTTGGAGTAAATAAGGATGTAGGGAGACTTTGATACCATGTAAATTCCTATTACTTTTCAAACTCTGATCCATTTGTTTTAGCATCTATTGATGGAGTTTGCCTTACTGTTACCGTGCTGATAAGTCGATTCAGTTGTGTCTGACTCTGCAACCCCATGGACTGTAGCCCGCCAGGCTCCTCTGTCCATGGGATTCCCCAGGCAAGAATCCTAGAGTGGGTTGCCATGCCCTCCTCCAGGGGATCTTCCTGACCCAGTGATGGAACCCACGTCTCTTAAAGTCTCCTGCTTGGCATGTGGGTTCTTTACCACTAGTGCCACATGGGGAGCCCAAAATAAGTGCTAGTGACTCAGTTGTGTCCAACTCTTTTCGACCCCATGGACTGTAGCCCATGAGGCTCCTCTGTCCTGGAATTCCCCAGGCAAGAATATTGGAGTGGGCAGAACACCAGCAGATGGCTTCTCTGCCACCATCGACTGAACCTTAACCCACCCACAGTGGGTGCAAGAGACACTAGTTCTTCCCCAAAATTAGAACACATTCCCTGGATGCATCCATTTCTGCAGGATGCACGGCCACAGAATATCATCTCGGGTGGTCAGAAGACTTGATTCCTGGGTCACTTTGGTCACTGACCCCCACATACCAGGAACCAGTCTTACTTACATAATTGCATGGGTTCCTCTAACCATTACAGGACAGGGCCTCTGATTTGAACCTTCAATGATCTATGAATCTGTCACTCTTGGCTCTCCCCACCCAAGTAAGTCTCATTCCCTGAGGAATCTGGGGATCACAGATGTCAAAGTTCACAGTTATAATACTCTGGGTCCTGCTATTTATGTGTCCCCGTGTTTGCAAACCCCGTGTCCTTGGTGGTATTCTTTTCTCCTGGTGTCAGTTCATTTTCATTTATTAAGTAGTGTTATACTTACTAGTGAGAGCAATCATTCTGAGACAGTGAGAGTGGAGGAAGCCTGACTTTGAACTTGGACCTGAATTTGACCCCCAGATGGGACATTTACAAGTCACTCTGTTGAGTGACTTGTCGTAATATATTTACCTTTCTTGGCCTCTAGGTTTCTTCATCTGAAAATAACTTAAGGGGACTTCCTTGGTGGTCCAGTGGCTAAGACTCCTTGCTTCCAATGCAGAGGGTCTGGGTTTGATCCCTGGTCAGGGAATTGGATGGCACACGCTGCAACAAGAGTTCGAATGCCACATCTAAAGATCCGGTATGCCCCAACAAAGATAGAAGATCCATGCGCTTCGACTAACACCCAGCACAATCAAATAAAAAAAAATAATAAAAATTGTAAAAAAAAATTAAAGAAAACAACTTAGGAATTCCTCCCTTTGAAAGTTTCATTTATTCACCCCTGCAGCCATTCACTCATTCTACACAGATAGTGTTTCCTAATTGCCCGCTATTTGCCAGTATTGTGGATACAGAGCCACAGGTCCCTATCTTCCCCGGGAACTTCAGTCTGGGGAGGACTCTGGTCGTTAAAGTTTGAGAAACAGAAAGAAGGCCAGTGTGCTGGAGTCCAGAAGTCCTCAGAGGGATGGCTGGGAGTGAGGTTAGACGGGCAGATCGGGACCAGGGCCTTTGGTGTCTGTGAAATCTTTAAGCATTTGGATTTTTCTGTAAGATACATAGGGAGTCATTGCAGATTTTTAATCAAAGATACAACTGCTCAGATTTATGTTTCTAAAAGTTCAGGCCTCAGAAGAGGAGAGCTCCCTGAAGTACCCAAGAGTAGATCAGGGAGTTTGGGTGAGAGATGATGGTGACATGTATTCAAGTAAAGAGGTTCTTCCATAGATTAGAAACAATATATGCCATGAGATTAGCATCTCATCTGATGGACAGAAGTATCTCAAGTCTGAGAAAGGATGGTGGTCATGGTTGAAAATGTGAGCTCCGAGGTCAGAGAGATCTTGGAATCTCAACCAACGCTCACTTAGTTACTGCATGACCTGGGGCAAGTCAGTTAAGCTTTTAGTTTCCAATCAGTAAAATAAATTATAATATCCTGCCCCCATTGGGAGGTAGTGGGAATTAAATGTGTTAAATCATGTCAAGTACCAAGACACAATCCCTGGCATAACACAAGGACTCGTTATTAAATCAATTTATCATCATTAAACATTTTTTTTATAACGTGTGAACTGTCGAAAAAGAGAGGAAGCTCTATCTTAAAGCCCTATCACTAATATGGTTAAAGGAGACACGGTTGTGGGCAGCCCAACAAAATTTCTCAGGTCATTCTTTACAGCACAGCCCCTTCCCCAGTTATTCTTTTCTTTAAAAATAATTTGTATATTTTTTATTTTGGGCCGTGAAATGTAGCTTGCTGGGAACTGGATCAGGGATCAGGGATCGAGACCTGTGACCCACACAATGGAAACATGGAGTCCTAACTACTGAACTGCCAGGGAATTCTTCCCCCTCCCCTCCATCAACGTCATTCTTGATTGACCTAAACCAACCTGCGCTAGTGCTCTTGCTGGGGACTCGCGTAGGCTTGACCAAGTGACTGTATCAGCCACGACCCTCTCGATCCTCTAGGGAGACCGAACCATCAGATGGGGCAAGAGATTTACTGAAGCAACAACTGTACAAAGATGCGGGTGCATAGCTAAGAGAGACCAACAGAGGGCAGTACCCCCGCCCAGCCAACAGCCGGAAGCTACCACCGTTCCTAAACCAGAAGAGACCTAGGAGGGAGTGATTCCCAGTCCCCTGACGCAGATTCTTGCAACATTTCTGCTGCCAACTCAGCCGGGAGCTAGTCAGGAGAGTCAATATCCACCTGCTCTCTTTTCCTCCCTCCAATTTTCTGCTAACACCTCCCATGGCTGAACCCAGCTGGAAGGCAGAAGGCAAGGGAGTCCCAACGGATGTAATCCACACACCCCCACCTAGAGCAGAGCGGAGAGTGTCTCTAGAGGGGAAAGAGAGCACGTGTTTTGGGACTTCCCCGGCGGTACAGTAGTTAGGACTCTGCGTTTCCACTGCAGGAGGACGGAGTTTGATCCCTGGTCGAGAAACTAAGATCCCATCATGCCATAAAGCGCGCCAAAAGAAGAAGAGAGACAGGAAACTTTTCACAGGGGTCGGATTCTGACCCATGCTGAGGGGAATTTGGCTTGAGAGGAGGTGACTGCTCTAAGAAAGACTTTTTGATCTTTCTTGTGGTAGGCTGAAAAGCGACTCTCCCAGAGATATCCACAGCCCAACCCTGGGACCTATAAAAGTGACCTTACTTGTGGAAGGGGAAAAAAAAGATCTTTTAAGGACGTGATGATGAAATTAAGTATTTTGAGATGAAATTATCTTGAATTATCAGGCTGAGTGGAAATGCTCAGGCAAGCATCATCATAAGAGATATAAAGGGAGAACCCCTAGGAGAGATGGTCCAATTGCTCTGGGACCCCAGAAGTCATCAAAAAATGTCCTCCCAAATAATTTTGTCTGTTTACTCAGTAAACATCTGCTCTGTGCCAGGCCCTGAACTGGGTGATGAGGGGACATTGTGATGACAAAGAGAGCCCAGGTCCTGCCCTCACGGAGTTTGCAGTCTGGTTACTCTCAAACTCTCCAGCACTTGATTTTTGTTAGTTTCTTTATTTTGTTTTGTTTGGGGTTGTGTTGGGTCTTTGTCATGGTGCGCTGGCTTCCCTATTTCAGAGCATGACTGGCATGTGGGGTTTTAGTTCCCTAACCAGGGATCAAATCTATATCCACTGCACTGGAAGGTGGATTCTTAACCACTGGACCACTAGAGAAGTCTCAGCACTTGCTTCTTTAAATCCTTCTGTTTAAAGTCATTCAGGTGGATGAATAATGGTGTCTTATTGTGACTTTGCACCCATGAAATTAAAAGACGCTTACTCCTTGGAAGAAAAGTTATGACCAACCTGCTGCTGCTGCTAAGTCGCTTCAGTCGTGTCCGACTCTGTGTGACCCCATAGACAGCAGCCCACCAGGTTCCCCCGTCCCTGGGATTCTCTAGGCAAGAACACTGGAGTGGGTTGCCATTTCCTTCTCCAATGCATNAAAAAAAAAAAAAAAAAAAAGCCAAAGCTGAACCCAGGCTCAGCCAAAGAGGGAGACAGAGATTCCAGGAGAAATACACCCACAGAGAAGAATTACCAAACCTTTCCACACACAGAAGTTAGAGGCAAAGCTGGGTGAGGCCGACCTCCCTCCCCTGACCAACACCTGTCTGTCTATCCATCTATACCCGTGCCCGGTCCGTGGCCCAGCCATGACTCCCCTCTCCCTGCCATGTCCTTATCCCTTCAGCCTGTCCATCTAGCAGGTACGGCCACAGGTCCAGCCGTGGTCCAAGTGGCACATTTAGGGGCACACACCTGGGAGATACAGCTGTGTTGTGAGGTCTGAGTCCCCAGGCATTCAAGAGAACAGCTCAAACTCAACATCTTTGGGAGCCTCCCCCATGAATGCTGCTTCCCAGGTGAGCTAGTGGTAAGGAACCTGCCTGTCAATGCAGGAGACATAAGAGACATCAGTTTGATCCCTGGGTCAGGAAGGAGAGCACGTTAACCCACTCCAGTATTCTTGCCTGGAGAATCCCACGGACAGAGGAGCCTGGCGGGCTTCAGTCCACAGAGTCACATAGAGTCAGACACAACGGAAGTGACATAACATGCACGCACCCATGAGTGTTAAGCAGTTCTCAAGTCAGGCACACCTAGAACTGAATCTGACTCTACCACTTATAAGCTGTGTGGCCTAGGGCAGATTGCTTGACTTCTCTGTGTCTCGATTTCTTCATCTGGAAAATGGGAAACAGAAATAATATGTCTGACTTAGGTCCTGAGACTGTCCTGAGGATTTAGGGGGATAACACAGTGATGCGTTTAGAACAGGGCCTAGTATAGGGTAATCAGTCAAATATCATCACCGGGGTTTATGACCTCCTTCTTGTCCTGCTGAAGCCTTACCTCCAAGGCTCCCACTCTCAGCATGCCGCTCTCAGGTCCTCTGTGGACTCACACTCTCCTTCACTGGGAGATAACAGAGAGAGCTCTTACTATTGAGGTCTATCCCCCTTAACCATCCTTCATGTTGTGGGCTGAGACCCCCACCCACTCTGCTGCTACTCTGAGACCCACTCCCCGCTGAGGGACCGAGGCAGTAGACAATTGATCATCCGGCCCACAGTACGGGCTCATTAACACAGGACGAAAGAGGGACTTCCCTGGCCGTCCAGTGAGTAAGAATCCCCCTTACGGAGAAGGGATAGTTAGGGACTTTGGGAAGGTCATATACACACTTCTATATTTAAAATGGATACAACAAAGACCTGTTATATAGCACATGGAACTCTACTCAATGTTATGTACCAGCCTGAATGGGAGGGGGACTTGGGGGAGAATGGATAACTGTATATGTATGGCTGAGTTCCTTCGCTGTTCACTGAAAGTATCACAACATTGTTAATCGGCTATACCCCAATACAAGGGGCTTCCCTGATAGCTCAGTTGGTAAAGAATCTGCCTGCAATGCAGGAGATCCCGGTTCAATTCCTGGGTCAGGAAGAGCCCCTGGAGAAGGGGTAGGCTACCCACTCCAGTATTCTTGGGCTTCCCTTGTGGCTCAGTTGGTAAAGAATCAGCCTGCAATGCGAGAGACCTGGGTTTGATCCCGGGGTTGGGAAGAGCCCCTGGAGAAGAGAATGGCTACCCCACTCCAATATTCTGGCCTGGAGAATTTCATGGACTGTATAGTCCTTGGGGTCACAAAGAGTCGAACACGACTGAGCGACTTTCACCCCAATACAAAATCTTTTTGGTGTTAAAAATAAAGAATCCCCAATGCAAGGGATGTAGGTTCAATCGCTGATCGGGGAACTAAGATCCCACATACCACGGGGTAACTCAGCCTGAGCTCCACAACTAGAAAAGCCTGCACTCTGCGAGGGAAGAACCAGCACAGACAAAAGAAACAAACTCTACCTCTATCTCTATCTATCTCTCTATATAATGAAAGACTCCTCAGGGAGTTGGTGGGCATAGCTCCTGCCCACCCCCCAACAGGATGGGAAGCAAGCGAGGAGCTGGGGGAGCCTAAGGTGGGTATACCTGAGGGTCAAAGCTGAGCAGGACAGCGGGGTCAGGTTAAGGGGCACAGGAGACTCTCAAAGTCAGGTTGAAGACAGAGAGGTGAGGAGACACACCTGAGTGGCACAGGTGGTGGGTGCAGGTGGCGGGCACAAGCGTGGAGCAAGTCAGAGAGGAGGAGAGCCCAATGCAAGTCCTAACTCTCCTGCCTTTCCGTGGCCTCACCTGGCCCTCTCATCCGGCTCCTCTCCCCAGCCTCTCTCACCTGTCTCTCCTCATTTTTCTTCCTCCCCTAACTTCCCCTCTGGGCACCCTGGGCAGGGCTGAGCAGGGCTGGGGACCTCACGGCACAGAAGGGATGTGGGGTAAGTGGGTCTTCTCAGATCTGCGAGTGAGAGGTTGGAGAGAGATGGAGAGGGGCGGCTGCCTAGGAAATAGAGGCCCCTGGGGCGGGGTGGGATCCAAGGTTCTTCAGGGCAAGTAGGTGGAGCCAGTCTACCTCCCTTAGCCCAGCTGACCCGAAGTGCCCCTTCCTGCCATCTCCCAGTCTCTGCCCTTGGAAACTCTCCCCCGTGGAAACTCTCCCCTGTATTTGCCTCTTGGGTCCCCCCACCCCCGCCCCGCCCTGCCTGCCCTGCAGCCACCGCCCAGTCTGCAGTGGGGCTCCTGAGAGACTCACCAGAGATTTCAAGGTGGCTCCTCGGGCACCGAGGGAGGGGTGGGCAGTGTGAGGTGAGCTGAGACCGTGCCTTCCCCTTCCTGCTTCCCAACCCTGACCACCCAGGACAAAGTTGGCCAGTTTCAGGAGCACCGTGAAAGGAGTAAAGAAGACTGCAGAGAAATACGTGACTGATGCCACTTTTGTAAAACCAAAGGAGAATATGTGCGCGAGTCTGCATTTCATGTAAGTGTATAGAAAAGGCTGTGAGTTAATGGTTACCTAAGGCGGTTGGAGTAGGGCAGGGAGGGGCGGAAAGGGAGGTAAGGAAGAAAGGGGAAGCTGGATGGAAAAACACTCATGCAATCTCTTGTTCTCCTTTTAGTGCATTTATTGTGTAAAAAAAAATAAAATTTCTAAAATTTTACGGTACTGTAGACTTACAAGAAGTTGCAAAAACACTACAGAGAAGCTCCTTGGATCCATTATTACATAATTGTAGCACTTTCCCCAAACCAGGAAACTGACTTTGTCACAATGCAATTAACTAGACCACAGACCTTACTGGGACTTCCCCAGTTTTCCAATGCACATTTTTTTTTTAACTCGTATATAATTTGGTGACATTTATATCACATGTATAAGATGCATAAGAACAGCAATCAAGATACAGATTTATTCTGAATTTACTGGCAATCCAGTGGTTAGGACATTGCACTCTTACTGCCAAGGGCCCAGGTTGGATCCCTGCTGAGGAAACTAGGATCCTACAAGCCCCGAGACGTGGCCAAAAAAAAGATCATTATACAGTCACACCATCTCTGCTCTTCTGTTACCCTTGACAACTACTAATCTGTTCTCTATCTCTACAGTTTGTCATTTCAAGAATGTTATATAAATTGAATCCTATAGCATGTAACCTTTGGAAATTGGCTTTTTTCATTCGGCGTACCGCCCTTAAAATCCATTCAATTTGTATATCACTAGTTCCTTTCTTTTTATTGCTGCGTACTGTTCCATTGAACGGATGTGCTGACAATGAACTATTAACCATTCACCAGCTGAAGGACATAGGGATTGCTTCTAGTTTGGGGCTACTACAAACTAATAATATTAACTAGTTTAGCTAGTATTAAAACAGCTTAATGAGCTTCCCTGCTGGCTAAGTGGTTAAGAACCTTCCTGCCAAGGCAAGAGAGGAGGATTCGGAAAGATCTCTTGGAGAAGGAAATGGCAACTTTCTCCAGTATTATTGCCTGGAAAATCCCATGGACAGAGGAGCCTGGTGGGCTACAGTCCGTGGGGTTACAAAAGAGTCAGACTCGACTTAGCGACTAAACAACAACAACTGTTTAATGAGCTATTGAAGCTGCCATGAACATTCATATCAGATTTTTATGTGAACATGCACTTTCATTTCTCTAGGATAAATGCCCAGGATCGTGACTGCTGAGTAATGCAATGTACTGTATGCTTACTTTTTAAGAAATCTCCAACTGTTTTCGAGAGTGGCCGTACCATTTTACATTCCATCAGCAATATGTGAGTTATAGTTTCTTCTAATTCTCACCAGCATTTGGTGCTCTTATTGTTATTATTATGATTAGCCAGTCTAGTTAGGTGTGTACTGCACAATGGATCATCACTTTATCATGATTTTAATTTGTGTGATTTTAATTTTCATCTTCCTAATGGCGGGGTTTCCCAGGTGGCTCAGTGGGTAAAAAATCTGCTTGCAATGCAGGAGATGAGTATTTGATCCCTATGTTGGAAGGTCTCCTGGAGTAGGGCATGGCAACCCACTCCAGTATTCTTGCCTGGGGAGTCCCATGGACAGAGGAGCCTGGCGAGCTACAGTCCATAGGGCTGCAAAGAGTCAGACACGATCGAAGGGACTGAGCATGCACAATGGCAAGTGATGCTGACATCTTTTCTATGTTCATTTGTCAACTGAATACACCATTCAGTGAAATGTCAATGTTTTCTGCGCATTTTCTAATTGGATTTTTTTCTAATTGATAAGTTTTAAGGGTTTTACAATGTATTCTAGACCCTAGACCTTATCAGATATGTGGTTTGCAAGTATTTTCTTTCAGTCGCTTATTTTCTCATCATTTTAACAGAGTCTTTCTCAGAGTAAAAGTTTTAAATTTTGATCGTTTTTGGTTTTTTCAAGGATTGTGCTTTTGGTGTCAATCTAAGAACTCTGCCTCACCCCAGACCATGAAGATGGTCTTCTATGTTCTCGTCTAAGTGTACAGTTTTACATTTTACATGAAGATCTACGACCTGGGTTTGTTTTTTAACGAGATGCCTTTTAACTTTTTTTATTTTATTTATTTTTGGCTGTGCTTGGTCTTCGTTGCGGCACAGGTTTCTCTCTAGTTCTGGTGCACAGGCTTCTCATTGCAGTGGCTTCTCTTTTCCCAAGAGCAGGCTCTGAGGCACGCAGGCTTCAGTAGTTGTGGCACGTGGGCCCAGTGGTTGCAGCTCCCAGGCTCTAGAGCACAGGCTCAATAGTTGTGATGTTTGGGCTCAGTTGCTTCACGGCATGTGGGATCCTCCCTGATCAGAGGTTGAACACCTCCTGCATTGACAGGCAAATTCTTTACCGCTGAGCCACCTGGGAAGACCTGACCTATTTTTTTTTTTACTAATTTTTTTTGGAGTATGGTTGCTTTACAATGTTATGTCAGTTCTGCTGTACAGCAAGGTGGATCAGCTACACATATATACGTCTGCTGGGCTCAGTTGCATCTGCCTCTGTGTGACCTTATGGACCATAGCCTGCCAGGCTCCTCTGCCCATGGGATTCTCCAGACAAGAATACTGGAGTGGGTTGCCATTTCCTCCTCCAGGAGATCTTCCCAATGCAGGGATCGAATCCTCATCTCCTGCATTGGCAAGCAGATTCTTTATCGCTGAGACACCAGGGCAGTCCATATGTGTGTATATATATATGTATACATACATATGTACATATATATATATATATATATACCTTCATGTCCAACTCTTTGTGACCCCATGGACTGTAGTCTACCAGGCTCCTCCGTCCATGGGATTCTCAAGGCAAGAATACTGGAGTGGGTTGCCATTTCCTTCTCCAGGGGATCTTCCCGACCCAGGGATCGAACCTGGACCTCCTGCATCGGAAGCAGATGCTTTAACCTCTGAGCCACACGGGAAGCCTACATGTATACATGTGTGTGTGTATATATATATATATATATATATACCCTCATTTTTGGATTATCTTCTCATTTAGGTCACAGAGCATTAAATGGGGCTTCCCAGGTGGTGCTAACATTGAACAGGGTTCCCTGTGCTATACAGTAGGTTCTCGTTAGTTATCTGTGTTATACATAGTCATGAACATATGTCAATCCCATTCTTTCATTGCGTTCCACCCCCCTTCCCCTCCTTGGTGTCCATACGTCCATTCTCTATGACTTTGTCTCTATTTCTGCTTTGCAATATGACCTGTTTTGAGTTAACCTTTGTATGGGGTATGAAGTTTAGGTCCAGGTTCATATATTTGCCTACTAATGTCCGGTTGTTCCAGCACCATTTGTTAAAAAGACTATCCTTCCTTTATTGGATTGTTTTTCAGTTTTTGTCAAAATTTCATTTGGGCATACTTATGTGGCCCCATTTTGGGGTTCTCTATTCTGCTGCATTGATTAATGTGTCTGTGCGTCCCCCAGGATTACTGTCACTATCCAATAAGTCTTGAGATTAGATAGGGTGATGTCTCTAATACTTTTTCTTTTTTAATATTGTTTTAGCTGTTCTAGTTCTTTTTCCTTTCCATATAAATTTTAAGATAAGTATGTGTGTATATATACCAAAAAAAAAAAATCTCGTTGGCATTTTCAGAGGAGTTACATTGAATTATAGATCACTCTGGGGAGAACTGACATCTCTACTACATTGAGTATTCCAGTTCATTAACACCATATGTCTCTACCTTTATTTATTTCTCCTTTGATATCTGTCCGTAAAAAAGAGAACAAGCTTGACTCCAATTGGATCTATTCCTTTAATACTAACCCTTTGTGCTGTGTTGCCACGGCTTCCTGATTCTGGATCTGCACCTTTGTAAAAGAAAGTTGCCTCTAGCCTGAAACAGCCATGACAGGCCATTCTCAAGACTCTAACCTTTAAAGATATAACCCTTTCCCTTTCATATAGAGATTAAAAGTTGCAAAAAGAGAAAAACACTTGTCTTGTTGGAGGTTTATAGGATTGTTGTAATTAAACCTACAGTGAACAACTGCAAGAACAAAGGATTCCCATACCAAGAAGTTTATAACAACCAACCTTACTCAGCTCCCCTTTTTAGTATAAAAGGAGCTTGAATTCTAACTCAGGTAAGATACTTCTTTGGGGCAGTACTCCACCATCTTTTTGGTCTGCTGGCTTTCTGATTAAAGTCACTATTCCTTGACCCAACAACTCATCTCTCAATCTATCTGCCTATGGTGCAGCAAGCGGCATGCACATGGTCAAATTCATCAGAATTTTGTAACTTTTAACATACAGATTCTATTCATATTTTATTGATTTATAGCTAACTGGAGTTTTTTAAGCAATTATAAAGGGTGTTGTATTTTTAATTTTGGTTTTCAATTGTTTCATGCAGCCATGAAATTAAAAGACACTTGCTCCTTGGAAGAAAGGCTATGACCAACTTAGCTGCTGCTGCTGCTGCTGCTAAGTCACTTCCGACTGTGTGTGACCCCATAGACAGCAGCCAACCAGGCTCCTCCATCCCTGGGATTCTCCAGGCAAGAACACTGGAGTGGGTTGCCATTTCCTTCTCCAATGCATGAAAGTGAAAAGTGAACGTGAAGTTGCTCAGTCATGTCTGACTCTTAGAGACCTCATGGACTGCAGCCTACCAGGCTCCTCTGTCCATGGGATTTTCCAAGCAAGAGTACTGGAGTGGGGTGCCATTGCCTTCTCACAGCATATTAAAAAACAGAGATATTCCTTTGCCAACAACGGTCCATCTAGTCAAAGCTATGGTTTTTCCAGTAATCACATATGGGTATGAGAGTTAGACTATAAGGAAACCTGAGTGCCGAAGAATTGATGCTTCTAAACTGTGGTGTTGGAGAAAACTCTTGAGAGTCCCTTGGACTGCAAGGAGATGCAACCAGTCAATCCTAAAGGAAATCAGTCCTGAATATTCATTGGAAGGACTGATGTTGAAGCTGAAACTCCAATACTTTGGCCACCTGATGCAAAGAACTGACTCATTTGAAAAGACCCTGATGCTGGGAAAAATTGAAGGGAGAAGGGAATGACAGAAGATGAGATGGTTGGACGGCATCACCGAGTTGATGGACATGAGTTTGAGTAAGCTCCAGGAGTTAGTGATGGACAAGGAAGCCTGGTGTACTGCAGTCCATGGGGTCACAGAGTCAGACACGACTGAGCGACTGAACTGACTGATCATTTTGAATTAGTGTTTTAGGCTTTTTTTGGATATATACCCAGGAGTGGAATTGCCAGGTTATATGAATTATAGTTTTATTTTTAGTTTTTTGAGAAATCTCTTTACTGTTTTACACAGTGGCTGCACCAATTTATACTTCCACCAACAGTGTAGGAGAAGTCCCTTTTCTCTACATCCTCGCCAGCATTTATTTGGGGTCTTTTTGATGATAGCCATTCTGACAGGTGTGAGGCCATATCTTATTATGATTTTGATTTGCATTTCTCTAATGGTTAGCAACACTGTGTATCTTATCATGAGCTTGTTGGCCATCTGCAGTTCCTCTTTGGACAGTGTCCATTCGGTTCTCCTGCCCATTTTAAAAATGGGTTGTTTGTTTTTTGTGATGTTGAGTTGTATGAGCTATTTATATATGTTGGATATTAGTCCCTTATAGGTAACATCATTTACAAATGTTTTTTCCCATTCAGTAGGTTGTCTTTTCGGTTTGTTAGTGCTTTTGCTATGCAAAAGCTTTTATGATCACATAATTTTTTTTTCTTTAGTCTGTTAGTATGTTGGATTTCATTGATAGATTTTCAAATATTGAACCTGCATTCAGTTCTTCAGGAATTGACTCATTGGAAAAGACCCTGATGTTGGGAATGATTGAAAGCAGGAGGAGAAGGGGATTACAGAGGATGAGATGGTTGGATGGCATCACTAACTTGATGNGTTTGTTAGTGCTTTTGCTATGCAAAAGCTTTTATGATCACATAATTTTTTTTTCTTTAGTCTGTTAGTATGTTGGATTTCATTGATAGATTTTCAAATATTGAACCTGCATTCAGTTCTTCAGGAATTGACTCATTGGAAAAGACCCTGATGTTGGGAATGATTGAAAGCAGGAGGAGAAGGGGATTACAGAGGATGAGATGGTTGGATGGCATCACTAACTTGATGACATGAGTTTGAATAAGCTCTGGGAGTTGGTGATGGACAGGGAAGCCTGGTGTACTGCAGTCCATGGGGTCCCAGAGAGTCGGACATGACTGAATGACTGAACTGAACTGAACCTGCATTCGTGGAATAAATCTCCACTTGGTCATTGTATACGGTTTTTTTTAAAAAATATAAAACGTTGGAATTCTATTCTTCCAGTAAGGTTACCTTTTTAAACCTCCTTAATTGTGGTGATATATATACACATAATAAAATCTGCCACTTTAAACTTTTTTTTGTCCATACCTTGCAGCTTGTAGATCTCAGATCCCTGACCAGAGATCAAACCTAAGCCCCCTGCAGTGGACATGTGAGGTCCTAACCACAGGACTGCCAGGGAATTCCTAACATTTAAACCATTTTTAAGGATATAATTCAGTGGCATTAAGTAAATTCACTGTATTGTAAACCATTACCACTATCTGTTTCCAAAACTTTTTCAACATTCAAACAGAAACTCTGTACATTTTAAGCAATAACTCCTTCTCCCATGCTCCCAGTCCTGGGTACCTGCTAAATTATTTTCAGTTTCTATAAACTGCCTATCCTAGATATTTTCAATAAGGAGAACCACACAATATTTGTCCTTTTGTTGTTGTTGTCTAGTTGCTAAGTCATGTCCAACTCTGAGACCACATGGACTGTAGCCCACCAGGATCCTCTGTCCATGGAATTTTCCAGGCAAGAATACTAGAGTGGGTTACCATTTCCTTTTCCAGGGGATCTTCCTGGCCCAGGGATCAAACCTGTGTCTCCTGCATTGTCAGGCAGGTTCTTTACCACTGAGCCACCAGGGAAGCCAAGTACGGGCTTGCAGGTCTGCAAGGTACAACCCAACAAAAGTCAACTCAGATTGAAGGAAACAAGACAGACCCACTTTCCGGTGGAGAAAGGGTCAAAAATCTTGAAGACATGTTTCAAAACTATTACAATCTGCTTTCTGGCCATCAAATATTTACATTTCTTCCACATACAAAATTCACTCATCTCTTTCTTCAACCTCAAAAGTCTCATCTATTTTGCATCAAGCTGATAGTCAAAGACTAGGGCCTCATCATCTAAGTCAGAGCCAGGTGCTGAAGAGTCCACCCTCTTACAGGGATACAGGGTCTCCCAAGCATCTCTGAAGAGAATGAAGCAGGTGCAACTGTTTGGGAGAACAAGACGAGTATTTAGAACTGCACTGCCCATTATGTGAGCCACCAGGCACATGTAGGAATTAGATTTAAATTAAAGAAAAATGAAAGAAGCTGAAATTTCAGTTCCTCCGTTGCACTAGCCAAATTGTAAGCACTCAACAGCCACATGTGGCTAGTAACTACCATATTGGACCATGCAAGTACAGAATGCTTCCATCATTGCAGAAAACACTATTGAATGGTGCTAAATAGACAATATAAGCACAGATGTGCCCTCTAGTGACTCAGAAATTCTGCTTCTGCATAGAGATCGGGATTTAGTTTGGGGGTCTCCCAAGGGCATGCCCTGAACCAAGGGTACAGGTAGTCCATCTGGGAGGCATCCCCAGGAAATTCAAGGCAGTGGGAAAATTGGGATTCAGGAGGAAAAAGCTATGAGTTTCCCAGTGGCCTAGTAGTTGGTATTTGCTGCTATTACTGCTGGATTCAATCCATGGTTGAGGGCTGAAGGTCTGACAAGCTGTGTGGTGTGGCCAAAATATATTTTTAATTTTTAAGAAAAGAAAGAGGAAATTAAAAGGCAATAAATGGTACTAAGGTACCATTGGTACTAATGGTACTAAATAAGTGAGGCACTTTGGGTGACCCCTTAAATTTCGCACCCTAGCTATCTTGCTTCTTCACACTAGTCCCAAACCCAAAGGGTGACCATCATGAGCAACTAAAGGTCATTCCTACCAGGGACCCTCTTAGGAGTTTAGGAATCATGTAGAGCACACTTCAGAACTGACTCACCAAGGAAAAGGAAACAGAAATACTTCATCCCAGGCTCCTGATCCTCATTGGTTGAAGACTGCCCCTGGGGAATTAATCTTAGCACTTCCTGTCCTGCATGCAGACAGGAGAAAGACCTCAGACAGAGAAGCAGAAAGATACAGGGCACATGAGGTGGGAGGTAGTCAATGTGTGTGGCAACCCACTGGATGTACAAGTGAGGGAGAAAAGGAGCTGAAGGGATACAGCAAGGACACCAGGTCAGGGCTACCATTGTTCCTGTTCATTCTCCAAGTCAAGTCCGACTCTTTGCAACCCCATGGACTGCAGCACACCAGGATTCCCTGTCCTTTATCATCTCCTGGAGCTTGTGCAAACTCATGTCTGTTGAGTCAGTGATGCCATCCAACCATCTCATCCTCTGTCATCCCCTTCTCCTCCTGCCCTCAATCTTTCCCAGCATCAGAGTCTTTTCCAATGAATCAGCTCTTTGCATCAGGTGGCCAAAGTATTGGAGCTTCAGCATCAGCCCTTCCAATCAATATTCAGGGTTGATTTCCTTTAGGATTGACTGGTTGGATCTCCTTGCAGTCCAAGGGACTCTCAAGAGTCTTCTCCAACACCACAGTTCAAAAGCATCAATCCTTTGACACTCAACTTTCTTTATAATCCAACTCTCACATGCATACATGACTGCTGGAAAAACCATAGCTTTGACTAGACTGTCCTTTCTCAGCAAAATGATGTCTCTGCTTTTTAATATGCTGTCTAGTTTTGTCATAGTTTTTCTTCCAAGGAGCAACCATCTTTCATTTCATGGCTATAGTCACCATCTACAGTGATTTTGGAGCCCAAGAAAATAAAATCTGCCACTGTTTCCATTGTTTCCCCATCTATTTGCCATGAAGTGATGGCATGCTGTGATCTTAGTTTTTTGAATGTTGAGTTTTAAGCCAGCTTTTTCACTCTCCTCTTTCCCCCTCACCAAGAGGCTCTTTAGTTCTTTCTCTTCGCTTTCTGCCATTAGAATAGTATCATCTGCATATTTGAGGCTGTTGATATTTCTTCTGGCAATCTTGATTCCAATTTGTGATTCATCCAGCCAAGCATTTCACATGATGTACTCAGTACATCCCAGAAAACCTCCAATAGAGAGGATGTGTATGAGCCTCATGGTGATGGAGAGCTGAAGGCAACCTAAGCATCCATCACTAGGGGAATAAATAAGTGACAGACTGCTGTGGGCACACCATGGAACGCAATGCAGTAGTTAGAAGCAGAGAGCTTGAAGTACACCCCTATATGGAGAGATCTCACAAACATACTGTTAAGCTAACAAACAAAAAAGAGAGGGGGAAGAAGCAGAAGATTTATAGCCCAATCCCATTTATGTAAATTGGAAACATATACACATACAAAATCACAAAGTATAAAGCTACATCCTTGCAGCTATATATCATGGGCATTAAAATGGGTGTCTGTAAAGACGGGGGAGTGTAGGGATTGGGCATGAGGCTGGGGGTAAAATCTTAGAGGGTCTTTCATGGACCAATGGTGATTCTATATTATGATCTGAAGAGTATGGTTAATATCTTTCTGCATCTAAAGGCCAAGGAAAAAAAAATAAAGGAATGAAAAATATGAAGTCCTGGTACATCAGAACAGTTCCCTCCTCGCTGCACAATGTTTATTACTGCAGGGGATGATGACGGCAAAGCAACCAGACTCTGCCTGAGTTCTGAAAGCCCTTCTCACTGCCTGCTTTCCAAGTAGCCCCAGCAAGCCCTCTTACCCCACAAACAAGGAGCCCCCTACCCTTTCATGCTACCCAGAGGGAGAGAAAGGAAAGTTAGGGATCTTGAGCCCCAGAGGTTTCCATCTTATACTTTGGCTGTACACAGAGTAGGGAGTAAGTGCATGGAACTCCATTCAAACTCCTCTGCCATTAAACACCTGTGGGACCTAAGGTTAAGTCACCTTACCCTCCTGTGCCCTCGTTTCCTCACTGGTAAAACGGGAGTGATCATAAAAATAACCATCCATGGGAATGTTCGGAGCATAAAATGAATGGGTTTGTGGAAAACACTTAAACCAATGGAGGAAGCTTCCTCTCTGCCACTCCAGCCGCCCCGCCCACACCCACCCCACCCCAGCCCCTGCCCTGTTGTGACAGCTTCCCACCTGTCATCCTGCCTCAGCCTCCATNTTATCATCTCCTGGAGCTTGTGCAAACTCATGTCTGTTGAGTCAGTGATGCCATCCAACCATCTCATCCTCTGTCATCCCCTTCTCCTCCTGCCCTCAATCTTTCCCAGCATCAGAGTCTTTTCCAATGAATCAGCTCTTTGCATCAGGTGGCCAAAGTATTGGAGCTTCAGCATCAGCCCTTCCAATCAATATTCAGGGTTGATTTCCTTTAGGATTGACTGGTTGGATCTCCTTGCAGTCCAAGGGACTCTCAAGAGTCTTCTCCAACACCACAGTTCAAAAGCATCAATCCTTTGACACTCAACTTTCTTTATAATCCAACTCTCACATGCATACATGACTGCTGGAAAAACCATAGCTTTGACTAGACTGTCCTTTCTCAGCAAAATGATGTCTCTGCTTTTTAATATGCTGTCTAGTTTTGTCATAGTTTTTCTTCCAAGGAGCAACCATCTTTCATTTCATGGCTATAGTCACCATCTACAGTGATTTTGGAGCCCAAGAAAATAAAATCTGCCACTGTTTCCATTGTTTCCCCATCTATTTGCCATGAAGTGATGGCATGCTGTGATCTTAGTTTTTTGAATGTTGAGTTTTAAGCCAGCTTTTTCACTCTCCTCTTTCCCCCTCACCAAGAGGCTCTTTAGTTCTTTCTCTTCGCTTTCTGCCATTAGAATAGTATCATCTGCATATTTGAGGCTGTTGATATTTCTTCTGGCAATCTTGATTCCAATTTGTGATTCATCCAGCCAAGCATTTCACATGATGTACTCAGTACATCCCAGAAAACCTCCAATAGAGAGGATGTGTATGAGCCTCATGGTGATGGAGAGCTGAAGGCAACCTAAGCATCCATCACTAGGGGAATAAATAAGTGACAGACTGCTGTGGGCACACCATGGAACGCAATGCAGTAGTTAGAAGCAGAGAGCTTGAAGTACACCCCTATATGGAGAGATCTCACAAACATACTGTTAAGCTAACAAACAAAAAAGAGAGGGGGAAGAAGCAGAAGATTTATAGCCCAATCCCATTTATGTAAATTGGAAACATATACACATACAAAATCACAAAGTATAAAGCTACATCCTTGCAGCTATATATCATGGGCATTAAAATGGGTGTCTGTAAAGACGGGGGAGTGTAGGGATTGGGCATGAGGCTGGGGGTAAAATCTTAGAGGGTCTTTCATGGACCAATGGTGATTCTATATTATGATCTGAAGAGTATGGTTAATATCTTTCTGCATCTAAAGGCCAAGGAAAAAAAAATAAAGGAATGAAAAATATGAAGTCCTGGTACATCAGAACAGTTCCCTCCTCGCTGCACAATGTTTATTACTGCAGGGGATGATGACGGCAAAGCAACCAGACTCTGCCTGAGTTCTGAAAGCCCTTCTCACTGCCTGCTTTCCAAGTAGCCCCAGCAAGCCCTCTTACCCCACAAACAAGGAGCCCCCTACCCTTTCATGCTACCCAGAGGGAGAGAAAGGAAAGTTAGGGATCTTGAGCCCCAGAGGTTTCCATCTTATACTTTGGCTGTACACAGAGTAGGGAGTAAGTGCATGGAACTCCATTCAAACTCCTCTGCCATTAAACACCTGTGGGACCTAAGGTTAAGTCACCTTACCCTCCTGTGCCCTCGTTTCCTCACTGGTAAAACGGGAGTGATCATAAAAATAACCATCCATGGGAATGTTCGGAGCATAAAATGAATGGGTTTGTGGAAAACACTTAAACCAATGGAGGAAGCTTCCTCTCTGCCACTCCAGCCGCCCCGCCCACACCCACCCCACCCCAGCCCCTGCCCTGTTGTGACAGCTTCCCACCTGTCATCCTGCCTCAGCCTCCATCAGGGACTCCCCAGCATCCCAGGGATTCATAGGAACATCTCCGGAGCTCTCCTGGGATTTCAGATTTCCTTCTGGGAGTAGCGCTGAGCTCACCTTGCCCCACCCACACCCATCAACTCACCTGGCTCAGCCAGCTGGCCCTACCCACTCATGCCTTTCAAGTCAAAGCCATTTGGCTTTTCGCTTCACAAACCTCAGCCAGGATGGCTCATTTAGCCTGGCTAAAAAGCTGCGCTATGCAGCTGGGGAAGCAGTGGAAATTTGGCCATGGCTGCAGCACAGACGCTGGTTCTGGTGGCCATGGGGCTGGGCTTGGCCAGAGCACGTGCTGTCCCCACCACAACCAGGAAGGGCTGTAACACTGGCATGTTCAAATCTCTGCTGCCAGGTGAGCTGCTGGCCTTCAAGGAAGAAAAGGATGGGAATTCCCTAGCGATCCAGTGGCTTCCCAGGTGATGCCAGTGGAGACATGAGACGTAGGTTGAATCCCTGGGTCAGGAAGATCACCTTGAGAAGGGAATAGCAACCCACTCCAATATTCTTGCCTGGGAAATCCCATGTACAAAGGAGCCTGGTGGGCTACAGTCCATGGGGTCACAAAGAGTCAGACATGACTGGGCAACTAACACAACACAGCCAGTGGCTAGGACTTTGTGTTCTTACTACCAAGGGCCCGATTTGATCCTTGGTTGGGGAACTAAGATCCCACAAGGCATGTGGCACAGCCCAACACAGATTGTGGCACAAACACACACACACACACACACACACACACACAACCATTAAGTCCCTATTATCATGGGCTAACCTCTACCCCTTCTGCCATAGCCAAGCTGCTGTCCTGCTACTGATGGCTTAACCTCTCTCCTCCAGCTACAGCCTGCATCTAGCTTTTTGTCTACAACTACTTTGGCCATCTCATTTGAAGAGCTGACTCATTGGAAAAGACTTTGATGCTGGGAGGGATTGGGGGCAGGAGGAGAAGGGGACGACAGAGGATGATGCTGGATGGCATTACTGACTCGATGGACGTGAACCTGAGTGAACTCCGGGAGTTGGTGATGGACAGGGAGGCCTGGCATACTGCTATTCATGGGGTCACAAAGAGTCGGACACGACTGAGCGACTGAACTGAACTGAATCTCTAATCTCTTTAGTTCAGTTCAGTTGCTCAGTGATGTCTGACTCTTTGCGACCCCATGGACTGTAGCACACCAGGCCTCCCTGTCCATCACCAACTCCTGGAGTTTATTCACACTCATGTCCATTGAGTCAGAGATGCCATCCAACCATCTTATACTTGTCTGTAGCTATTCCAAAGAATAGCAAGGAGAGATAAGAAAGCCTTCCTCAGTGATCAATGCAGAGAAATGGAGGAAAACAATAGAATGGGAAAGACTAGAGATCTCTTCAAGAAAATTAGAGATACCAAGAGAACATTTCATGCAAAGATGGACACAAAAAAGGACAGAAATAGTATGGACC
>SJYV01035900.1:22087-43007 GCA_006410875.1 Neotragus pygmaeus
TGATGGAATTCCAGTTGAGCTATTTCAAATCCTAAAAGATGATGCTGTGAAAGTGCTGCTCTCAATATGCCAGCAAATTTGGAAAACTCAGCAGTGGCCACAGGACTGGAAAAGGTCAGTTTTCATTCCAATCCCAAAGAAAGGCAATGCCAAAGAATGTTCAAACTACCGCACAATTGCACTCATCTCACACGCTAGCAAAGTAATGCTCAAAATTCTGTATGCCAGGCTTCAACAGTACATGAACCATGAACTTCCAGATGTTCAAGCTGGATTTAGAAAAGGTAGAGGAACCAGAGATCAAATTGCCAACATCTACTGGATCATTGAAAAAGCAAGAGAGTTCCAGAAAAACATCTACTTCTGCTTTATTGACTATGTCAAAGCCTTTGACTGTGTGGATCACAACAAACTGTAGAAAATTCTTCAAGAGATGGGAATACCAGACCACCTGACCTGCCTCCTGAGAAATATGTATGCAGGTCAAGAAGTAACAGTTAGAACCAGAAATGGAACAACAGACTGGTTCCAAATTGGAAAAGAAATAGATCAAAATAATATATTGTCACCCTGCTTATTTAACTTATATGCCGAGTACATCATGTGAAATGCTGGGCTGGATGAAGCACAAGCTGGAATCAAGATTGCCGGGAGAAATATCAATAACCTCAGATATGCAGATGATACCACCCTTCTGGGAGAAAGTGAAGAGAACTAAAGAGCCTCTTGATGAAAGTGAAAGAGGAGAGTGAGAAAGTTAGCTTAAACTCAACATTTAGAACCTAAGATCAAGGCATCCAGTCCCATCACTTCACGGCAAACAGACGGGGAAACAATGGAAACAGTGACAGACTTTATTTTGGGGGCTCCAAAATCACTGCAGCCATGAAATTAAAAGACGCTTACTCCTTGGAAGAAAAGCTGTGAGCAACCTAGGCAGCATACTAAAAAGCAGAGACATTACTTTGCCAACAAAGGTCCATCTAGTCAAAGCTATGGTTTTTCCAGTAGTCATGTATGCATATGAGTTGGACTATAAAGAATGCTGAGTGATGAAGAATTTATGCTTTTGAACTGTGGTGTTGGAGAAAACTCTTGAGAGTCCCTTGGACTGCAAGGAGATCCAACCTGTCCATCCTAAAGGAAATCAGTCCTGAATATTCATTGGAAGGACTGATAGTGAAGCTGAAACTCCAATACTTTGGCCATCTGATAGGAAGAACTGACTCACTAGAAAAGACCCTGATGCTGGGAAAGATGGAAGGTGGGAGGAGAAGGGGATGACAGAGGATGAGATGGTTGGATGGCATCACCAACTCAATGGTCATGAGTTTGAGCAAGCTCCAGGAGTTGGTGATGGACAGGAAAGCCTGCCAGTGCAGGAGACTTAAGAGACTTGGGTTTGATCCCTCGGTCAGGAAGATCCTCTGAAAAAGAGCATGGCAACCCACTCCAGTATTCTTGCCTGGAGAATCCCATGAACAGAGAAGCCTGGTGGACTACAGTCCATGGGGTCACAGAGAGTCGGAAATGACTGAAGCGACTTGGTATGGCACAACCCCCTTCCTCTCAGCTATGGGTTAAACTCAAGCCCTCCTGCTAGACCTTCCTCCTTGCTGCTAGCCTCCAACCCTCCCGCCGTGATCTGACCTTGCCCTTGCACTCTAGGAAGACTCGCTCTTGCAAAAAGACTGGGACTGCACCTCCCGCCTGTTCCCCGGGACCCAGGAGCTGAAGCATCTGCAGGTGAGTTGGGAGAGTCAGGCCCACCTGCCCTCACCTGGCCCCACCCCACCCTCTAGCTCTAGCTCTGCGGGTGGCCTCTCACCTCCTTTATCTCATCTGTACTTCCTCCCTTCCTCTGGTCTTTCCTCATCTGCCCTGCACCCCTGGCTCTCCTCAAATGCTCCCCTGACCGTCCCTGTTCCTCCCAGGGGTCCACTCGCCTGTCTCCCTCACCTGTCCCTCTCACCTGTCCTCTTACCTATTTCCTTCTCATTTCTCCTTTCCTCTCCCAGCTCTGTCCCCGACCTGTGCCCCTTGCCCTGCCCCCCCATCACCATCGACTCTCAACACTGACTCCCTCTTCCCCTCACCACTGACTCCCACCTCGGTCCCTCTCCATCCCCGCCTCTTCAAACCTCTGTGACCCCTCCTGTGGGTCACTTCTCATTTGTCCCTATTTCAGTTTTTCACCTGTCTCTTCCCCTGTCGTTCTGCCTCACCTGTATCCCCTTCAACAGTCTCATTCCATGCATTCCCCTCTACTCGCTCCCCCCGTAAGCTGTCCCATCACCTGCCTCCATCGTGTGTCTCATATCACCTGCCCTCCTCTCCTGGATTCCGTTTCCACTTCACTGAGCGTTCTTGCCTACCCTTCCTCACCATTCCACCTCAGCTGTTCTCTCTCACCTGTCAGGCGTGGGAGCGCCCCATAGCCTTAGGGGCAGGGCTGGTCCTGACCCTGAAGAGTCCTGGGACCTGTGATTACCTCATTCCTGGACCAAACCCTGAGGCAGCCCCTTCTCACAATACTCCAACCACTGCAAGCTCCAGGCCTGTGTGAGTGCCCAGGGCACCTGGGCTGGGTCTGTGGGTTCTGGGAAGATGGGACCTCACCCTTCTGTCCCAAGTCCTGTCTCACACATCACCCTTTTCTGTGCTCGGGTCTGGGCTCAGCCCGCAGCAGGCTGCAGGTCCCAGGGCCCCTTCCAGCACTGGCTGCAACAGCTCCAGGAGGCCCCAGAGAAGGTGAGTGACCCTGGAAAAGGGTTAATGTCTGGGCCCTGGGTAAGATGGAGGCTGATGCCTGGGCAATGGGAAATTGGGCATCAGTGGGAAACTTCTCATCTCTCCCACAGGAGTCTCAAGATAGCCTCAAGGCCTGCCCCATTCAACCTCTTCCACCTTCTCACTCGGGATGTGAATTGTGTCACCAGAAGAGACGTGTGCATCTGAGAACCAGGACCTACTCTCAGCCCATCTGAGACCCCAGACCTTCTTTATGCATTAACCCCAGTCCTGCCTGAAGATATTTCTTCTCATTTCCTTTTTTAAAAATATGTATTTATTTGGCTGCACTGGTCTTAGTTTCAGCACATGGGATCTTCCATCTTCATTGCAGCATGCAGGACCTTCAGTTATAACATCCAAACTCTCAGTTATGGCATTTGAACTCTTAGTTGTGGCATGTGGGATCTAGTTCCCTGACCAGGGATCGAACCTGGGCTCCCTGCATTGGGAGTGCAGAGTCTTAGCCACTAGAACACCAGGAAAGTCCCTCACCCCTTATTTATAGAGCTGCAGAAATAAACTGTAAGGAGTTCAAACCTTCTGCAATAAGTGAATCCTTGAGTGTGTGTGTGTGTGTGTGTGTGTTACTGTGGGTCTGTGACTGAGTGTGGATGTCTGTGTGGTGCAAGCAGAATTCATTACTGGGTGCATATACTTGTGTGTGCCTGCCTTCTGTGACTGTGTGTATGCATCCAAGCAAGTATCTCCCCAAACTAGAGTCTGAAGATGCATAACAGCATATTCATGCCCACATGTGTGTACGGGCATGTGTATTTGTGCACGTTTATAAGTCTTTCTCTGTCTGTGTGAAACGTGTATCTCTCTTTTCCATGTGTACCTAGGACAGACAGAAGTCTATATCAGGATTCTTTATCCTGTAATAGGTGTCAGAAACCCAACTCAAAAGGGTAGAACAGAAAGGAATGTATTATCACACATAATAAAAAGTGAGTTGGCAGGGCAGTTCCAGGACTCATTCATTCATTCACTTAATAATGTCACTGGGAAAACAGATTCTTTCCATCTCTGTTGACCGACTCTTACTCTGGCTACCTCATGATCTCAAAGTGGTAGCCATGGCTCCAGCTTTCACACAAACAATATCCTCCAAGTTATAACAAACACCCTAAACATAATGGAGTGAAACAACAAATATCTTATTATGCTCACAGATCTTGTGGATTATGAAATTAGAGAAGGCCCAGCGTGGACCACCTGCTTCTGCAGTGGAAGGGCCATGAAATAAACTAATTTATGTAAATAATTGAAAACAATTGGCAGAGGTTAAGCCCCATACCTGCATTTATTGCTGTTATTTTTTTTCAGGATTTTTTTCTTCCCCAGCAGAGAGAAATTCCTCCATTTGTTCCTTTCCTTCCTGCTTAGTTCATTCAAATGAGGATAAGACTTGAAGCTGTGGTGGCCGCTTTGTGACCATAAGGCAACAAGCCTAGACTGTCAAATTATTCTTCTAGGAAGGTGGAACAAAGGAGTAGGACAATGGGCAGGAAAATTGAGATAAGCAAATGTCTTGAGTCATGTTAATTAGGTTTTGTTTCTTGTAGCCTAATGTATCCTCAAAAGTCCATCTCTGTATGCCCACTCAAAACCCAGAAAAAGTGACCAATTATTATTTGATAGTAAAAATTTGAATCATGTAAGGCAAATCTGAGTTCAGACATGAGTGGTGTAATTGAGATAAGATTGCAAACCTCTACTTGGAGATGCCAAGGCCTATAAAAGAAGTTTTGAACTGGATATATTTTGGTGTTGCCTGCCCAGAATCCCTGTCTCCTGGTAAAGCTTCTCAATTTTCCTTTGGGGCAAAAGCCCCCTTCCTCACTCCCTCACTGGTTGGACACACGACTCAGGTTTCCCAGTCACAGCACTCCATCTCCAGAGTACAATGACAAGTCTTCCCTTGTAACTCCCTCATGACAGCCTTTGCATAAGCTGTTCCATCTGCTTGGGACATGTGTCCCCTACTCTCCCATCACCACTATGTCTTCACCTAATTTCTACTCCTTCCCTATGTCTCAGTAATATCACTTCCTCCTCCAAAAAGTCTTCTGAGTGGTACCCTGGGGTTTCTATTGCTTTTCTATATCCAACAAGTTTTACCATCCTACTTTTCTGGTGACTATTTCATTTCAACCGAAGAAATTGCCAGTATTCTGCCATTTCTAACCCACAGAATTGGCAAATTTCACATGGTTCAACCTAATATTTTTAGCTCTCCCCTCTTTTTCCAGAGCCACACAATCTGAACATGTGTCTGTGATCTGGCCAATCAAATTCCATACCCAATTCCATTCCATTGGACGGCCCAATCAATGCAGGGTTGGCATGTGACCCTAGTCAAATCAACCAGAGCCCTTCCTTGGGATTCACTTTTATTTAGGACTGGAGGAGATTCTGCCATTTTACCTCTGGGCTATGGTGCTAGAAGGATTGAGTCTGTGTCTGTAAATAAATAGCCATTTTCCCCACTACATGCAGTGGAAGGGGACACATCTGAGCTGAGACAAGTGGAGAAGAGAAATGAATGGGAAGAGTGTCTTGATGGAGTTGAGTCTTGGTTCCAGTCTCTAAGGTCAAATTCCTTATAGTTTTGCCCTTAATTGCCTCCTTCCTAGCTCTACGAGCCAACAAATGCACACTTTTTTTTACACCTAATCAAGTTAAGCTGACTTCCTTGCGTTTGTAGCCAAGACTGTGGCTAATACACTTCCCTGAACCTCTGGGCAGGGTCAGGCAACTCTTCTGTGCTCTGATAGGCTTTTTGTTTCTCACATCACAGCCCTATTGCCATCTGTCTGTCTGAGCTTCAGGAGGGTAAGGACTGGAGCTGTCTGGGTCACTTTTGGATCTTCAGTGTTCGGTATAGGGCCAGGCACAGAGGAGATGCTCTAACACTCCCGTTGGACGATACCATGCCCTGTCTCACCTAATGTACCTATTCCTTGGGTTTAAAGCTCTCAGTTTGGGCAGGGGGGTGGGGGTGGGGGATGTCACTGCCAGTGATAAATACTTCTCTGTTAAATGAAAAGCCTGATGTTACAGAGGAAGATGGGGGGCTATCATTCAAAGGGCTGGCCTAGGGACCATGTGGACCCCAAATATGTCAAAGGGTGCATGCCAAGTTCTGAGGTGGCAGTTCCTGATTTTGCTGTGAAGACAGGCACACCTCAGTTAAAGCTGAGTTCTTCATAGAAGTCAAGCCAAATACTGCCCCAGATGAAACCCACAGCTGAGAATAAAATCTTGACTCTTGAACACAGCCCACAAGGCTCAGCAGAAGCTGCTCCCTGCTTGCCTCTCCCACTTGCTCTCCTCTCAGTCTCCCCCTTACTCCAGTCCAGACACACTGCCTCCAGCACAGCAAGCACACTCCTTTGCACATGCTATCCTCTTTGCCAGGAATGCTCTTCCCTGGCTCTTTCCACAGTGGATTTTTCTTAGCTCCCATATCACCTTCCTGGACCTTCCAGTCTAAAGTAAGTCTCTCACCCAGATGTGGAGAATGGACATGTGGACACGGGGGCTTGATTGGGGGGAGGGTGAATTGGGAGACTGGGATTGACACATGAGCACAGCCATGTATGAAAGAGATAGCTAATGGGCTCTTGCTGTATAGTGCAGGGAGCTCAGCTCAGTGCTCTCTGGTGACCTAGATAGGTGGGATGGGGTGGTGGGAGGTCCAAGAGGAAGAGGATGTGCGTATACCTGTAGCTCATTTCCTTTGACGTACAGCAGAGACTAACATAATATTTTAAAGCAACTATACCCCCAAGAAATAAATAAATAAACTTCTCAGTCATTCCATCCCATCCACCTGTTTTGTTTTTTTCCTACTGCACCTGCAGCCTACAGGTTGATATCTTTGACCAGGGATCGAACCCTGGCCCCCTGCATTAGGAGTGGGAAAGTCTTAACCACTAGTCCATCAGGGAAGTCCCCCATCAAAATGAGAATGTCTTCATTCTCCATGTGGCACTTATTCACTACCAGACACTCATAATTTACTCGCTTGATTACTGTCTCCTGCCTCTAGAATATAAGCTCCGTGGGGCAGGGGTCTCGTTTCATCTGTTTTGTTCATTGTAGTATCCCCTGCACAGAGCCAGGTACATAGCACATGCTCAGTAAAGCTTTCTCAGGTGGAGCAGAGACAGTACAGTCAGACGGTTAGGTGTGCGGGATAAGAAGGCAGTAAATTCTCCAATCATGGCTCTGCCATTTACAGACTGCATCATCTTGGGCAAGCTGCTTACCTGTCTGAACTTGTTTCCTTGTCTAGAAAAGGGGATGCACAAGGCCTCTCACCTTCTGAGATGGCCCACACTCTGTGGAGTGTGTTTCCCTCTAAATAAATCAACTTACCTAGTCTAAAATAAATAAGAGGGTGCACACACTGCACACATCTGTTTTGGAGTATAGACGTGATCACGCTTCCTCTCTGAGTAAGTCCGTTTTGTGCTCTGTGCCAGGGGCTGAGCTGCACGCTCTATTCATGCTTCAGGGAGGGTTTGTGAGCACCACGGCTGGTGTGTGGGAAGCCCCCGGTACCCAGGAGTCGTGATGACTGAGATAGATAAGTGCAGCTGGGCCACTGGGTGATGCCGGCCTGTGATTCTCTGGTGCCTCTGTCCTTGCTGCCTCCCACCCTGTCTGCCCAGATCCATCCCCCTCCCTCCTGCTCCGTTTCTATTTCTGTCTTTCTCTCCTCCTCCCCGGGCCTCAGGAGGCTCCTGGCTGGCATGAAGCCTTCTTCCTTCTTCCCCAGGATCAGAAAAGTTTTCACTGCAGGACCCATCCACCACCACCCCCAAAAAACTTCCCTCCTTCCCCAGCTACAGCCCACACAAATTTCCCTCCTTCCCCAGCTACAGCCCACACCCTTGTCTGAGAAACTACCCCCTCCCCCACCGCAAGTAGACTCTGTGCCCTCAAGTAGACCCCTTCTCTACCTCCTAAGATCCCTCAGGTTCCAAACGGTGTGTGACCCGTGAGCCCTTCCCCATGTCCCCTCTCCCACCAGGCTGGCTTTTGATACCCAGCCTCAGCTAACTAAGGTCTTTGGGGGCCACTCCCCAGCCTCCAGACACAGACATCAGAGGCTACAATTTGTAGTAGAGTGGAACAGATACTGAGGTCAAACTGCCAACTCTCCTATTTCTTCATCAGGGAAATATTGAACAGGTGACTTCACTTCTCCCTGATGTAGATTCCTGTCTGTAAAATGGGGCCAAGTGCATCCACCTCCAACAGCTGCCGGACCTGAGAGATGAGCTGTGCTTAGCACAATGCCTATGTGGAAAATGAACACTCCGTAGCTGCTGGACACTAAAGACTCAGAAGGCTGCCTGCCGTTTTAAATTCCAATTTTGTTACCTTCTGGTTATGCGACCTGGAGCAAGTTGCTTTACTTCTGGACCCCAGTTTTCTCATCTATAAAATGGGGTCATGGTACTGATGTCCTAGGGTTGTTGTGACGATTAAACGATTTAAGTGCTTGGCAATAGTAAGCACTCGTTAAAGCTTAGCTATTGTTTTTATATATATTATTCCCCACCTCTAAGTCTCTCAAAGGATAGGAAACTGCAAATCTCCCTGGCCGCAGTCAGCCGTCCTACCTTTAGTCTCACTTAATAGTCCTAGTGCTGGAATCTAGGCCCCCCCCTCCCCCCCCACCGCCCCAAGGCACACGAACACACACAGAGGTCAGCAGAGCGGCCTCAGACACAGAAAAAAGTTTAATTCTCCTGCGGCGGAGGGTCCCGGCTCCGGTAGCGAGGGGGATTTGGTTTTGGATTTTGTTCCTGTGGGGATTCACTTCGGAGTAACAGGAAGGAGTCGGGGAGAGTCTGGTCCTTCCGGTGGGACCTGCCCGGGAGAATTGTGTACTGGGGGAGATAATCTGGTGAGACAAGGAGGCTGGACGCCATACGGGAGGGCAGAGGGAGAACAGAGGACTGGACAGAGAAAAGAGAGACGAACAGGGAAGGACGTAAGACAGAGATGACAGACGGCAGGACAGAGACAAACGAGGGGATCAGAGAAAAGGGGACCCCAAGCCAGACCCGACGACGGGATCAGGGAATTGAATGGGGTTGGTGGGGGGCCTTTGGAGGCCGCCGCGGGACAGAATAGGATCTAGTCCAGCCAGATACGTGAAATGGGCCCCTCGCCCCTGCCCCGGGTCCCGGGCTGGGGGAGGGGGCTCGTGTCTCAGTGCTGCAGTGTCGGGGGGGCCCTGCCCCTCCCCGCGCTTCGCTGTGTAAGGCACCGGCTCCAGCGAGGTCCGCGAGCGCGCGGGGGGAGGGGCAGGAGGGGGGCTTGGAGTCCACCGGGGAGCGGAGCCCGGCGGCCCGCCCTCAAAAGCCCCTGAGCGCGGGGGCGTGGCCTCGAGCCACCGCCCAGGCAGCCCGCCCCGCCCCCCCAGGGGAAGGGTGCTTCTCCCCTCCAGTCCGACGACGTGTTGGCTCGGCGCTTTCACCCCCGAATCCTGCCCTAAACGTCAGGGCGGCTGGGCGTTTGTCCGCGGCACCCAGGCGTCCCGGCGCCCGCCCGCCCGCCGCTCACACGGTACTTTCCAGCATCCACTCGGTGCTGGTAAAGGCCAGGCGCGCCCTGGCGGAGCCCAGCCCCAGGTCTCCGTCCTCCCCGGCCGCGCCCCCTCCGGCCCCGTCCAGGTGCGGCGTGGACCGGTGGCGCTTTGTCCGCCGGGCGCGGCGCGGGTAACTGTGGCTCTGGAAGAGCGCCCCGTAGTCCCCGTCGAACGAATAACGCTGCTGAGGCCTCGGCCGGGCCGGGGCTCCCCCAGGAACCAGAGCTAAAGTGGGGGGCGGTGAAGCCNAGGCACACGAACACACACAGAGGTCAGCAGAGCGGCCTCAGACACAGAAAAAAGTTTAATTCTCCTGCGGCGGAGGGTCCCGGCTCCGGTAGCGAGGGGGATTTGGTTTTGGATTTTGTTCCTGTGGGGATTCACTTCGGAGTAACAGGAAGGAGTCGGGGAGAGTCTGGTCCTTCCGGTGGGACCTGCCCGGGAGAATTGTGTACTGGGGGAGATAATCTGGTGAGACAAGGAGGCTGGACGCCATACGGGAGGGCAGAGGGAGAACAGAGGACTGGACAGAGAAAAGAGAGACGAACAGGGAAGGACGTAAGACAGAGATGACAGACGGCAGGACAGAGACAAACGAGGGGATCAGAGAAAAGGGGACCCCAAGCCAGACCCGACGACGGGATCAGGGAATTGAATGGGGTTGGTGGGGGGCCTTTGGAGGCCGCCGCGGGACAGAATAGGATCTAGTCCAGCCAGATACGTGAAATGGGCCCCTCGCCCCTGCCCCGGGTCCCGGGCTGGGGGAGGGGGCTCGTGTCTCAGTGCTGCAGTGTCGGGGGGGCCCTGCCCCTCCCCGCGCTTCGCTGTGTAAGGCACCGGCTCCAGCGAGGTCCGCGAGCGCGCGGGGGGAGGGGCAGGAGGGGGGCTTGGAGTCCACCGGGGAGCGGAGCCCGGCGGCCCGCCCTCAAAAGCCCCTGAGCGCGGGGGCGTGGCCTCGAGCCACCGCCCAGGCAGCCCGCCCCGCCCCCCCAGGGGAAGGGTGCTTCTCCCCTCCAGTCCGACGACGTGTTGGCTCGGCGCTTTCACCCCCGAATCCTGCCCTAAACGTCAGGGCGGCTGGGCGTTTGTCCGCGGCACCCAGGCGTCCCGGCGCCCGCCCGCCCGCCGCTCACACGGTACTTTCCAGCATCCACTCGGTGCTGGTAAAGGCCAGGCGCGCCCTGGCGGAGCCCAGCCCCAGGTCTCCGTCCTCCCCGGCCGCGCCCCCTCCGGCCCCGTCCAGGTGCGGCGTGGACCGGTGGCGCTTTGTCCGCCGGGCGCGGCGCGGGTAACTGTGGCTCTGGAAGAGCGCCCCGTAGTCCCCGTCGAACGAATAACGCTGCTGAGGCCTCGGCCGGGCCGGGGCTCCCCCAGGAACCAGAGCTAAAGTGGGGGGCGGTGAAGCCGACGGTCCCAGAGCCCCGGAACGGCTCCTCCGAGGGCCCACCGCGGCCCGGGACTCCTCCCCGGAGGTTTCCTCGGATGGCAGGAGGCACAGCGAGGTGGCCGAGCCGCCCAGGGAACGTCCAAGGACCGCCTCCGTTTCCGCGGAAGCCATGTCGGCCGCCGCGGCCTTCGCCTCGACGGCCGCCGCCGCAGCCGCGGGAGTCGCCACCTCTCGCAGCGCCTCGTAGCGGTCGGGCGCCGGCGGGGGCGGGGCCTGCGTTGCGCCTGCGCCGTTGGTTTGCGAGCACACGTGGCTGACCCGCGGAGGCGACCTGGAGGTACCCTTGACTCGGCGGCCATCTCCGTCGCCGTAGACCTTGTAACGGATCATGAGCAGAACGATGAAAACGAGGACGGAGGCGACAATGACACCCCCGATGGCGATGATCATGGTGCCGCCCAAGAAATGGGCCCTCAGCGGGCGGCAGGGTGCGGGATCCCCAGCGGTGGTAAACTGCACGCAGCCCACCACGCGGGTGGCCGGCAGCGCCGTGGCCCCATCGTCGTAGACGGCCAGCACGCACAGGTCGTAGGCGCGGCCCGCTGCCAGATCATTCACCAGGAAGGTCTGGCTGGTGGATGGGATCATCCTGCAGGAGGGGGCGGGATCAGCGCGGGGTTAGCTCCACTCTGAACCAGGCTGCTTCACTCGCATGTCCCCACCACCCGTGCGGACCTATCCATGCCCCCCTACCAGTGTCTCACCCCCTCGGGGACAACAGCAGCCACTCAAGCAACAAATTCCCACCCTACAGGACCTTGGGTATAGGCCACGCCCCTTATCTGCATGCCCCACCATCAGACCCACTCCCCACCCGTGTTTCACGGCAAATTTCAGCCATTCGTCTCCCCTCATCTATATATCCTGGCCCCCAGGGAGGAATGCTACAGCTTTTATGCCCTGCTCTCAAGGGGCTTGCTCCCTAGCAGTGTCTCATTCCTACTGGGACAAATGCCATTCAAGCGCTCACATATTCCCACCCTTTAAGGGGATGGATGCTACAGGCCATGTCCCGTTACCCGCAAACCTCACTCTCACTGGGGTGGACTAGCAGGTTACCTCATACTCCCAGTCTTATTCCTACTGGGACAATGGATGCTCTTCTAGTTCCTCTCTTCTACATGTTCCTACCCCTTCAAGGAAACCATGATACAGACAACAACCCCCTCATCTGCATATCTCACCCTTGGGTATACATACACCTCTCCTAGCAGCATCTATCTTATCCTCTCCACTACATATTCCCGCCCACCAAGGGGCAGGGCTAAAGGCCACTTCCCTTCTGACTGACAAGTGCCTTCCAAGCCACACCCCACACTGGCCCGGGAGAGATGGTTCACCTCCCCGGCCTAGGACCATGTCCACTCTGTGCATGTCATGCCCACTCTGTGCATGTCATGTCCTGTACCCAGATATCAGAGGCGACCACTTTATGTGCACACCCTGCCCTATACTACCCGAAGTCACTACACCACGCCCCCAGGTACGTTTCATCATAATTGGGGCAAATGTAGCCAAGAAAACATGCCCCCTTCTTGCCATGGACACCTGCTCTCAAATAAGCGGCAGTGTAGAGAAGTGGTTAAGCTGACAAAGTCTGAGAGCCACAATGCCAGAGTTTGAGTTTCTCTTCTGCTGCTTCCTAGCTCTGTGACCTCAGGCAAGTTTCTTAACCTCTCTGTGTCTCATTTCACCCACTTAGGTTATTAAGAATTCCTACCCCATAGAGATGGTATGATGAGTTAACATCCCCAAAGCCTGGCACTTAATAATTTCATTAACAGCTGGCATCCCACACGAAGCTGGCTTTGCTGTGGCTCACACTCTCCTACCAGTTGCTTTCCTCCCCATCTATAAGAATCATTCCCCCTGGGCCTTGCCCCTCTTCTGTTGGGCACATCCCTTCCATGTTCATTGTTGGTTAAGCTAGGACTGCCACACCCACACAGATTTGCATGCACTCAATCTCACAGGCTCTCCTCTCCCACAAAGCTCTTAGTGGGCCATCAGAGACATGAACCGCCTCTTCATCTGGGTGGGGACCATGCTACAGGAGCACCACCTCCTCTAAAGGCCATGCCCCCAACTCCTCAGGCCGCTTACCTCTCAGAAGCATCACCTTCCCTCTAGCCACACCACCTTCTGGTCCTGAAACCCACCTCAGTTCCTCCACCTCCAGAAGTTTCCACCATCACCAAGAGCCATCCTCCCCCCCCAAAAGACTACACATCAGGGGCCCACCACCTCTCCGACTCTCCCCCTGCCTGCCATTTCCCAGACCACCACCACCCCCACCAACTCCATCCAACCTTGGGCCCCTGGCTGTAAGTCTTCCTCTTCCTCTCGTCTTCCCTCTCAAAGAGTCTTGGGCTCCTTTTGCTCCTTCCCCTAATATAACCAGTTGCTAGGGACTCCCCCCTTTTCAAGGACAGAGGCTGGCTCCTTAAGAAAGCTTGAGCCCATGTGTCTCTAATTGGCTGTAAGGCCCAAGCAGGCCGCAGAGCAAGCTTCTGGTTGGTTGTCACCTCCTCCCATGGCAGCAGTGAGGGAGTTAACCCCTGCAGTGCTGTAGCACAGGCACCTGCAGTGAGGGACAGAGGACTGGGACTGTGTAGCCCTGAGGGGAAGGGAAGAGTCCTAGGGTCTGTTGCCCCGCTGGAGACAAAGGGCCATCAACATCTGCAGAAATGCTGGGTCTGGGGGCCCATGAACCTCCCTCTATCCCACCATGTAGTGACCACGGGTTAGAGAGAGAAGGAAAAAAAAACAGAGAGAGAGGTGGAGAATCACAGAAACCAGGAGCTGTTTACACAAATCTATTATCCTTCTCCCCTAATCCCTGGCTGGCAAATAACAGTCGCCTGATAAACGTGTTCAATGTAAAAAGGGCAGAATTGGGAGTTAGAAGGGTAAGAGCTGGAATCTTGTTCTATCTCTTTCTGTGTGACCTTGAACAAGTGACTTCTCCCACTGAGCCTCAGTTTTCCTGTCTATAAAATGGGAAGGGGGATCATAGCTGCCTCACAATGAAGTTGGGAAGGTCAAATGGAATAGTATCCTTTGGCAGTACCTTATAAAAGTTTTTGTTTTGTTCATTTGTGTTGCCCTAATGTTTTTAAGACTGGGCTAGTGTCTTATCCATCTCAGTAGGCCCAGGGCCCAGCATGGAACTGGCACACAGTAGGCCTTTATTCAGTATTTGGTGACCAAATTCAAAACAAAAAATGAGCATGACAGAGACGAGAGAAAAGGAAGGCATCACCTCATTCAACCAACAGTGGGAAAACGCCTACTGTGTGCCAGGACCATGGCCAAGAGAACACTGGGCGAACTGAAGATGGAAGCCAAGAGGCAGGCTTCTTGGGGGTGGGTCTAAGCACCCTCAAGATCAGGAGCTGCCCACAGGTGGGGAAGTGGCTCCACCCCCTCTGGAGCATCCAAGGTATGTCATACAAAGGATTAAACATTCAGCAAGCACTCTGCAATGTGCCTAAGGGAGGCAGAGCCAGGACAAAGCAGAGATGTGCACAGAGCCCACAGCCACCGAGTAGACGCCCGCTATGTGCCAGGCCAACTGCTGTGAGCCACACTACCGAGATGGAGAGACAAGGCAAAGCCCGGACTGAAATTCATCACATACTCTCTGCCTCCTTCCTCTGGGCTGGGAGCTCCCTAGGGCAGGACTTGGTCTCTTGGTCTCCTTGTGTCTCTCCTGCCCAGCTGAGGGTCTGGCACATAGTAGGGGCTTAGTTCCTCACGAGAGCAGGAGGGAAAGAAGGTACATATAGACAGACAGAAGTGAGAGCAAGAGAAAATCAGAGACGATGGGAGGAAAGTACCTCAGGCAATGGCTTCTAACCCAATGGATGGTGGAAACAACTTACATTCTTTTCTGATACTTTTCTGTTTCTATATTGTACCCAATGTGTTGATACAGTAGCCTTGTATGTGATTTCTAAATATAAATGCAACTGTAACTATATAAGTGTGAGTATATTTCCTGCTCTAAGAATGTCTAACTGACAAGGTAGATGCTCAAACAACTTTGGTGAGCAGTGATGTAGACCCTGGGCCCCACGAGAGCAGGGACCATGCTGGGTGCATTCATGGTGTTAAATGGCTCATGTGGGTGCTGCAGGAGGATTTGCAAGATGTGTGAAAAACAGACAAGAAATGGAAAGAGAAGGAAATAGGGCAAATGGGAGCCAGAGACCACTCTACAAGCCCATCTAGAACCCCAGCTGAGCAAAAAGGCCGAGGGAAGCAGAGGGAGGGCCCCTGAGGCAGGAGGAGGTCCAGGGACTCAAACACCCACCTGTAGACAAGGGAGTCGTCTGCGGAGCTGTTGTACTGCACCTGGTACATGCGGATGCCAGGCACGGGCCTCTGGGCCGGCCAGCGGATGAGCACAGAGCTGGACGTGAGCTCCGCCGCCACAAGCCGGCGCTCAGCCGCCGACTCATTGGCTCCAGGTCGGCCAGGCGTGGCGATGTCCGAGGAGCCAGGCTCCGTGAGAGGTGGCGGGGCAGCAGGCGGGGGCGCCATCAGAGGCAGAGGCACCACGCACACCTCCACGGGTGCGGTGGCTTCCCCAGCGGCGTTAGAGGCGATGCAAGTGAAGGTGCCGCTGTCCCGCAAGGTGGTGATGGTTACGTCCAGGGTCCCATCGCCCCGGACCCGGGTCCGGCTCGAGTTCCCCAGCAGGCGCCCGTCGGGTGCCACCCAGTGCACCACGGGCTCGGGGTCCCCCACGGCGCGGCACCGCAGGCTGACCGCCTGGCCCTCCACCACCAGGGCCCGGCCGCCCGCCTGCCGCGTGATCAGCGGAGGCTCACACAGGAACTCCTCCTCGGGGATGGACCAGAAGTAGCGGTCGGTGAGATGCTCCGGCGTGGCGCACGTCTCCAGGTCGTCCTCCCTGGTCAGCCGCCGCAGCCACAGCAGCTCACAGTTGCAGTGCAGGGGGTTGCCGCCGAAGCTGACCGTGAGCGGCGTGGGCGGCTTGGGTCCCGGACCTTGGGACCTCAGGAAGAGCCCATCAGGGGGCAGTTTATGCAGGCGGTTGGAGGTCATGTCCAGGCGAACCAGTTTGTGAAGCTGCACAAAGGTCCCTTCGGCGATGTGATCGATGAGGTTGTGGTCCAGCGTGAGGGTGTTCAGGTTCACCATCTGGCCCACGGCCTCCCAGGGCAGAGCCTCCAGGTTGTTGTAGGACAGATCCAGGTCCTCCACGGTGGACAGGAAGGCGTCGAAAGCAGCCGACTCCACCCGGCGGATCTGGTTGTTGCCCAGGATCAGGTGGCGGAGGTTGCCCAAACCCCGGAGCTGGTCGCCTCGGACCTCTGCTAGCCGGTTGCTGTCGAGGTGCAGGGCGCGGAGGGCGCGCAGGTCTGCAAAGGCGCCGGCCGCCACCTGGCCAATGGTGTTCCGGGAGAGGGTGAGGTGTACCAGGCTGGTCATGTTGGCGAAGTCTCGGCGGCGGATGGCCGCGATGAAGTTGTCGGTGAGCCGCAGCTCCACCACGCGCCGGTCGATAGCCGGCGGCACGAAGAGCAAGCCAGTCTTGGCGCACAGCATGGTCAGCGTGGGCGCCACGTTCTGGCAGATGCAGCGGCCAGGGCAGGGCTGGCCCCGTGATGCCCCCGCCCAGAGGAGCAGCAGAAAGGGCAGGGCAGTAGGCGGCAGCGAGAGGAGCACCGAGGAGAAGGGGCCCGGAGCCATGGTGCAGGCGGGAGGCGGGAGGAGCGGGAGGTGAGATCTGCAAGGAAGGAGAAGGGTCAGCCAGGCGTAGGGCTTGACCACCTGCCTGGCCACCCTGGGATGTCCCGCTCTGAGTCTGACCCACATCCGCCCCTTCCTGACAACAGGGTCCTGTAGACTGTGACAGGGCTGACCCTCAGCTGGCATGCACCTGTGAACAGATCACACCACTCCCATGCTGCCTGGTAAATCACCACTGCCCCACCTCTGAGTGTCTAACCCCCGCCTCTGCCCCTCTTCCAGGAGCTCCCAGACCTCTCATGACCTCTCAGCCAGACGGATGACATCTGGCCTGGCCTGCGCCTTCTAGTACCCACTAAATATTTTGAAAAATCACTGCTGACTAGGGTTTAAAGTCATGGATTTCAAAGCCATACTCCCTGGGTTTAAATCCCAGCTCTGACACTTACTAGCTGTGTGATCTCGGGCAAGTGTCTGAACTTCTCTGAATCTCGGTTTCTTCATCTGTAAAACGGAGACAAAAACAGGCCTTACCTCTGTGAGGATGAACTGGATTAATGAGCATGGTATACTCAGAACAGTGCCTGGCACATAAACTGTGTTCAATACATGTTAGTGTATAACTATTATTATCATCATCATCGAGTGTCCAGTAGGTGCCATGCACATAAATGTGCACTATTATTAAGAGCAAGGGCTTTGAAATCAAATAGACTCAGGTTCAAGTCCTGGCTTCCCCAACTTACTAACTCTGTGACCCAAACTGATGATTTTCCCGAACTAGGCCATAATTTCCTGATTTGTAAAGTGGTCTGATAATTGTACTATCGTCACTGGATTGTTGCAAGAGTTCAGTGAGCTCATTCATAGGGGTCACGGAGCATAGGGCCAAGCACATAGTACATATTCAATAAATGTTAAGGGTAACACCCCTCCCCCACCTTTGGCAGTGGGGAAGCAGGATTGTACTGAAGGTGGGAGGGGCTGAGAAAACAGCAGTCTCCCTGCTCAGTCTTGGGAAGTCCTTCTCTGAGCCTGGTTTCCTTCTGGCCTCTGCTGAGGGCCCAAGCTGGGGGCAGACTTTCATGCTCACGTTAACAGGCACAACACAAGGCCCTATACATGCCTACACACACAGGCACACACACACACAGACACACACACACACACACACACACACACACAGTCAGGCTGTGCCTCTGCTCCAGGCAAAACCTTCCGGCTGGGATTCCCCCTGCGGCAGCTGCAGCCCACGACATGCCAGCGCCCATCACAACACGGGGTGGGTGGGGGGTGAAGAGGAAAGGATGGGAAGGGGGTGTCCCTGACACTGTTTTCACCCCACCCCATGCTCCAGTCCCTGCTGGCCCACCTCCCAGGAATCTGCAGTTTGGGGCTGTGGCCTCATGTGGCCCTGATCCTTCAGCCCATGGGCAAATGGGGACTGTGGACACAGAGAAGGGATGGAGAGAGTCAGAGAGAGACAAGGGGGAGGGAGGGATGAACTGGCAGACACAGAGAAGGATTCAGAGAGAGACAGACAGAGACAACAAGAGAGAGAATCTGAAAGACAGGTGAAGAGACAGGGAGCAAGTCGGTGGCAAAGAGAGAAAAATTGAGTGGAGGAGACCCACACGGAAAAGAGAGACTGAGACATCGAGATGGAGAGAGGGAGACAAGAAGACAAAATACGAGTGTTACACAGACGAAGACCAGAAGAGAGAGACTGAAGAAGACAGGGAGGCGGCTGAAAAAAGAAAAAGAGGCACAGTCAGAGCATCGCTCCATCTCTGAGCGATGCCCCCCCCCCCCCCACTAATTGTTGCGCACTCGCTCTGGGACACTGCTCTACCTCTGACAGAAAATCCTGGCCTGGGAGGTGGTGCTCCTGAAGTAGGAGACGCAGCTCTGCACCTGCGTGGCTGTAAGCTCTCTGGGGCTCAGGACCACTATCTATGAAACCAGAAGGCCCACAGCGAGAGTGGAACTCAAGTTGAAACAGTGTAATACTAACAATGAAAACAGCTAACATTTCTTGAGAGGCAGCATGGCATTGCGGGACAGAATCTGGCCCCCAACTGCCCAGGTTCACACCCCAATTCTCTGCCATGTGATTTCCTCCCTTTGGGCCTCAGTGTGTTCATCTGTCAAATGGGGATGATAGCATAGGGTTATTGTGAGGATTAAATGAGATAATCTGCTGTAACAGGCTTAGAGTAGTTGCTGATGGAGTAAACACTATATAAATGTTAGCTGCTGGTAGCATTAAATGATCATTTGCTCTGGCTCTCTCTCAGCCACCAGTAGGTCTGATTATCAGATGTTCCCACATACATGCACACACACACACAAAATGGTAAACCATATCCACGCCACCATCCAAACACAGGGTCATTTCATGTCAGGAAACTCTTGCCTCCTTTTCTAACATGAGGAAACTTCCCTTTTCTGACCACTTTACTCAGCCTAAAAGGGGATACCTCCAGGCCTGAGACCCCACCTACTACCCACACCATCGTTCTACGAAGCTCTTACCCAAACAAGACATTCCTGACATTGTCACAACCCCCAGCCTGGAGGGCACCTGGCCCCTCAGTACAAGGCATCACTCCAGGCCTCTGGCTCTCTCAGAGTAAACCCAATCACTTCACATCTCTCTCCCCAGCCTGAGGGACCCCACTCACCTCTCTTCAGGCAGTCAGGGCCTGGGCCAGTACCTGCAAAGGAACAAAAGCCCACTGTTAGCATTCTTCAGGCTCCTCTCCCGAGACCCTCCTCAGAGACCATATCAGCCCAGGAAGCCCCTGCCGTCATCACTCTGTTAACCCCGCTGCTGTAGGTTCTGCAGGGTCTCGTGGACCCAGGAAGTCACCTCTGGAAATCAAGGAGTCTGAGCCCCAGACTGTTCACCCTCCAAATCCCAAGAGTCTAGGACTTTAGTCCTTTGTCCTCTGGGGGCTCAAGAGGCCAAGATCCCCACACTCCCCCTCCCTTGGACCCAGCAGTCCAGATCTCAGCTTCCTCCTTTCCCAAGATCCAGGAGTCTGGTCCCTCAGCTCTCTGTCTCCTTCAAACCCAGGATGCTAGGCTCCCAGCCTCCTCCTTCCAGAATCCACATCCCAGTGCCCCAACTTCAAAGACCTGAGCAGTAGCAGGAGCTGGGGGAGGATCAGAAGTTCCCATCTTCGCCATCAGACCATGGGTACCCCAACACATGTGGACATGCCAAAACCCAGATGGGCCCACAACCCATGACTCTGTATCTGAATTCCCATGGACACAGCAGCATGACCTATGTGCCCCTGCCCTCTGGAGGCTCTTGGTCCAGGATGTGGACACATTTGTGTCCATGGATTCCAGCATACCACAGGCCTTACCACATGGGCCCCCATCTCACTGGGCCCATAAGTGGGGTCAACCTATGTCAAGGACACAGGCACATGTGCACATACCATCCTGCATGTACGTATTTAAACACACACAACCCCACTCTTCAGATACCAACACAAATGCGCAAATGGACTCAGAGTACAGACACAGACCCTCGAGGCTGACACACCTGCACACAACCACACATACAACATTGCCTTTTCCCTTGCACACTCACACACAGAGGCACACACACAACTGTGAAAACCATGTGTCCCCTGGTACATGCAGCTATAACAAAGCTACCCTTGCACACTCACCAACACACATGTAACAGATGCTCACTCACACAAAGATACACAGGTACACGCTCTTAAATACCCAACACACTCATGCAACTTCATGTACCCCCAGTATGCACGGTCACAAATCTAGTACATTCCCACACCAACAGATACACAAATGCACACACTAGCCTATACACACCTCACACACATGCACAGAACCACAACGGGAACAGACACTGACAAGGCTGATACACACTCAAACAAGCACATAGGTACAAAAAGATCCACCTTTGCACAGACACTCAGAGATGTTCACTCATAACAGGCACATGCTCACATAACTGCCCTATGAGGGATTTACACACTTACAAATACACACAAAATATTGAACCCCACTGGCAGAGTCAACAGATAGGCAGAGAAGCACACTCACACAAAGTCTGGACACACATCCCTCCCAGCCCTGAGGCACCCCTGCCCCATCTACTTCCTAGGCCAAGGAAATCCTAACACCCCTCCCTCCCAGCACACCCCCTTCCCCAGCCAGGTCAGAGTTCAGAGGGTTGGGGGCCTGAGCTGAAGAGCACCTGGTCAGAGGCAATCCTCCCAGCAAAGGTCCCCCAGCCTGGCCATCTGGATGTGGGCACCTCCGGCCCCATCTGCAGAGATCTGGCCGGTAGGGGACTGGGGTGG
>SJYV01035900.1:43802-125403 GCA_006410875.1 Neotragus pygmaeus
CCTCTCTGTCCATCACCAACTCCCGGAGTTCACTCAGACTCACGTCCATCGAGTCAGTGATACCATCCAGCCATCTCATCCTCTGTCATCCCCCTCTCCTCCTGCCCCCAATCCCTCCCAGCATGAGAATCTTTTCCAATGAGTCAGCTCTTCGCATGAGGTGGCCAGAGTACTGGAGTTTCAGCTTTAGCATCATTCCTTCCAAAGAAATCCCAGGGCTGATCTCCTTCAGAATGGACTGGTTGGATCTCCTTGATATACTAACACTATTCTTAAAAATGAAACTTAAAAGTGAAAGAATATTGCAAAATTTCAATAAAAGCTAGAAATAGTCTAAGTATTCTTGGAAGTCCCTTGTTTATCATGTTTCCAAGAGAAGAAAAGTAGTTTATGGTTCTAGAAAATGTGGGTACAGTATATGTTTCTACACAGAAAACATGTTCTTTTTTAATTGACTGAAACATTGTCTTTAAGGACTTCTTTTTTGATATTGCTCTTTAAAATAAAAAAATCATGTTATATTTTTACAACACTAGGCACAAATTGCATTATCTGGTGGGATTTCTCTAGGGGTCAACTTGAAGGCAAAATTCTACCTTGGAGCCTAGACGTTTCTTACTTTTGGTTCTTATAGATCTCCCTGTTTCTATCTTTGATCCTCTACCCTCTGTTTTCCACACAGCAGCCAGAGTTTAAAATCCTAGATGCCCTGCTTAAAAGCCACCAGTGGTTTCTGTTGTATTTTAAATAAAATCCAAACTCCTTCCCATAGCTTTTAGGACCCTTCCTCATCTGTCCCTTTCTGGTCTCACCTCCCACCATTTCCCAATTATGTTCCCATTTATGCTCCTGCATCTGCTCTTTTTTCTGCCTGGAATGCTTTCCCCAAAGTGAACATGGCTCATTCCTTCTCTTTATTCACATTAGCTCAAATTTCACTTCTCCCAAGAGCCTTCCTTTGCTACCCTATCTAAAGGTGCTAATTCCTATCCTACTTTACCCTAGTTATTCTCTAATAATAAAAATAATTTTTAAAATACCCATTTTATCTGAAATAATCTTACATTATTTATTGTCTCAATTCTTGTACCAGAATGTAAACTCCATGAGAGTAGGGATTCTTGTGTTTCTTGCTGTTTATTTTATTACTCAGAATAGTGTTTGGCAAATTATAAGTTCTCAGAAAATGTTTATTAAATGAATGAAACTGGAGGATGAACCTGGGGAACGTAATTTCTGTCAGTATTATTCAGGGAGAGGAGAAATGAAATGAATTTGAATTAAATTGAAAGAAAGTTGACCAGGAATATGTTGCTAAAACTACTGGTTCAGTTCAGTCACTCAGTCATGTACGACTCTTTGCAACCCCATGAACCACAGCACGCCAGGCCTCCCTGTCCATCACCAACTCCCGGAGTCCACNCCGGCTTCCCCGGAGACCACCAGACCACGCCCCGACTGGCATGGGGACACTTGCAGCCCCAACGAAGACCTCGGATCTTGTCCTGATACCCAGGGGCACACCAGATCACGTCTTACCGCATTTGAGAACCAAGACCATGTTTCTCAGCCACCCAGGACCACAAACCACGTCCTGCTCTCCTCGGCGACCTCAGACTGGGCCCCACACACATCAGGGACCCTAGACCAGACCTCCCCATCTAGGGGTGCCCCAGACCGTATCTCGGAATCCAAGAGGGTCCACAGCACCCCTACCAGGGACCCTAAGTCATACCTAAACATTCAGGTGGGCCCCCAGACCACACCTCATCCCTCAGGGACCCCAGATCACCCCAACATCCAGAGTGGGTCCAGACCATATGTCAACATCTGGGGAGACCCCAGACCATGCCTCACTCCCGTGGGGGACCCAAACCATATTCTATAGCCACTCAGGACCACAGACCATATCCCACTCCTTCCTGAGGACCCTCTATGCCCCTCTACCCTCTTGACCTCAAACAATTCTCTGCCCCCTGGTAGAGACTCTAGACCATGTCTAACTTCTAGGGGTGCCAAATATAACTCTTTTCCTCATGGGAGACTCTAGACTTTTCCAATTACCCCCATTAGATCCCAAAACATCCTCCCCTCCAAGGCACTCCTTGATTTCCAGAATGCCCAATTTGCCCCAAATTCTTGATCGTCTTCCCTCCCATGCTGCCCTCCCGAGGACCCTGCCTCATCTCTGTTCTTATTCTCTCTCTTGAACCCTACAGGCCCTTCCTCCACCCTGTGACTTCCGTGGAACTGATAATTCCTGTTCCTTTCTTGTTCAGATCCCTTTGCCCAACTCCTATGGAACAGCTAACCCCCAGAAGGGAACGACAGGGGATGAGATGGTTGGATGGCATCACTGACTCAATGGACATGAGTTTCAGCAAGCTCTGGGAGTTGATGATGGACAGGGAAGCCTGGCGAGCTGCAGTCCGTGGGGTTGCAAAGAGTCGGACATGACTGAGTGACTGGACTGAGCCCCTCTCCCACTGGGTGTCTCAGACCACTCTCCATCTGTTTTTGAGATATTCTGGCCTCAACCCAGCAAGCTCTCCCCTCAAATCTGTCTCATTTCATGGGACTTCCCTGGTGGTCCAGTGGCTAAAGCTCTAGACTTCCAATGTAGGGGGTCAAGTTCGACCCCTGGTCAGGGAACTAGATTCCATATGCTGTAACTAAGATATAAGGATCCCACATGCCACAACTAAGACCCAGGGCAACCAAATAAAAATAAATAAATAAAGGGGAAAATCTTAACTTTAAAAAAAACTGTATTATTGCAATCCCCTAGGTCCCTGGTGGCCCAAATCCCTCCATTTTGGATCCCATTTGGATTCCAAGGTCTTCCCCTAAACCCCTTCTCTAAATTCTTCCTACTCACATCATCACATGGAGCCTGCCCCACACCCCCAGATCCAAGGCATCTCTGCAGAGCTTCCCTCTGGGGAACCTCACTTTAGTGAACCACTCACAACCCTTAGATCCCCCTGAGGACACTCAAAGTCTCACTCCCCACCCCTGAGTCTCTAGATTTCACCCTCCCCACCACCATCACTGGCTTCCCTGGTGGCTCAGTGGTAAAGAATCCACCTGCCAATGCAGGAGACTTGAGTTCCATCCCGGATCCAGGAAGATCCCCTGGAGAAGGAAATAGCAACCCACTCCAGTATTGTTGCCTGGAAAATCCCATGAACAGAGGAGCCTGGCGGGCTACAGTCTGGACTGTAAGAAGTCAGACTTACTGACTAAACAACAACAATAACCGCCATACCACCACCACCCAGCCACCATTCCCACCTCTCACCCTGATATTGGGTACTCGCTGCCAGGACATGGAGGACTAGGGCTGGAAGAACAATAACAATAATAGCAAAATTGGACACATGTCCAACCCTACTATGTACCAGGATTGGATCTGGGGGCTTCACATATACAACTCCACCCACTTCTGGGTTTTGTTAAGTTGCACACTTGGTTTTTTAAATAATTAATTTTTGGTTGCGTTGGCTCTCCTTCGTTGTGCATGGGCTTTCTTTAGACGCAGCGAGCAGTAGCTACTCTCTAGTTGTGGTGCACAGGCTTCTCACTGATGTGAGGCTTCTCTTGTTGCAGAGCACAGACTCAAAACACGCTGAGCGCTTCCATAATTGTGGTGCACAGGCTTAGTCACCCTGAGCCATGTGGGATCGTCCCTGACCAGGAATCAAACCCATGTCCGTTGCCCCACCCCCCACATTAGCAGGCAGACTCCCAACCACTGGACCACCAGGGAAGTCCTCCATTCACTCTTCACAGAAGCCAAATGAGATGGTCAAATGACTATGCCCATTTTACAGATGAGGAAAATTGAGCCACAGAGAGGTTGAATCACTTGCCTAAGATCACATAGATAGAAAGTGGCAGAACAAGGTGGAGGCAAAGAAGAAAGAGGATAGGGCAGGTCTGGGATGGATGGGAGTGGAAAAGGAGGGTGGGGTAAGAAGATAATAAAAACAGAGACAGGGAGGTCACTAGTGGTCCAGTGGTTAAGAATCTGCCTTGCAATGCAGGGCACACTGGTTCAATCCCTGGTCTGGGAAGATCCCACATGCCGCGGCTCAGCTAAGCCCATGCAGCACAACTACTGAACCAGCGCTCTAGAGCCGAGAGCCACGAACCGAAACTACTGAAGCCCTGGAGCCTGTGCTCCACACCGAGAAGCCACCAGAACGACAAGCCCACACTCAGGAACTGAAGAAAGCCCTTGCCCAGCAACCAAGACCCAGCACAGCCGAGAAAGAAGATGCCACATGCCTCGAAGCAACTAACCCTCTGTGCCACAGCTAGAGAACCCATGTGCTGCATGGAAAGATCCTGCATGACGCAACTAAGAACTGTTGTTCAGTCACTAAGTTGTGTCTGACTCTTTGCAACCCATGAACTGTAGCACGCCAGGCTTCCCTGTCCTTCACTGTCTCCCCAAGTTTGCTCAACTGCGTGTTCATTGAGTGTAAGTGATGCCATCCAATCATCTCATTCTCTGTCACCCCCTTCTTGTCCTGCGCTCAATTTTTCCCAGCGTCAGAGTCTTTTCCAATGAGTCAGCTCCTCGAATCAGGTGCCAAGGTATTGGAGCTTCAGCTTCAGAATCAGTCCTTCCAATGAATATTCAGGGTTGATTTCCTTTAGGACTAACTGGTTTGATCTCCTTGTCGTCCAAAGAACTCTCAAGAGTCTTCTCCAGCACCACCGTTCAAAAGTATCAATTCTTTGCCACTCAGCCTTCATGGTCCAACTCCCACATCTGTACATGACTACTGGAAAAACCATAGCTTTAACAATACAGACCTTTGTTGGCAAAGTAACGTCTCTGCTTTTTAATAGGCTGTCTAGGTTTGCCATAGCTTTTCTTCCAAGGAGCAAATGAATATTATAATAATAATAGAGACAGAGATGGGATTTTCCCGGCAAGAGTACTAGAGTGGGGTGCCATTGCCTTCTCCGAGAGACAGAGATAGAGGAATAAAAAGCCTGAATCCAGGCGGAGATAGCCTCACTCACAGGGCATGTCTGGCCCTGTGATCTCTGGCTCCTGCCCACCTTTTGACCTCATCCCTGACCACTGTTGTCTTCCAGCCTCAGTAATGAATTTTCTCTTCCTCCAACATATCACATCATTCCAGCCCCTGGGCCTTCACACTCTTTTCCCCTTCCGTGGCTGATTTCTTCTTTTCATTCAATTCTTTTTTTTTTCTTTTTTTTGACTGGAAATAGCATTTATTGGTGAGCATGATTAAGGAGGGGACAGTGCTGATGCTCACGAGTGCAGGGCCCATCATTTGTCCAGGGGACCGCTATTTGTATCTGACCCCACAGCCCAGGATGAGTCGCTTTTCTGCCGCCATGTTTTCAAATTCATCTGTGTTGAACTTGGTAAATCCCCACTTCTTGGAGATGTGGATCTTGTGGTGGCCAGGGAACTTGAACTTGGCCTGGCAGAGGGCTTCAATCACATGCTCCTTGTTCTGCAGCTTGGTGCGGATGGACATTATGACCTGGCCAAGGTGGACCCTGGTCACTGTGCCCTGGGGCTTTCCAAAGTCACTGCGCATACCTATCTGGAGTCTATCAGCTCCAGCACAAGACAACACCTTGTTGATGCGGATGACATGGAAGGGGTGAAGCCGTGCTCGGATATGAAAACCATCTTTGCCACCACTTTTCACCATGTACTTGTTGGCACAAATACGGGCAGCCTCCAGGGCTTCAGAGGAGAGCTGCTCATACTCATCTGACACCATGTGGCCATAGAGTGGGAGCTCATCCACTTTGGCCTTCTTACGCCCCAAGTTGAAGATGTGGATCTTAGCATCAGGGTCATCTCGGCAGAAGCAGGACTTTGGGTATGGCTTGTTCTTACAATACCGGTAACACTGGGCGGGGTGGTGGCACATGGCAACACCAGGATCTTCAGTGGCATGCCGAAGGGAAAGAGAGCTTCATTCAATTCTTAATTCAAATGTAATCTCTTAAGAGAGCCCTTCCTTTACCATGACCAATTTATATCCTCACTGCCACCGGTTGTCCTGATGTCTTCAGATTACTTTGAAATACTTTAAAAGTAAAAATGGATTAATGAATGAGGGACTTCCCTAGTGGCTAAGACTCTGTGCTTCCAGTGCAGGGAGCCTGGGTCCAATCCCTGATCCGGGAACTAGATCCCACATCCCGCTGCTAAGACCACGTGCAGCTAAATAAATAAATAATTTTTAAATGAATAAATGGATGGATAGATGGATGGCTATGTGATAACGCAAGTACAGTCAAAATGTTAATCGAGAATCTAGGTGGTAGGTATATGGGTGTTCACTGTAAAACTATTTCAGCTTTGCTATATGTTTGAAACCTTTCACAATAAATGTTGGCAGGAAGAAACTGGAGGACTCTTCTAGAGACTAAAGAAGCAACAACAACAAAAATCCAAACAGGTCCCACCCTGTTTGGGATTTCTATCGTCCCATCAAACTCATTTTTTTTCCTTTATAGCCTTTATCACTCTTGGTAACATTCTTGCTTGCTTGTTTGTTTACCTATTTATTCATTTGTTGCTTATTATCTCTTAACTGAAATGTAAGCCACCTGACGTGGCATGCACACCAATCTTCTCCAGCCCACCAAATTTCTCCAATAGTCTTGGCACCAGTTGTTTAGTAGCTAAGTCTGTAGCCCACCAGGCTCCTGTGTCCGTGGGATTCCTCAGGCAAGAATACTGGAGTGGGTTGCCATTTCCTTCTCCAGGGAATCTTCCTGACCCAGGGGTTGAAGCCATGTCTCCCACATTGGCAGGTGGATTCTTTGCCATGGAACCACCTGGGAAGCCCAATAGGTGCTTGGTAAAACTGTGTTCTTGAACTCCTCTTAGGAGAAGGCATGGGAGATAGAGCTGCTGCAGACTCACTGTAGAGCCTACACTCAGGAATAAACATGATCTTCCAGCCTAGGGCCACTAAAAGGGGAAGGATATATACCCCAGAGGCAGGGGAATGCTCCATGAGATCAGAGAATGTGAATTGGCCCGAAAAAGAAGGTGACAGATGAAAGCATATAGTGTGATTATTTCCCTCTGGCCTTAATTCCTGACCTAGACCTCCTAGTAGAGATCCAATCTAATGCTTCCACAATTTAGGCCCCACCCAGAAGCACAGGCTCCACCCCCACAGCAAAATCCCTGCCCTGTCTGACCTAAATAAGTAACACCTCTCAAGCCTAAGTACCACGCTCACAGCCTGAGCCCCACCTCTTTACCTTAGACACCGTCTTAAAATTTGTAATATTCATGTTTGTTCAGTTTGGGTCCTGCCATCACCCAAGCCCCACCCCTCTATCCTAGCCCCACACCTCCAGCTTACACTCCACTCCAAGAGAGTCAAGACTGCAGCCTAGGCAAGAGCCCTTCAGGCCTAATTTGGGTACCCCATTCTCACCTCTGACCTAAAGTCCAGTCTTCACCTATTCAACATAAAACCTGCTCACTTTCAAGGTTATCAGGGAGAAGTACCCCAGGGAAAACCTAGGGAGCCTGGATCTGTGGGAACCTAGAAGGGAGGTTTACTTTTTTGGGCTCCAAAATCGCTGCAGATGGTGACTGCAGCCATGAATCTAAAAGACGCTTGCTCCTTGGAAGAAAAGCTATGACCAACCTAGACAGCATATTAAAAAGCAGAGACATTACTTTGCCAACAAAGGTCCACCTAGCCAANGGCTATGTGATAACGCAAGTACAGTCAAAATGTTAATCGAGAATCTAGGTGGTAGGTATATGGGTGTTCACTGTAAAACTATTTCAGCTTTGCTATATGTTTGAAACCTTTCACAATAAATGTTGGCAGGAAGAAACTGGAGGACTCTTCTAGAGACTAAAGAAGCAACAACAACAAAAATCCAAACAGGTCCCACCCTGTTTGGGATTTCTATCGTCCCATCAAACTCATTTTTTTTCCTTTATAGCCTTTATCACTCTTGGTAACATTCTTGCTTGCTTGTTTGTTTACCTATTTATTCATTTGTTGCTTATTATCTCTTAACTGAAATGTAAGCCACCTGACGTGGCATGCACACCAATCTTCTCCAGCCCACCAAATTTCTCCAATAGTCTTGGCACCAGTTGTTTAGTAGCTAAGTCTGTAGCCCACCAGGCTCCTGTGTCCGTGGGATTCCTCAGGCAAGAATACTGGAGTGGGTTGCCATTTCCTTCTCCAGGGAATCTTCCTGACCCAGGGGTTGAAGCCATGTCTCCCACATTGGCAGGTGGATTCTTTGCCATGGAACCACCTGGGAAGCCCAATAGGTGCTTGGTAAAACTGTGTTCTTGAACTCCTCTTAGGAGAAGGCATGGGAGATAGAGCTGCTGCAGACTCACTGTAGAGCCTACACTCAGGAATAAACATGATCTTCCAGCCTAGGGCCACTAAAAGGGGAAGGATATATACCCCAGAGGCAGGGGAATGCTCCATGAGATCAGAGAATGTGAATTGGCCCGAAAAAGAAGGTGACAGATGAAAGCATATAGTGTGATTATTTCCCTCTGGCCTTAATTCCTGACCTAGACCTCCTAGTAGAGATCCAATCTAATGCTTCCACAATTTAGGCCCCACCCAGAAGCACAGGCTCCACCCCCACAGCAAAATCCCTGCCCTGTCTGACCTAAATAAGTAACACCTCTCAAGCCTAAGTACCACGCTCACAGCCTGAGCCCCACCTCTTTACCTTAGACACCGTCTTAAAATTTGTAATATTCATGTTTGTTCAGTTTGGGTCCTGCCATCACCCAAGCCCCACCCCTCTATCCTAGCCCCACACCTCCAGCTTACACTCCACTCCAAGAGAGTCAAGACTGCAGCCTAGGCAAGAGCCCTTCAGGCCTAATTTGGGTACCCCATTCTCACCTCTGACCTAAAGTCCAGTCTTCACCTATTCAACATAAAACCTGCTCACTTTCAAGGTTATCAGGGAGAAGTACCCCAGGGAAAACCTAGGGAGCCTGGATCTGTGGGAACCTAGAAGGGAGGTTTACTTTTTTGGGCTCCAAAATCGCTGCAGATGGTGACTGCAGCCATGAATCTAAAAGACGCTTGCTCCTTGGAAGAAAAGCTATGACCAACCTAGACAGCATATTAAAAAGCAGAGACATTACTTTGCCAACAAAGGTCCACCTAGCCAAAGCTATGGTTTTTCCAGTAGTCATGTATGCATGTGAGAGTTGGATTATAAAGAAAGCTGAGCACCGAAGAATTGATGCTTTTGAACTGTGGTGTTGGAGAAGACTCCTGAGAGTCCCTTGGACTGCAAGGGGATCAAACCAGTCCATCCTAAAGGAAATCAGTCCTGAATATTCATTGGAAAGACTGATGGTGAAGCTGAAACTCCAATACTTTGGCCACCTGATGGGAAGAACTGATTCATTTGAAAAGACTCTGATGCCGGGAAAGACTGAAAGCAGGAGGAGAAGGGGACAACAGAGGATGAGATGGTTGCATGGGATCACCGACTTGATGGACATGAGTTTATGCAAGCTCTGGGAGTTGGTGATGGACGGGGAAGCCTGGTCTGCTGCTGTCCGTCGCAAAGAGTTGAACAGGGCTGAGTGACTGAACTGAACTGAATTGAGAAGGGAGGTTGGTGGAAAGAGAGGAAGAGGTTCCGTTTGTACCACCCCTCAAAGGTGTGGCCCCAAATGAAAAGCCACAGCCCCATTGTGCCCACTTTTCATTGTATAGTGGTGTTCTGTTCTGACCTCTCTGATTGGTCCCTCCACAAGCCCTCTAGTCAAACCTACTGTGCATTGGCTGCTGTTGCTGCTGCTAAGTCGCTTCAGTCATGTCCAACTCTGTGCGACCCCAGAGACGACAGCCCGCCAGGCTCCCCCATCCCTGGGATTCTCCAGGCAAGAACACTGGAGCAGGTTGCCATTTCCTTCTCTATTGGACTGCCCCTCAAAGTCACCCTCTCTGATTGATGCCTGCTTCCCAAACTCCCTGCTCCTGATTGGGCAAATCTTTGTACATGCCTGTCTCTGATTAGAGCATTTGTGAATGAACCTGGAGGCAGACAGATGTTCAACTATGGTGCCAGCAAGTAGTAGCAAGAAAAAGAAGAGACAGAGGAGGAAGAGGGGGTTCCCCGAATCTCCTTTCTAAGAGAGCGAGTGGCCATGGGCCACAGGATAGCCTTGGGTTAGAGTTCTAACCATACAGACCGCTAGTGGTGTGACTTTGGGCAACTCTTTTTGGTGTCTGTGCCTCGGTTCTTCATTTGTAAATCGGGGATAATAATGATACCTTCTTCAAAAATAATTGTAAGAATTAAATTAGTTGTAAAATGCTTATAGAAATACGAAGCACATAGGAAGCCCTCAGAGTATTAGCTATTATTACCCATTGCATTGTGAAAGTTCATGACCTTGGACAAGTCCTTTTGCCTCTTTGACCTCTGCAGACCAGAAGTTGCTTGACCTTGTCATTCAATGACCCCTCGCATTCCTTGATCTCTAGCCTTGAGGGACTGAGGCTGTGAACAGAGAGAGGGAGGAGTAGAGACAGCCCTAGCAGAGAAATGGGGTGGGGGGCACCAGCATATGTGAAAGAGAAGGGTTGAGCACCTCAACGCAAGCCCACCCCCAGAAAATTGAGAACTATCAGGATCTCTCTATGGCCCAGTGGAGGGTAATTCTAACCTGAATCCCTCAGGCAAGGGGCGTGTCCTGATTGGGGACGCGAGGGCAAGGGATGGAACAGTGTGGGGCAATTGAAGGCGTGGTGTGTTCAAGCTGGGAAGCTGCAGGAAGGGTTGGAGCTGGGCTTGTGGGCCCTCACCCAGGAACGACAGGACTGGAGGAGGGGCAGCTGGGTCCCAAGGTCACTCTGTCATTGTTACCATGGCAACAGCCACCTCTCAACTGGGAACCTGGAAAGAGGTGGGGAGAGGGAGTTCCCAGATCCCCGAATCTGGGGGTAGAGAGAGGAACACTCAGAGACCTGGAGGAAAAGCAGAGCGAGACAGTGATTCAACTCTTTGAAGACCTACCCATCTCAGCATCCGCAGAGCCTAGGACACTGTAGGTGCTCAATAAATGTCCCTCAGAAATAGAAAGCCTGAGAGCATCAAGTGACCAAAGATGATGAAAGAAAGAAGAATCGCCACAGGGGGAGGGCAGTGTCCCTTCCTGCCTCCTCAACTTTTCATACTCCTCAGGGGTCCTCTGAGAGTTCTGATTCCTCTTAATCCTTTCCAGACCTGGGCCCACAGGCCCACTCAACCCCACAAATCACTCACCCCTCAGCAACTCCCCAGCCCCTGAAGCTATTATATTTGACATTTATAACAACTTCAACAACTTTTCTGCCTTCAAAATCTTCCTGCCTGGGGGAATCACTGAGAAAATTAGCATAGTTGCAAACTATTGCCTGCAAGGGTGGGAAGGTGAGAGGTGGAGAGACAAGCCCTCACCTCCTTTACTCTCAGGGATTCAGGTGTCCTTGTTCGCCCCTCCGCAGATTCAGATATTCCCCCAAGTCCTCTAGGAGACCCAGGCCTCCCTCATTTCTCCTTAGGAAACCCTACAGGCCCCTCCCTTTCTTTCAGAGGAACAGGTGTGGAATCCTCCTTGTCCTCCCAGAACTCAGCAGGCATCCACTGGCTCTGCCTGCCCTCTACTGGTCCAAAACTGGTACTTCAGGACTGCCCCCTAGTGCCCACAATGTGGAACAGAAAACTGAGCCAGAGCTGAGGGTCTCTGAGTTGTTGCATTTTAATTTCTTTAAGGTCTGGGATGTTCAGGCCCTAGAGGGTTTGAGTTCAGGTTCCCGGCCCAGAGGTCAACGAAAGAAAGACAGCTTCTCTTTGAGCCAGGCCTCGGTGAGGTCATCAGTGGTGCGGATTTCAAACACCTGCACAGAGAGAGGGTTCAGTTTTATAATCCACTCAGAAACTGAAACAGTGAGGGCTCCAGCCCTTCCCTCCTTCAGACCCAGAAACCTAGCTCCCTCCTCCCTCAGACCAGGAGTCCTGACCAGCTGGGGACCTCCAGGGTGGAGTCCCCTACCCTCCATCAGCCCTCGAATCCCAGATTCTCCTCCCTCACACTCAGGAGCATCAGCCCCGGCCCCAGACCTTTGTGAGCTCTGCTGTCTGCACCAGCCTGTTTTTGCTCCCTGCGTACATCATCTGTTGTTCAGGCTTGCAGCCTGTGTGGAAAATAGAAGAGGAAAGCATGACTGGGGGATGCCAAGGTGTTCTCTAAGGCCCTGGTAACGTCCTACCCTGGAAAAGGAAATGGTATCTCCCACTCCAGTATTTTTGCCTGGGAAATCCCATGGACAGAGAAGCCTGGTGGGCTACAGTCCATGGGCTCGTAAAGAGTCAGACATGACTTGGCGACTGAACAATAACAGTGTCCTACAGGCCCCGGAGTTTTCTAAGAATCCCAGGAATTGTTCTAAGGAGGTCCCTGGAGGCTACAGTCAGAGTCTGCAGAGTTGTTTGGGGGTTGGAAGTTATTCTAGGGTCCCTGGAGATGGTTTAGGGGCCAGACAGGGGTTGCCAGTAAAAGGAAGAGGTAAATGTGCTTATACACCTCAAAATTAATGAAGATGGGGGTTTGGGGCCCTCACCTCCACCCCTCAGCATTCACTCATCACACACACCACACTCTCACACAGGCATCTATACACACGCACACAGTCACACACACAGAATCACCAGTCACGTGCACATACACACACTTACACTCAAACACACAGGTGTACACATCCCCACACAGAATCTAAGACCCCCTTCTCAGGAGGAGTAGAGCTGTGTCTCACCCACAGGGCTGGAGAAGATGAAACACAAGGGGTAGGACACTCGGCCATCGGCGTGCACGTACTTGTAGCTGTAAACCACGAACCTACAATAGTGAAAGGGAATTCAAGCTCAGGCCTTGGCCTAGAGCTCAGGCCTAATGCTCATTGCCTGAGACCACAGCCTAGAAATCTTGCCTGAGTTTGAGAACCTAGGGTTAACAACTGAGACCGAGGGTACTGGCTTCAAATACAATAAATGATTTAAAAAATAATAATGGGGGAAAAATAATAATAACAGGGAATCCCTTGGTGGTACAGTGGTTGGAAATCAGCCTGCCAACGCAGGGGCCATGGATTCACTCACTGATCGGGAAAGACCAGGGCCGCATGCTGCAGAGCAGCCAAGCCTTTGTGCAACGGCTAGCGAGGCCATGTTGCAGCCTACTGAGGTGCACATGCCTAGAGTCTGTGCTCTGCAACAAGAGAAGCTACCATGATGAGAAGCCCGCATACTGCAGCTAGAGAGCAGCCCTCACTCACCGCAGCTAGAGAAAGGCTGTGCATAGCAACGAAGAACCAGTGCAGCCATAAATAAGTTTTTAATTAAAAAAATAATAATAGTAAATGCTAAATAGAATTACCATCTGCTCCAGCAATTCCACTACTGAGCATTTATCAAAGAAAGTGAAAACAATAATTCAAAAAGATATATGCACCCCCATATTGATTGCAGCATTATTTATAATAGCCAAGAAATGGAAAAAACCTAAGTGTCCATTGACGAATGAATGGATAAAGAAGATGTGGTGTACACACACACACACACACACACACACACGCACGCACACAATGAAGGACTATCCAGCCATTAAAAAAGAATGAGATCTTGCCATTGCAACACGGACGGCTCTTGGAGGGCATTACGCTAAGTGAAATAAATCAGACAGAGACAAATGCCTTACAATCTCACTTATATGTGGAATTGAAAACATTAAAATAAAGAAACAAACCATCAAGTTCATAAAGAGAGAGAACAGATGAGTGATTGCCAAAGGTGGGAGTGGGTAAATGGGTGAAGGGAGTCAAAAGGTAAAAGCTTCCAATTATTTTATTTCCAGTTATTTATTTTAAATAAGTCCTAGGGATGTGATATACAGCATGGTAAGTATAGTTAATAATGCTGTATTGTATATTTGAAAGTTGCTAAAGAAGTAGATATTAAAAGTCCTCATCATAAGAAAAAAAAAGTTTTAGAAACTATGTATATAGCGACAGATGTTAGCCAGAGTATCATGGTGAACATTCTGTCATACGGTATATACAAATATCAAATCGTTATGCTTTACACCTGAAATTGATATATTATATGTCAAAAAGAACTCAATAAAGAAAAAACGTTTTATGAAAAAATGGTTTTGGAACTTCCCTGGAGGTGTAACAGTTAAGACTACAGAGGAAGGGCTTCGATCCCCAGTTAGGGAGCTTAGATCCCTCATGCTGAGTGACGTGGCCAAAAAAAAAAAAAGTAAGTGCTTATTTGATTATTCACAACAATGCTATGATGTAGGTACTATCATTATCCCCATACTACATATGGGAAAATCGAAGCCCAGAGAATGAAGCCATTTGCCCAAGGTTCTATGGGTAGATTTGAACCCAGGAAGTTGGTTGGTAGAGTATAAGTGCTCAACCACTATGTTTTACTATTCAGCAGTCTAGAACAAGGGGCTGAGACCAGGGCCAGCTCTATAATTTCCCAAACCCAGTGCAAAAAGAACATGCAGGATGTAATAAACATGTTGTTTATTACAACATCCTTGTAATAAACACAGGAGAAAGCCTTTTTTTCCTTTCTTCTGCAGTCTCTTTCCAGACTGATCTTGGTCTTTTAAAATTTCCTGTTTCAAGTCATGTGCTGTCCTGGGCATGGGGACACTCATGAGGGGAATGAAAATGCTCACGGGCACACCCTGGAATTTATCTTTCAGGAATGAGGGCCACCCCCCTGCCCCTGACACTCCCTGAGTCTGCAATTAGGCCCCCTGCCTGGGGCAGAGGGCCTCAGCCACCATTGGGCAACGTGGGAGTGGGGAGCTGAGCACCTGTCTAGGGCTGGACATGTGAGCTGAAGGAGGCTCCAAGCCTCCAGCACAGGCTCCACTGTCCTGTCAGACTTCACACAGAACAGATTCAGAGATAAAACTATGAAGAATTTCAAGATAGCAGGCATCAAGCCCTGCCTTCAAGGCTCCCTTCCGGGTCTGGGGCCCTGTGTGATTGCACTTGTCAGATGCCCAGGGTGCTGACTGAGATCTAGAGCCTGAGATTGAGGCTTAAAGTCCTAGGACACCCAAAACTCACCACAGTCGAGCTGAAAAAATCTAGAGACCAGTTTTCATAGAAGTGTCAAAAAAATTCCTCCACACACAAAAAGCACCAGCCTCCTCTGGCTTCACACAGGATTCTCTCCAATCATTAAAGGTCAAATAAATCCTTTCCTACTCAAGGTCTTCCCAAGCTTTGAAAAATAAAGAAATTTTAACTTTTTTTTTTTTTTAATGAAGCAAATGCAACATTGAGACCAAAACCTGACAAAGTATGTAGTAACATCACGTATGACTATTAGCGTAAAATTCTGCAATAAAAGTTTGGTATACAAACCAAAAGTCCTGTGATAGGAACTCAAAGACAAGGTCTCAAAGTCCACGAATAAGACTGGACCCCAAGCGGCCCCTCAGTCTGTAACCCTCCATGGCCTGACCTTCCCCTTCCTTGCCCCAGGATACCTGGGCTGTCTCTCAGGCAGCTCCATTTTCAGTTCCTCTGGAGAAATATTCTGTGAGGGGTCGGGGGAGGAGAGAAAAAGAAAAAGACTGCCATTAAATGAATGTGTACTCTGGGCCAAGGCACGCATCCAAGAAACACAGACGGATTATTAGCCCATTGATCTCTCCCCAAACCTAAAGGGGTAGGTCCTGTTATTATCCCCACGTTACAGGGGAGCAAACTGAAGAGGAGTTAAGATACTTGCTCTTTTCGAAGCAAACTACAAGGATTAAATCACTGAATTCACAGACAACTCTTCGGAGGTGAGGACTGTTATCACCATTTCACAGATGAGGAAACAAGAGACCTATACAGGCGGAGTCTCGCCCAGGGTCAAGGCTAAGCTGGAACTTGACTTCCGGGTTTTTCCGGCTCCCAACACCAGGCTCTCAGCATCAGTCACCGTCTTTTGGGTCTCCCAGTCCCATCCCCAGCCCCTCACCTGAAATTCTTCCTCCAGCACCACCATCTGCCGGTCTCTGTCCACCTTCACTGAGGAGGGAGGGCACACGTGGGTCAGACGCCCCTGCCATCCGTCCCTGTGCTTCCCCCCCAACCCCCCATTCGTTCCAGGAGGGAAGATGACACTCACTTATTATGGCTGCATTGTCTGTCTCTTTTCGGAAGCGGAATTTCCTCAGCTTTTCCTTTAGCTCTGGGTCCACCTCACACACCACCAGGGAGTCGGACTGTCAGAGGAGCCCAGTTAAGAGCTGCGTCCCCCGGCCCCAGCCCTGCCCCTCCCCAAACCTCAGTTTCCCCATCTAGTATTAACGAGGCCATAACCAGCCCATAGATGGCCTTTGGGAACACTGGGGAAAGGTACCCTTTCCTCTGGGCTGGACTGGAGCCCTCTTGGCAGGTGCCCTTGGGCAACGCCAAGGGAGGTTCGGGAATCTGCTCGCCTGGGGCTAAACCCAGAACCGCCATCTCTCTTTCCCCAGCTGTGACCTCCCATCCACAGCCTGACCCTTCACCCCGGCGTCCTCCCAGCCCCAGTCCCACTCCAGCCCCTAGCCCTTCCCGTTCGACCCTGGCCCCCCCGACCATGACTTCACTGTCCAGGGGCCTCTTCTTTCCTTGATTCCGCTGTCTTCTAGGGGTGGGGACCACAGCTCAAGGGGGCGGGGTGTGGGGTAGGGGAAAAGTTTCATCCACCACCACATCCTGTTTATGCCCATTCTGAGACAACTGTCACATATGGCTCCTCCCCCTCCTTCCTTCCCCTCATCTGTTGGGACCTCCCAGGCTTTGCAGTCACGCAGACTGGGGTTCAAGTGCTGCCTGACTGTGTGGCTCTAGCTAAGTAACTTCAACCCTCTGATTCAGAATTGTTATGAGGATAAAATAACTTCACATATCTCCCAGCATGGTGGACAACACCCAATACACCATAGGTAGCCATGAGCTCTTTTTTTTTTCTTAATTTTTATTGGAGTATAGTTGATTTATAATATTGTGTTAGTTTCAGGTGTACAGCAAAGTGAATCAATCAACTATACATATTTGCACTCTTTTTTAGATTATTTTCGCAAGTAGGTCATTACAGAGTAATAGGTGGAGTTCACCGTGCTATATAGTAGGTTATTATTAGTTATCTAATTTATATACAGTATTTGCTGCTGCTGCTGCTAAGTCACTTCAGTTGTATCCGACTCTGTGCAGCCCCATAGAGGGCAGCTCACCAGGCTCCCCAATCCCTGGGATTCTCCAGGCAACAACACTGGAGTGGGTTGCCATTTCCTTCTCCAATGCATGAAAGTGAAAAGTGAAAGGGAAGTCGCTCAGTCGTGTCCGACTCTTAGCGACCCCACAGACTGCTGCCCAACAGGCTCCTCCACCAATGGGATTTGCCAAGCAAGAGTACTGGAGTGAGTTGATACAGTAGTATATACATGTCAATCCTGATCTCCCAACTTGTCACTCTCCCTCTTTCCTCCCTGGTAACCATAAGTTTTCAACATTTGTGACTTTTTCTGTTTTGTAAATAAGTTTATTTGTAACATTTTTTATATTCCACATATAGCAATATCATATAATATTTGTCTTTCTTTGTTGACTGACTTTACTCAGTATAACAATCTCACGGACGGTCCATCTGTGTCATTGTAAATGGCACTTTTCATTCTTCTTTATGGCTGCATAATATTCCACTGTGTATATTGATATATACCGCATCTTTTTTGGAATGTACCACATTTTCTTTATCCACTCCTCTGCTGATGCACATTTAGGCTGTTTCCATGTTTTGGCTATTGTAAATAATGTTGTGTGTACCTTTTCAAATTACTGTTTTCTCCAGCTATATGCTTAAGAGTAGAATTGCTAGGTCATGTGGTTGTTCTATATTCAGTTTTTTAAGGAACCTCCTACTGTTTTCCATAGAGACTGTACCAATTTACATCCTATCAACAGTGCAGAACGGTTCCCCTTTCTCCACACCCTGTCTAGCATTTTTTGTTTGTAGACTTTTTTGATGATGGAATGATAAGCTCTTTAACTGTTCCTCCAGGAAGCCTTCCTGGATTCCACTATCCCCTAATCTGGAATAGTTTAATTCCAGAGCTAAAAGGGGGAACTTAGAAATGTTTGCTGATAAAACTGCCACTTATTAGGTTGATGGGGAAATGGAGGAGAAAGAGGAGACTCACCAGCGCTCGGGTAATGCTGCATTTTTTTTTCTGCAGTTATTCAACCTCATGGGCCTTATAATGGACACTACAACAATGGTGTTTAATCCTATCAGACCAGTACCTCCTTTATTATGAAGAGCATTTTGTATTGTCCTTCCCAGTTCCCATCCTGGAAAGAAATTCCTAGATACGGCAACTTATTTATACACATAAGTTCTCCCTAAAATCAACATAATGTCCTAACTATCATATATAGTAGAAATAAAAGGGAAGTAATTTATGAGAACCCCCTCTGTATTTCTATGAAAAAATACACACAAACAATAGAGTATGTTCACAATGTCTGGCCCGCAGTGCTGAGTTCCCGCCCATAGCAGTAGGCAGATCCCACCCTCTTTAACCTCCTCAAGGGCATCCCTGCAGCTATCCTCCTTCTCCCTGTATCACCAGTATCCTTATCTCCACTGGATCTTTCCCCTTGGCCTACATACCATGGTATGTCTTAGAAACTAAAAACCCTGGTACTTTTCTGGTGGTCCAGTGGTTGAGAATCCACTGCAAAATCCTTGCTTCCATCGGAGGGGACACAGGTTTGATCCCTGGTCAGGGAATTAGGATCCTGCACTTCACATATTTCAGCCAAAAATAAATAAATAAAATTTAAAACTAACCTATAAACTTTCTCTCTCTTGCCTATTTATTTCCTTCCCTTTTCAGCAAGACTTTTTGAAAGAATTTCCACACTCGCTGCCTTCAATATCTCCTCCTAATTTGCTCAACTCTCTCCTAGCAGACTCACGCCTGTCTCTCTCCAATGACAAGGACCACCAACGACCACCGTCAGAGGGCCACCAGAGAGCTTTGTGGCGCTGGACCCAATAGTCAATTCTTAATCTTCATCTGCTGTGCCCTGTTAGCTGCATCTGATATCATCCATCACTCCTGTGCCCAAAACACCTTCTTCACTTGGCTTCCGGAACACCACCCCAGCTTGGATTTCCCTGGCTTTTCTGGCTGCCCCTTCTCAGTTTCTTTCTTAAAATTTTACAGAAGCATAGCTGACTTACAATGTGTTAATTTCTACTGTAGAGTAAGATGATTCAGCTAAACATATATATACAATGGTTTTCATTTTTTTGGCTGCACCATGAGGCTTGTAGGATAAAAGTGCCCAGACTAGGAATTGAACCTGTGGCTTTGGCAGTGAAAGTACGAAGTCCTAACCACGGAACCACCAAGGAAGTCCCTCGTATTCTTTTCCATTATGGTTTATGACAGGATTTGAATGCAGGTCCCTGTGCTATACAGAGGACCTCATTGTTTATCTGTTCTCCATGTAACAGTTTGCATCGGCTAATCCCAAACTCCCCATCCATCCCTTTTCCACCCCGCCCCACCTCCTTGGCAACCACAGATCTATTCTCTATGTCTGGGAGTCTATTTCTGTTTCACAGATAAGTTCATTTGTATCATCGTTTAGATTCTACGTATAAGTGATACAGTATTTGTCTTTCTGACTTACTTCACTTAGTATGACAATCCGTAGGTGCACCCACACTGCTGCAAATGGCATTATTTTATTCTTTTTCATAGCTGAGTAGTAGTCCATTGTATGTATGCACCACGTCTTTATTCCTTCCTCTGTTGATGGACATTTAGGTTGCTTCCCTGTCTTCAGTTCAGTTCAGTTCAGTTCAGTCATTCAGTCGTGTCCGACTCTTTGCGACCCCATGAATCGCAGCATGCCAGGCCTCCCTGTCCATCACCATCTCCCGGAGTTCACTCAGACTCACGTCCCTCGAGTCCATGATGCCATCCAGTCGTCTCATCCTCTGTCGTCCCCTTCTCCTCCTGCCCCCAATCCCTCCCAGCATCAGAGTCTTTTCCAATGAGTCAACTCTTCACATGAGGTGGCCAAAGTACTGGAGTTTCAGCTTTAGCATCATTCCTTCCAAAGAAATCCCAGGGCTGATCTCCTTCAGAATGGACTGGTTGGATCTCCTTGCAGTCCAAGGGACTCTCAAGAGTCTTCTCCAATACCACAGTTCAAAAGCATCAATTCTTCGGCACTCAGCCTTCTTCACAGTCCAACTCTCACATCCATACATGACCACAGGAAAAATCATAGCCTTGACTAGACGGACCTTAGTCGGCAAAATAATGTCTCTGCTCTTGAATATACTATCTGGGTTGGTCATAACTTTTCTTCCAAGGACTAAGCGTCTTCTAATTTCATGGCTGCAGTCACCATCTGCAGTGATTTTGGAGCCCAAAAAAATAAAGTCTGACACTGTTTCTACTGTTTCCCTTATCTAAAACAGTGCTGATCCCATCTCTCTATCCCCTTGCTGCTGCTGCTGCTTCTGCGTCGCTTCAGTCATGTCCGACTCTGTGCGACCCCAGAGACGGCAGCCCACCAGGCTCCCCTGTCCCTGGAATACTCTAGGCAACAACACTGGAGTGGGTTGCCATTTCCTTCTCCAATGCATGAAGTGAAAAGTGAAAGGGAAGTTGCTCAGTCATGTGCAACTCTCAGTGACCCCATGGCCTGCAGCCTACCAGGCTCCTCCATCCATGGGATTTTCCAGGCGAGAGTACTGGAGTGAGTTGCCATTGCCTTCTCCGCTCCATCCCCTTAGCTTGCTTTCATTTTCTCTATAGAACTTATCACCAAGTTACACTGAAATATACCAAATAAACATTGAAAGTATCATTTGTTTCTGCCCCCCAACTAGAATGTAAGCTTCATGCCTGCCTCATTCGTTGTTGAATTTTTAGTACCTTGAGCCATGCTTGGCACATATTACTCAAGAAATATTATTGAATAAATAAATGAACCAGTGTCCTTGGAGCCCAAAACCATTCTATATGGCGTTGAAAGCTGTTGCTTAAACAGAGGTGGCAATGCTTGTGGTTAGTGATGTACCCCAGCCGTCTTTTAAAATGGCCTATCCTCACAGTGCCAGAGATGCCCGGTTTTCCTGGTTTACCTCCTTGCTCTCTCTGGCTGCTGCTTCTCAATCTTTGTTGAAAGTGTCGATTTTTTTGCTCAAATCTTATGTGTCTCCTCTTCTCAAGGTTCTATCTGGTGTTTGTTTCCATTCACCCTTCATACCTTCCCCAGGCTAGGTCACTAACTCCCACAGCTTTACTTACTATCTTGGATCATCCTCAAATATAGGCTTCTGCCCCCAATCTCTCTCTTAAGCCCCAGACCCAGGGGTTGTGGTGCCTCCTAAATCCTGATGCTGGGTAGCCAACGCTGGACTCAGCAACTTCCTAACCTGCTTCACCTCTGGGTCTCCTCCTCAGGGAAGCCCCCAACCCCTCCCCCTCAACCTTCCAGCCAGAGGACCTTGTCTTGAATTTCTCCCTCCCTCACCATCTGTGGCCTCAGAGTCCCAGAGCAGGTTCTCCGAAGCTCCTGGACATCAGTCCCTGGCATCTCCTCCTCCTCCTCTTCCTTCCTCCCTTGATGCAAACGCCCCTCTCCCACCCCAGCTGGCTCCCCAAACACCCAGCTCCAGTTCTATTCCCCTCAATCCATCCTCCATATATAGAAGCCAGGGACAGCTTTCCAACCTCCCTCCCTCCCAACCCCCTGACTGTCCTTGGGGCAAAGACCTTCCATGGCTCCTCAGTGCCCTTGGGACAAGTCCACACTCTTTCAAGTGGCCAAATTTCTGGCCATGGCTTATTTCCCACCACTCTTTGCCTTAAACTCTACATTCCTCTCTGACTCCCTTTCTTTGGGTTCCTCTAATAACCACGCCTGTCACCTGGGAGCCTTCAGTGAGTGCCCCCGCTGTGCTTAGTTCAAGCTGCTCCAGGGCAGTGTGTGAAATGAATAGGTTACTACTGGCAGAGCAATGACTCCCATTTATTGACCGCCTGCTTTGTGCCCAGCGCTTTGTATGCATCGTCTCTTTCAGTCCTATTCTCAAATGAGAGAAGCAATAGACTTAGACGGAGAAGGCAATAGCATCCCACTCCAGTACTCTTGCATGGAAAATCCCATGGACGGAGGAGCCTGTTTAGGCTGCAGCCTAAGGGGTCGCTAAGAGTCGGACAAGACTGAGCGACTTTACTTTCACTTTCATGCAGTGGAGAAGGAAATGGCAACCCACTCCAGTGCTGTTGCGTAGAGAATCCCAGGGACGGGAGAGCCTGGTGGGCTGCCGTCTCTGCGGTGGCACAGAGTCGGACACGACTGAAGCGACTTAGCAGCAGCAGCAGCAGCAATAGACTCAGGGTTGCGATGGAGAAACTGAGACTCCAGCTGCCCTAGCGTCTGACGGCAACCTGGATGATCAGGGTGTGGTGGGGCCCAGGCCTAGAGCCCGGCTTGCGGGCCAAGCAGACCACCGCGCCTTGAACGCCAGAATCAGGAATTGTGACTTAGTTGCAAAGCTGAGGTAGACAAGCCCGAGACTGCCCCCTGCGGGTGGGGAGGCCCAATCCCGGGCGCCGCCAGGCCCGTTGCCCATGGCAACGCCCCGCGCGCCCCGCCTCTTCCCCCCCAACCCCGCAGGGCCGACTGCCCGTCAGCTGAGCAGCTGACCAATCCGACGGGGAGTGGGGTGGGCCTCGTGGGCCTTGTTCAACCCCCGCGGCCCCCCTCTCCGCCGGGACCCAGCCTTTCTCCGCGCACACCTCCCGCCCTTCGGACTGCCCTCGCCGCCCGTTGGCGAGCGCGCGGTTCGTCACCGCGGCGTCAACTAATGCTGGCGCGCGGCGGTCCCGTCGGGGAGGGGCCAGGGGCGGTGACGCACGGCGCGGTGACGCAGCGCGACGGCGGCGGTGGCGGCGGTGGTGGTCGGTGCGGGAGGAGGGAGGGGAGCTCGCGGGCCGGAGAGGGGGCGACGGTGGTGGAGGTGGCCTGAGGCGGCCCGGGCGGCGGCGGCGGCAGCCGAGGCGGTGAGTGGCGAGCAGAGCCAGGCGGACGCGGGGCGGCGGCGGGTCGGGGCTCTCGGGGCTCACCTCAGGGCGCCCCAGGCCGCGCGGGCGGCCCCGCCCCCTCAGGGACCCCGGGCGGCGGCGGGCGCGGAGCGCGGGCCTCAGGGGTCCCGACCCTCGAGAGAATCTCTCTCACTCGTACCCGGAGTCGCCCTCACAGGCCGCTTCTCGAGCTTCTCCCCAAATTCCTCGCCCCTCGGGGTGGCTCGGGAGCCCGGCCAGCGGCCCATCTCGTGACCCCCCCCGCCCAGGTCTACCTCAGACAGCTCCCTAGAGGGCACGCCCACAGACCCCCCCGAATCCACTAGAAGCCCTCCGTCCCCTCCCGCCGTGCGCAAGGCTTGTCGAGATACCACCCCTGATATTTCCACGTCTGCTCCAGACCCTGTCCTACGCCTCAAAAATCTTCCTCAGAGAACCCTGCTCTGGCCCTAGATTCCCCATCCTCCTCCTTAGTCTAGAAATATTCCCCCCGGGCCACTCCTCGTATTCCAACAATATGTGTCAGATATCTTCTCCAGGAGCCTCCCTCATAAGCCCTAAAAATCTTCAGATCAGAGACTCCCCGAAATCCCCTCCAGACCCCGTGCATTCCAGAAATCTCCCCCGGCGACCTATTTCTCACATCCCGACAATACCGCCCAGACTTCCTTCTCACACATCCCAAGAATTTTCCCTCCCATCTACTCCCATACCAGCAATCGCCTTGGAGATTTTCCGTTTATGGCCCCCAAATCTCAGAGCCCCTTTTCCTGGAATGCTCCTGATGTACCCTGGAAAATCTTCCAAAGAGACCCTCTGAAATGGCCACAGATCCTCAAAACTCACCTGGAGCCCCACCCCTCCCCCAATTCATCTCCCGTATACACTCCCTCTCCATATACACATCCCCAAAGTCATCTCTTTGGACCCTTCCACAGGTCCCAAAAATCTCTCCCAAAGATCTCTTCATGTTCCTCAAATCTCCCCACCCTGAAATGCTCTATAGAGCACCCTCACATACCCCAAAAATCTTCCCATGAGACCTTCCTCACTTATGCCAAAAATCTCCAGAGATTCCCTGAATCTACAGAGAACTCTTTTTCCACATTCCACGAGCCTCTTCCAAAACCTTTTTTATGTATCCCAAATCTTTCCCATTAACCCACACAAAATGTTTCAAAAATTGCTTCCTAGGATTCCAAAGGGTTTCCCGTAGTTTCTCTCTGATATTTTCTTCAATCCCCCTTAGAATCCTCCTTTCAAGGTCCCTCCTTATAGACCCGCTTTCTGATGAACTTTCCTCCTCACAACCCTTGTAAACCCTAAGACCCTTTCTTCTCAACCCCTCTGAGATGCAGTGTTTTAAGACCTCCTCATACCTTCTCAGAGACCCCAGCAACCCCCTCGAGCCCTCTGAGATATGCCCTTGAAATCTCTCCTAGAGACTCTTCCAGTAACCCTTGAATCACTACTTACAGACCTCCTGCCTTACTGAGAGTGGAGAAGGAAATGGCAACCCACTCCAGTATTATTGTCTGGAGAATTCCATGGACAGAGGAGCCTGGGGCGCTACAGTCCATGGAATCACAAAGAGTCAGACATGACTAAGTGACTAACATCACCACTACTACTACTTACTTACTATGAGACTTTTCCAAGATAATTCCCTCCCTGAACTCACCCTCACAGCTTCCCTCAAATCCTCTAGAACCCTCTGTGGAAGACACCCAACACCATGCAGTCTTCCCTCAAAATAACTCTGAGCTCATTTTCTTAGAAAGTCCCAGAATTCTTTCTGAAAAACCCTTTACTATGACATTGCCACGTTCCCTCTCAGAAGAACCACCTTCCCCATATACCTTATTGAAGGCTTTACTCAGAGATTTCTCATCTGAGCTCTTTGAGAATTGTTCCTAAAAAGACCTCTGTCATCCTGCTCCGGTAAATCTAAGATTTCTCACAGAAGACCACGCATCCACAGACTCCTTTTAGAGAATTTTCTCCAAAATTGCTGTGCATCAACAACCCTACCACTTTGTGAGACTTCCTCAGAACACACTCAGATTCTCCCTCTGCCATCTCCAAGAAACATTATTCAAGGCCTTATTTCATATCCCTTTTAGAACCTCCATTTATACCCTTTCATCTCCTTCATTCTCTTTCCTGTGAAATCAACTTAAAGATCCTTCTCAGATCTGAGCTTCTTTCCCCCATTATCCCACCATAGGCCCCCAGCATCCTACAGACTTCCCCTATCAGGAGCCTCTGTGTCCCTTTTTATTAAAAGATCCTCAAGAGATACCCTTACCCCTTGAAGTTTCAGCCCTCAGAGCTCTTTCTCTCAGGACATTTTTCTTCTGGTTCTGTCTACATAGACCCCTCCTCCCTTCAGATCTTCTCTTCAGAGATAGACAGACCCTTCCTTAGACATTTCTTGAGGACTCCCTCAATTTTCTTCTCAGAAGTTTTCTCCTTCCTTTTCCACATTGAGAGCTTCCTCACAAAAGAATCCCTTCCCATATAGTAGTCAAAGTGTTGACCCTGGACCAGCAGCACAAGCATCACCTGATAACTTGTTAGAAATGCAAATTCTTGGGTCCCAACCTGGACCTACTGAATCAGAAAGCCTGGCAGTAGCTATCTGTTTTTAGGAACCTTCCTGGTGATTCTGATGCATGCTCAAGTTTGAGAGCCACTGCCCTCTAAGAGGATTTCCCTTTCCCCACATAAAGGCCCCTTGCAAGATGCCTCAGAGTATGCCCCTGTGCCCTTCTGCTCACCCCCATTTTCCTGGGAGCCCACTTTGTGAAGTCCCTACCTTCCAGAAGATTCCTTGCCTTCCATGAAAGGTTTCTGGCTTGTCCACAAGGTTACCCCACCCTCTGAGCAATTACTTCAGATTCTGCCTTTGAATGGTTCCCTTTCAGATCTTCCTCAGCATTTTCTCCTTCTGGCTTCCCCTCTACTGCTCCCTCCCATCCCATATCCTTCAGTGTTTCTGGTTCAGGTTGCTCCCTCCTTGAACACACATGTCCATCTCTTCTTAACTATTCCTCATCTGTCCTCCACATAAACACCCTTCCCTTAAGGCACCTTCCAATCTTCATTCTCTTACTACCCAGGGCCTTCCATTGTACCTGGTAGAGCACCACTCATCTTCTCCCTTTTAGTTTTTCATGTACTTGTCCACTCACGCTGACCAGACTGGGAGTTTGGAAAGTACTAGGATGTAACTTGTTCTCTGAATTCCACAAAGTGGGCTCTTCCCTCTGTAAGTTGTAGGGAATCATTGGCTAACCGGCGACTAAGTTCGAGAAGAATAAACAGATCACAAGGGTAACACTGGGATCTGCCTTCAGGGAGCTCACAGCCCAGTAGAGAGGTTGGTCAGGTACATGGGACAGAATGTGAGGTAAAAACTATATACTGTGGGGATTTGGCAGTGAGAAAAGGAACCCTCTATCTGGAAAGACTTCATAGAAAAGGTGGTAAGACTGGGTGCTGTTCCACAAGAGTTGGGACGAGGATGATTGGCCTTCCAGGCAGAAGAAGCAGCTTATGCAATTGGTCAAAAGCAAGAAAGACTCTAACCCATGGCATCTCTTTTCTTCACCTGAAGGACACAGATGAAAGAAAACAGATCTCCCCCATCTGCACTGTATTTGCCAGGTGCAATTTAGTGACCCAAAGAGTAATAATGATCATTGTTTATTAAGTAATTATTATCTACCAGTCACTGTTTAAGTGCTTCACATGTATTGTCTCATCTCATATTCACAGGAACTCTGTGCGGTAGGTAAACTATGATTGTCCTCATCTTACAAAGGATGAAATTGAGGACAACTGGCTCAAATAGGTTTCTGGCTCTGTCCATCCCAGGATGATAGTGTCTGAAGTCAGACAGAGTTGGATTTTCTCTTCAGGTAGACAGGATTTGCATCCCACTCATTGCTTACCTGTTTTGTGACCTACAACAAATTACTGAATTTCTCTAGTCCTTAGTTTCCAGAGTTAAAAAATGAAGGTAATAACGATACCTTACTTCACAGAATTGTTATAAGGCTTAAATAGTTAATATGTATATAGTACTTAGAACAAGGGCTTCCCTGGTGGCTCAGATGGTAAAGAATCTGTCCAGAATGCAGAAGACCTGGGTTGATCCCTGGGTTGGGAAGATCCCCTGGAGGAGGAAATGGTAGCCCACTCCAGTATTCTTACCTGGAGAATTTTATGGACAGAGGAACTTGGCAGCCTACAGTCCATGGTATCACAAAGAGTTGGACACAACTGAGTGACTGACAAACAAACACACACTTAGAACAATGCCCTGTATATGAAAGTGCTCAGTTTCAGCAAAAAAAAAAAAAAAAAAGCTTGCAGCAGCCAAGACTCTAAAGATGTAAGTAAGTGGCATTACCTTAGCTCAAGTTGGCTTAATAAAAAAAAGAATTAATTGCCTCATGTTACTGAAAAGTCCAGAACTAGGATGGTTCCTAGATAGACCTAGCTGCATCCAGAAGTTCAAACAGTCTTCCTAGTAATCTCCCCATTTCTCCACTGACTTAACTTCATCCTCAGCTGATTTCTGCTTTGTGACAACAAAATGGCCCTTAGCAACCCCAGACTTGAACTCTGCGTCCTTAGCAGTCTCAGTGGAAAGAGAACTCTTTACTGAGAGCCCCAGTTTGAAAACAGTTTCTTCTCTGAGCTAAGTGTGAGACAGTGACAGAAGATCCTCAGAGACATGTTTAGGTGAGCAGTGCTGTTAGAGATTCTCTTGCTTGCTGAACCAGATAGAACTGTGATTCCATCCTTTGACCTTTGAGTGTTGATGGTAGTCCCCTCCTCACTGTTCCCCAGCCCCAGTCATTCTCTTCTCTATGATTGTTTGGATCCAGAGAATGTTTTGGCTAGTCTGACCCCACCAGGCTTGACTTTGGGATCTCACTGGTAGAAACAGAGCTTCCCTGGTAACTCAGCTGATAAAAGAGTCCACCTTCAATGTGGGAGGACATGACTGAAACGACTTAGCAGCAGCAGCAGCAGCAACACAGGAGACCTGGGTTTGATCCCTCGGTTGGGAAGATCCCCTGGAGAAGGGAATGGCCTCCCACTCCAGTATTCTGGCCTGGAGAATTCCATGGACTGTATAGTCCATGGGGTCGCAAAGAGTCAGACATGACGATTTTCACTTGGAAGAAACAGGAATGAGATGACTGACTTGGTTTGGTTATAGTCTTGAGGTAGTAGAATCCAGGAGTACTGGTGTTCAGTTTCCTACCTCAACTTTGGGTTCCTAGTACTCAGAGCTTTAGAAGAGGGTTAAATAGATCCCCAGTAAGTTTTGTTTTGTTTTAGGGTAAATTTGTTGAATAGAGTCTGCTTAAGGGCAACAGAACAACATTATTATATAGAGTATGCGCATCTCAAATATCTCCAGCAGTCAAACAGTTTATGAAGGCACTTTTTAGGTACTGGAGATACAGCAGTGAATGAAATAGTCAAGGTCTTAGAGCTCTTGGATCTTATATTCTGATGGAGGGAAGATATGTGAATAAGTCAGATAGTGATATGTGCTATGAAGGAATTAAATTGAACAGGTTAGGGGATTGTCCACTATACACAGGGTGGTCAGAATTGGCCTTTTTGAGGAAGTGACAGTTGAGCCTGATAACCTGAAAGATAAGAAGGCTCCAGTTGTGGGAGGATCTGAGATTTGGGCATTCTAATTTAACCATTGTTACATGTGAACAAAAGACTGCTGCAAGGTGGGGAAATTTTTCACAGATAATAGTCTGTTATGCCCCAGGCAGTGTGCTAGAAATTGAATATATAACAGTGAGTAATATAGCCACAGTCTTCCTTTCCCTCATGGATCTTCCAGTCTAAGTGTTTCTGGAAGAGCTATCGCCTTAGAAGAAACACTTTTTGACAATGATATCAGACCAAAGATTCCTTCCTACTGGGGAGATGAGGAAGATTGGGGCACACACGAACCCAGATCTGATTGGTGAAAAGGAACCAGCCATATCATGACCTGGGGAAGGACATTTCAGGTAGAGTCAGCCAGCACAAAACCCCTGAGATGTGTAAGGAGATCAGTGTGGCTGAAGCTTAAGTGAGACAGAAGGGGCAGGGGTTTGGAGTGGTTCACAGAGGCCTGATTATCTGGGATCTTGTGGGCCATGGAAAGGAATTTACATTTTCACTTACAAGCATTTGGAAGCTCTTACAGGATTTCTAAAGCAAGACAGTAATACGATCTATTTGTTCTTAAAGAAAATTTGGTTTTTGCAAGGAAAATGGGCAAGAATGGAAACAGGAGGCAATACATTCATCCAGATGAGAAAGGATGATGGCTTGAATATGGTAGTAGTAGTAAAAATGGAGATACAGATACATGTTTGGTGTTGAGCATACAGGAGTTGATGGTGGGATTAGAGTGAGGAATCCAGGATGATAATACTAGCTAACATCTCTTTGAGGCTATTTATGCCTCACAACTCTGTGAGAGTAGGTGCTATTATTAAACCCATGTTACAGATGAGAAAACAAGTACAAGGTAAAATCACTTACTCCAAATCATGCAAATTTCCCGTAACTCCCCAGGCTGTGTTATCTTCCAGGAAGCCCCTCCTGGCTTTTCCCCTCCTCTCCTTCCCTTCTCCAGGACCATTCATACAAAAGCCACAGTCTTGGTTGAGGCAATAATATATAAATTTTGTAAACACATTTTAGGAGTTTCTGAAAATAATGGTTAGTTTTCATAAGACAGAAGTTGGGCTCCCTTGGCTTCTCACATTCTCCTATTCTCAAGTTGAGATAGTGAATTAACCATAGGTAACTAGCCTATTATCTTATTCATGAAATGAACAAGTTCCTCCAGGGCCTACATGGATGTTCTACGAGGGCTAGGGATAGGTGGGAAGGCTAATAGGACCCCTCATTTGTCCAGAGATGTTGGCATTAAAGGGTGTATGTACACTTTGGTTGAACTTTCTAGGCAGTAGAAGGGAACATACAGGATGCTGTAGCATTATACACAGAAACAAGCAAGAACTCTAAAACCAGAGTGCTTGGCCTTAAAAATCTCAGTTTAGCTGTGTAATCTTGGATAGGTGACAACCTTCTCTATGTGCCCGTGTCTTCATCTGTAAAATAAGGATATGTATATATGTGTTTATAGTTTTTGAGATCATACACGCTCATCAGTGGAAAGCTACTAGCATAAGGCCTAGCACATAATACAATATGTGATATGTGAAGACATGTGAAACATCATTCTAAGTATCTTATGTACATTGTTTCATTTCATTCTTAAGCTTCACTGAGGAAGAAACTGAGTTACTTGTGGAAGATCAGCATGGCAAGTTAGTGTCAGTAGGAGAGCTCTGGTTCAGCCAGGTCTGACTGACTCTGCAGTGCTACTTCTGAGAGAGGATAGCTGACCTCCAGAGGAGCTTTCTGTACGTGGGCTGCTTTTCACTGTTAGGAGAAAGAGCCAATGACTGGAACATCTTAGCCAGTTTTTGACTCCATTTCCCACCTTCCAAGGTTGGGAGATGCTTCTCAAGAAGGTTCCTTGGTCTCTTAGAGACCAAGTATGGTAGCCAAGAGACCAAGTATGGTAGCCATATTGTTGGATTATTTGAAGGACTTAACCAGAAGGGTTCCCTCTAGTGTCTTTTCTCAAAGACAGGGAGTCATTTTTTGTCACCTAAGGATAAAGAGACCATCAGTTCAGTTCAGTCGCTCAGTCATGTCCGACTCTCTGCGACCCCATGAATTGCAGCACGCCAGGCCTCCCTGTTCATCATCATCTCCCGGAGTTCACTCAGACTCGCATCCATCGAGTCCGTGATGCCATCCAGCCATCTCATCCTCGGTCGTCCCCTTCTCCTCCTGCCCCCAGTCCCTCCCAGCATCAGAGTCTTTTCCAGTGAGTCAACTCTTCGCATGAGGTGGCCAAAGTACTAGCTTTAGCATCATTCCTTCCAAAGAAATCCCAGGGTTGATCTTCAGAATGGACTAGTTGGATCTCCTTGCAGTCCAAGGGACTCTCAAGAGTCTTTTCCAACACCACAGTTCAAAAGCATCAATTCTTCGGTGCTCAGCCTTCTTCACAGTCCAACTCTCACATCCATACATGACCACATGAAAAACCATAGCCTTAACTAGACGGACCTTAGTCGGCAAAATAATGGTCATAACTTTTCTTCCAAGGACTAAGCGTCTTCTAATTTCATGGCTGCAGTCACCATCTGCAGTGATTTTGGAGCCCAAAAATATAAAGTCTGACACTGTTTCCACTGTTTCCCCATCTATTTCCCATGAAGTGATGGGACCGGATAGCAGTGGTGAATTCTGTATGGTAACAGTCAAGGCTTAAAGTTGAAACGTTAAGTGGTAAAAAGCCAAATCGGACTGGCCTCGGCCCAAAAGGAACTTGTTAGTTCATGTAACTGAAAAGTCTGGGATGGGGAGGTGGGGTGAGAGGCTTCCAGCTAGCTAGAGACAGGTCTTCTGACGATATGAACAAGTCTTTCTTTTCTCTCCACTTTTGACTTTGCTTTCATCTGTATTGGCTTCAGTCTGAGGTGGGCGCTCACTGTGAGGTAGCAGCAGTGGTAACCAGGAATATCAGGAAATAGTGTATAATCTGAGCAGCCCTAACCAAGTACTTATTTTCCCTAGTATTTACAACAAAGTCCAGGGAGGGCTTTCCGTGGCCAAATTTTACTTTATGTCTACTCTTGGATCCAAGAAGGACAGTTAATTCTTCAAAGGGAATTTAGGGGCCTGGTACCAGAAGATGGGTGTGGCTGTTTGGCAGGCAAATCCACTGAATCCATGATAGTAATTTGCTACCACAGTAAGATGCCTTCAAATAGTCAGTGCTGATGCTTTTGCCCTGGCTAATCTCACCAAGCCAAGTCATCCTTTCTCACTGTTGCCAAGCACCCAGGAGAGAAGCTGGAGGCCTTTGGCCCTTTGGTGAAAGAAAGCCATCCAGTTCTCATCTGCAATCACCATCCAGACCAAACACCCAGCATTATTCTTCTGTTTAAAACATAGGAACACTTCCTCTAGGGGTTATTTTTAATTACGCATTTATTTTTATTGAAGTGTAGTTGATTTGCCGTGTTGTGTTAGTTTCTCACGTACAGCAAAGTGAATCAGCTATGTATGTGTAGTCTTTTTCATATTCTTTTCCATTATTGTTTATTATAAGATATCGAATATAGTTCCCTGTGCTATACAGTAGGACCTTGTTGTTTTATCTGTTTTATATATATTAGATTGTATCTGCTAATCCCAAACGCCTTATTTGTCCTTCCCCTGATAGTGACCGTTTGTTTCCTAAAGCCCCAGGGTTTCATGCAGAGTCTTCAAGCCTTCCTTGGACACTAGGTCCTCTCTCCTCATCACGTTCCCTGAGCAGTGGAGTGGCTTGAAGATGTAGAACCTTCTCTAGGCCCTTGCTAAATGTTAGCTGCTCAGTGGTGTCCAACTCTTAGCAACCCCATGGATTGTAGCCCACCAGGCTCCTCTGTCCATGAGATTTCCCAAGCAAGAATTCTAGACTGGGTTACCATTTCCTTCCCCAGGGATCTTCCAGACCCAGAGATCAAACCCCAGTCTCCCACACCGCAGGCAGATTCTTCGCTGTCTAAGCCACCAGAGAGGCCCTTGAGAGGGATATATATCAGACTTTTGATCTTTTCGCAGTTTCTGTCTGTCTGGCCTAAGCCATAGGCTTTGTTTGTTCTATATAGGGTTCATTGTTGCTGTTTTAATATGAATTCGTTTCCAACATTTAAAAATAGGGGAATTTTATTTTAAAAATCTAGATTTCTGCCTCCTCTTAAAAAAAAAAAAAGTCTAACAATACTGGACCCAAATTCCTACATGGCAGCAGTTGATTAGAGCTCAATAGTAAATTCTCCCTTTAGACAGTGTGTGTGCTTTTCAGCTCACCATTGCCCTCACCGGTCTGTTCCATTCAAAATCTGGCCTTGTAAGCATTATGTTTGAGATCCTACTGTGTCCCAAGGCTTTGCTTCTAGCATTTGGCTTGGGGAAGAAGCTGGATTAATGTTCAGTCAGTAGTTTTATTTTGGGGGCACAGTGCTGTTGCTTAGGAAAAGTAGCCACCCAGTAAAAGTGTTTATAGGCAAGAGTGCACAACTTAGGTCTGTTTGTGGATTTGGTCATCTTTTTGGCGTAAACACTGTTGGCATAGCAAACATCCCATCGCAAATGTTCCCTCTGAAATAGTAACATGTCCTTCTGTCTTATGCGTTGCCACCCAGTGAAGGAATCCCTCCCACTCCCAAGGGATGTTCATCCAGCCTCTGCTTGACCACTTCCAGCAGCCAGGGAGCTTATTACCTCCTCACATGGCAGCCAGTTTCATTCTTGGACAGATACATTATTTTAAAATTCTTCCTTATGTTGAGGCAGCTGCTGTCTCCTTAGGACTGAAAGCCACAAAATACTGGAGCCGGGAAGGGAAACTGACTTTTTCAGGCACATGAACTACCACTCATCTGTCCAGTATCCAGGGCAAACATTGATAATCAATCACAGCACTCTCTCACTGAGCCAGAACGTAGAATGCTGCCTTAGATTTCTTTAAAATTAAATTTATCTTTAAAAATTACAAAAGTAATTTGTGTTCATGTGGAACTAGTGAAATAGCACAAAGTTATATGAAAAGAGTATAACTAATTCCTCCGTCTCCCCAATGTAACCAATGTGAACAGCCCAGGGTGTATCATTTTACACATTTCTCTATATACATAGATGCATAGGCACTCATATATACTATATATAAGGAGTTTATATACAGCTTTTTTTTTTTCACTTTACAAAAATGACTGAACACATTACTATGTACTTATGGACTAACCGTAACACTACGTTGTAGTTAAAGATCAAACACTACACATAGTTAGAAGTACATTGTTTGTATTTGGCTGTCAGAACCAAGCACATTTTTAATTACTGCATAATATCCCCTTGTATGAGGTATCCTCCAATTTATTAATCGTTCTCCACTGATGGATATTCCTATTGCTTCATTTTTATAGGATCCTTCTCACCACAGTGTTCCAGGCAGCCACTACCAATTGATTGGAGTTAGTCTGCGAGGTAAAACCCACTTGTCATGTCTGACCAGTCTAGCTCCTTATCTCACACATCCTAGAGAAGGGAAACAGACTAGCTCAAAGATTAAAGTGACACAGTGGCTGGGGCAAGACTAGAACTGAGTTTTCTTGACTTTCAACATTTCTCATATCTCAGGTTGCCTCTCACTTAGAGCCATCTACCCTGATTCTCCTCTGGAGTAAATAAACAACTGTAATTCTTCTGTGTGCTACCCCTTCAGGAATTTCAAGTCAGTTATGCCATTCCTCCTGAGTCTTCTCTTCAGGGGAAATTTCCCCAGTGCCTTCAAATTTTTCTCTTAGGGCAAGGTTTCCAAATCACTTTACCATCCTTTTGATCATTCCTTCTGTCGTCTTTGCCCCAAGGGCTGTAGAAGTCCCAAGTGTGGCTTCCATGCTCACCTTCATTCATCCATTCATTCAGTAAGTATGTGTTGAACACCTTCTAAGTGCTAGTCACTATTCTGGGCCCTGGGCAGCTGTGTAGCTTGCAATTGTTGAGAAGAGAGAAACAACAAACAAATAATATATCTGAGGGTGCCAAACTATATAGAATAAATTCAGTAGAGTGACAGAAATTTCTTAGATTTGGATGAACAAGGAAGACCTCTCAGAGGGAGTGACACTGAGCTGAGACCTGAGTGAGAAATAAAAGCAAGTCATAGATAGGTTGGGGGAAGCTGTGCATAAGTCCAAGTGAACAAGAACTCGGTACACACTGAGATTGGAGCGGCCACCAGAGTCTTACAGGGAGCCCTCTAGGCATTTTATTTAAATGCAGAGAAAAGTCATTGGAGGATTTTAAGCCAGGGAGGCAATATTTGATTTGTCATTGGGTTTTTTTTTTAATGTATTTATTTTTATTTTTGGCTGTGCTGGATCTACATTGCTGCTCAGGCTCTTCTCTAGTTGTAGGGAGCAAGGGCTACTCTCCAGGGGCAGCACTTGGGCTTCTTATTGCAGTGGCTTCTCTTGTTGCAGAGCACAGGCTTTAGAGCCTGAGGGCTTCAGTAGTTTTGGCACGTAGGCTCAGTAGTTGCAGCTCGTGGGCTCTAGAGCACAGACTCAGTAGTTATGGCACCCAGGCTTAGTTGCTCTGTAGTGTATGGGATTTTCCTGGACCAGGGATCAAACCTGTGTCACCTGTGTTGACAGGCAGATTCTTTACCACTGAGCCACTGGGGAAGCTCCTGATAGGTCGTTTAGAAAGATTCTGGGAGGGTTGTTTAATTGGGAATAAGGTTTCTTTTCCCCCCACATTTTCTCTTGTTTCTTGTATGCAAAGGGATCGACAACCAGGCCAGTTTGCTCTGTTCAGGTGGCCCATGAGGGTCTGTGAGGCGAGGCACTGCCGTTGCCAGGTGCGCCTCCCAGCTGTCCTCAGCAGGAGCTTGGACATTCAGGGAGATGGCAGTAGCTCCCTAAGACCTAGCCCAGCAGGTTCAATGAGTCTTTGTATGGAGTTCTCAGTCCTCTTGGCAGCCAGAGGGAGATGGAGCCAAATGTGGTTTGGGGATGGAGCCAAGGGTACTGGTTTTAGAAGAGACAGGGGAAATGTGAGTGGAGACCTGGATCAGGAGCCACTTAAAGAAAGGCTTCAGAGTAGTGTCCAGAAACCAGTCAACTGAAGAATAGATCTGTTGTCTGCCCAGTTGACACAGCTTCTGTGTGGTTCCTGACTAAGGAATTTGGACATTTTCTTGCTTTGGAGTTTTTGACATTTGATGTATCCCCTTTTCAGGTTAGTATCCTCTTGGCTTTTAGGAAAATGGATGACAGGCTGGCATCTCTGAGAGCCAAGGGGGCATCCCACTCCAGAGGACTTGAGTCAGGAGTATCCTTAAGGGAATGAGGAAGAAGGCTGGGAGAGATTCACCTCAGAGCAAGGGTAGATTGAATCTTAAGAGATCAGAGTGGGAGCTGGGTTGGAGGGGATGAGATCCCCCCTGCCCCACCAGCATGTTAGAGGTCTTTGAAAAGACCTCCTACCGTTAGGCACCCAGTTGCTGATCAGATAGCTATCCATGTACCTGAGATCTCCACTGGGGTCACCACTCACCCATATCCCAGCTTTCTGCATCTTAATTTGAAATAATACACAGACTCTGTAGGATCCTTTTAGCAGGCAAGCAGTGACTCTGCCCAGCCCCCTAGAGGAGGTGACCAGGGATCAGCAAGGTCAGGACATGTGCTCAGCATCACATGTCTGCTTAGTCATGTCACCTGGGGCCAGGTCTCCATTAACTCACATCTTTTGCCATAGTGTGCATTGTCTCCTGTTTTCATCTAGAAAATCTTACCAACTTACTCTCTGCTTTAAATCCACTTCCTTTGGCCCTGTGACAGCCAGACGTGAGGGGCAGCATCTTCTCCTTCGTCTGAGTCTCTGAGTCCCAATCAAGCCTTTTCTCTGGCTCTGAAGGTTGGAGGGAGAGTTGGCTTAGTATCTGGTGTTGGCTTTGTCTTTCTCCCAGGAGCTCAGCAGAGTTGAGCTAAAGGGGAAGACATGAGGCCTCCTTAACCTTTGAACCCACACTCACCAGACCAGTTCCAGCCCCTTCTCTCTGACCCCCTTCCCTCCTTTTCCAGGAGCCTGGAGAGGCGTGGCTGGACCAAGACCTTCCCCGATGTGAGCAGGTGTCCTCTCCCCCTCATCACCCATTGCCACTACGCCAGGGAACGTCCTCAAGCCCTGGCCCTCAGGGGAGAGGAAACAGGAGCCCGGAGCCGAGACCATGTGACGGCGCTGGCCCTCGCCACCGCCGTCCCCCCACCCTGGCCCCAGGCCTGGCACCATGATGTTCCGAGACCAGGTGGGCATCCTCGCTGGCTGGTTCAAGGGCTGGAATGAGTGTGAACAGACAGTGGCCCTGCTGTCACTTCTGAAGCGAGTCACACGCACCCAAGCTCGCTTCCTGCAGCTCTGCCTGGAGCATTCACTGGCAGACTGCAATGACATTCACCTGCTGGAGTCAGAGGCCAACAGTGCTGGTGAGTCTCCACCCCCAGAGATGGGCACAAGGTGGGAGGGAGATCTGGGATGGAAACAGATGTCAGGTGGCTGAGGAGGCCTACCCAGCAATGGTGCTAAGAAATGTGGGTTCTAGGCTTGTTGGTAGGTGAGGAGTCCCTGACCTCTGAAGTCATCATCATGTCTCTTCTGGGGCTTTGCTGCCAGAAATCCTCAGACGTGGAATGGGACACTCCTGGGGGAGTGCAGTGCAGGCTAGAAACTACCCACAGCAGAGGAGGGATCACATAGGGCAGCTGACAAGAACAGACTGAAGCCGTTACCTATGAAAGGGGGATGGAAGGTGAGCATTCATTCATTTCTCAAGCTCCAGGACATCAGAGCTAGGAGGGAATTTTAGAACTCTTCTAAAAGTTACAAGTCATATTATTCTTTACCCCCTTCGAAGGTAGGTTGCAACCAAGGCATAAATAGTTTCAAGAGAGTTTTGAATTTACATGTAGTCCAAATCAGTTTCAGTCCAAATCAGTTTCCTGAACACTCAGTAAAGAAGTACTCTTTGTCTCATGAGGGTGACACTGGTATGGGTGAGCAAGGCTTCTCTAGAACCTCTCCCTCAGACCTGAAGTGTAGATAGAAATCAGTCCAGAGAACTATCTCACAGGGCACTGCTGAAGCCATTCAGGCCTTCTGGGGCTTCCCAAGTCTGCATGGAGAGGCGTTGACCTTGGTGGCAGGTGGGAGAGATGGAAACCAAAATGAAGTGAAAGTCGCTCAGTCATGTCCAACTCTTTGCGACAGTCCATGGAATTCTCTATACAGTTCATGGAATTCTCCAGGCCAGAATACTGGAATGGGTTGCCTTTCCCTTCTCCAGGGGATCTTCCCAACCCAGGGATTGAACCCAGGTCTCCCTCATTACNGACTGAAACTCAGGGGAAACAGAAGATAAGGAGGGGGCGGGTAGATGACTTTAGCAGATCCAGGTCCACTTACATGGATATTAAGGCTGGGCATGACCCAGGCAACCAATACAAGAGGCTTCCAGCACTTAAGACGAGAGGGCCAGCATTGTGTCAGCTCTGTTTGGGGATGAGGCTTCAGTCCATCAAGGGCACAGATTTTAACAGTGGAATTAAGAGACGGGGCCAATTTCCTAGCCATGGCCTCAGACACGACAGTCAGGGCGCCAAGAACACGTGTGCCAATTCAGCATTTGCCGGTACCTTCCATGGTGCGGCTCAGAACACGAAGGAGGAAAACCCCCATTCCCCGTTCCCCAAGCAGCTTCCAAACCACCCTTGTTCACCTCCCCCCATCTCACCACATTGCCAACCCTAGACCCAGCAGCCAGGCAATCGGTGAGTTTTCTCAAATGGAACTTTAGGTAAGCTCCCAAACTCACAGACCTCCCAAGGTTCCCTCCTCCTGATCCATGACCAAGCCCCTAGAAGGTGTTCACGGCTCCCCATAGTTAGTGTCCATTCCCCCCTCCTGCACCCNTCCTACCGTTAGGCACCCAGTTGCTGATCAGATAGCTATCCATGTACCTGAGATCTCCACTGGGGTCACCACTCACCCATATCCCAGCTTTCTGCATCTTAATTTGAAATAATACACAGACTCTGTAGGATCCTTTTAGCAGGCAAGCAGTGACTCTGCCCAGCCCCCTAGAGGAGGTGACCAGGGATCAGCAAGGTCAGGACATGTGCTCAGCATCACATGTCTGCTTAGTCATGTCACCTGGGGCCAGGTCTCCATTAACTCACATCTTTTGCCATAGTGTGCATTGTCTCCTGTTTTCATCTAGAAAATCTTACCAACTTACTCTCTGCTTTAAATCCACTTCCTTTGGCCCTGTGACAGCCAGACGTGAGGGGCAGCATCTTCTCCTTCGTCTGAGTCTCTGAGTCCCAATCAAGCCTTTTCTCTGGCTCTGAAGGTTGGAGGGAGAGTTGGCTTAGTATCTGGTGTTGGCTTTGTCTTTCTCCCAGGAGCTCAGCAGAGTTGAGCTAAAGGGGAAGACATGAGGCCTCCTTAACCTTTGAACCCACACTCACCAGACCAGTTCCAGCCCCTTCTCTCTGACCCCCTTCCCTCCTTTTCCAGGAGCCTGGAGAGGCGTGGCTGGACCAAGACCTTCCCCGATGTGAGCAGGTGTCCTCTCCCCCTCATCACCCATTGCCACTACGCCAGGGAACGTCCTCAAGCCCTGGCCCTCAGGGGAGAGGAAACAGGAGCCCGGAGCCGAGACCATGTGACGGCGCTGGCCCTCGCCACCGCCGTCCCCCCACCCTGGCCCCAGGCCTGGCACCATGATGTTCCGAGACCAGGTGGGCATCCTCGCTGGCTGGTTCAAGGGCTGGAATGAGTGTGAACAGACAGTGGCCCTGCTGTCACTTCTGAAGCGAGTCACACGCACCCAAGCTCGCTTCCTGCAGCTCTGCCTGGAGCATTCACTGGCAGACTGCAATGACATTCACCTGCTGGAGTCAGAGGCCAACAGTGCTGGTGAGTCTCCACCCCCAGAGATGGGCACAAGGTGGGAGGGAGATCTGGGATGGAAACAGATGTCAGGTGGCTGAGGAGGCCTACCCAGCAATGGTGCTAAGAAATGTGGGTTCTAGGCTTGTTGGTAGGTGAGGAGTCCCTGACCTCTGAAGTCATCATCATGTCTCTTCTGGGGCTTTGCTGCCAGAAATCCTCAGACGTGGAATGGGACACTCCTGGGGGAGTGCAGTGCAGGCTAGAAACTACCCACAGCAGAGGAGGGATCACATAGGGCAGCTGACAAGAACAGACTGAAGCCGTTACCTATGAAAGGGGGATGGAAGGTGAGCATTCATTCATTTCTCAAGCTCCAGGACATCAGAGCTAGGAGGGAATTTTAGAACTCTTCTAAAAGTTACAAGTCATATTATTCTTTACCCCCTTCGAAGGTAGGTTGCAACCAAGGCATAAATAGTTTCAAGAGAGTTTTGAATTTACATGTAGTCCAAATCAGTTTCAGTCCAAATCAGTTTCCTGAACACTCAGTAAAGAAGTACTCTTTGTCTCATGAGGGTGACACTGGTATGGGTGAGCAAGGCTTCTCTAGAACCTCTCCCTCAGACCTGAAGTGTAGATAGAAATCAGTCCAGAGAACTATCTCACAGGGCACTGCTGAAGCCATTCAGGCCTTCTGGGGCTTCCCAAGTCTGCATGGAGAGGCGTTGACCTTGGTGGCAGGTGGGAGAGATGGAAACCAAAATGAAGTGAAAGTCGCTCAGTCATGTCCAACTCTTTGCGACAGTCCATGGAATTCTCTATACAGTTCATGGAATTCTCCAGGCCAGAATACTGGAATGGGTTGCCTTTCCCTTCTCCAGGGGATCTTCCCAACCCAGGGATTGAACCCAGGTCTCCCTCATTACAGGTAGATTCTTTACCAGCTGAGCCACAAGGGAAGCCCATGGAAACCAAAGAGAGGGAGTATGTGCACGTGAAAGCTAGCTGGATCGGGGTGGTACCCAGGGATCCATGTAGTTCAGTTCAGTTCAGTCGCTCAGTCGTGTCCGACTCTTTGCGACCCCATGAACTGCAGCACGCCAGGCCTCCCATGTAGAGTGTGCCCTAATGTTTCCACCTTCTTCCTCATGATAGCAGTTCACGGTGAGTCCCTACAACAAGCCAAGTACTAACTTTACTTACATAGTAACTTTGAAAAGTGTTCTTCGTGACTCTAGAATCAGACTGTCTAGGTTTAAATCCTAGTTCTGTCACTTGCTATATAATCAAGTAACTTCACCTTTCTAAGCCCTGGTTTCCTCACCTTAAAATCAAGATGATAACTGTGCTTACCTTATAGGTTAGTTATGAGCCCCGAGAACAATGTCTGGCATGCAGTAAACACTCAATAATGTTAATTGTTGTTTTTATTGTCAGTAACTCATTTTGCCCATATAACAACCCCCTGAGATAGGTAATATTGCTCTCCCCTTTTTATAGGTGAGAAAAATCATCATGGGATGCTAGGATTGGGATTTGGGGACCCCCAGAGCTAGCTGCTTCCACCTCTTCTGAGGCCTACCCACCTTAGCAGTCACCTTTACTTTGAGTTGTGTTTTTTTTTTGTTTTTTTTTTTTACAAATCACAGAAGTGCCATGGTTTTAGGGGAAGTCAGTTCCTCAGGCCAGGAGTCACCAGCTTATGTTCCTGTCTCAGACAGTGAGCAGCAGGAACCCAGCTTGGCTGCAGCTGGCTCAGACCTCAGCTGTTTCACAGTTCTCCCATCCTCCCCACCAGGGAGGATTCTTCTCTGTTCTAGCACCGTGGCAGGGGATCTGTGGTTGTGGTGTGGCTGTACCCCAAGCATAGGAGCTCCTCTGGGAGCAGACCAGTGTCTTAAGCAGCTTGGTCATGCATCCTCACCATCCCATTCTGAGCAGAGAGTTGGATGAGCCCTGGGTGCCAGTCCTGGCCATCTATCAGAATCACTGGTTGCTTACTGCCGTTTATTTACTAGAACATTTTTAGTTTTTGCTTTTGTTTTCAAAATTTGCAGTAAAATCAAACCATGTGAAAAATGAAAAGTGAGGTCTCCCAGACTTCCACATTCCCAATTTGTGTATGTTTTATAAGAGATTCTGTGCACATTAAAGCACATTCTGCACTTGAGTACATTCAAGTTCTCCCTTCAGCTTTTTCATTATTTTGATGGTTTTAGCACATAGAGTAATTTATTTGTTTTTTTTCCACTTAAAAATGGAACTTTAGGATCATTCCTTATTCAGCACATACACATATACCTCATTGTTGTTAATGGCTACTTGATAGTAAGAATAGTAAAGTAACAGAGAGCCTGACCTGTGTATCAAGCAGTGCTTTACTTATATTATTCATAATCCTCACAACAGCTCTGTAAGGAAGATCTTATAACTCCCCCATTTACAAATGAGACAGGTCTCTGACTTGCCCTGATTGTACAGCTGGTCAGAGGTGGAGCTGGAGTTTGACTCTAAAGGTCTTGCTCTTAAAACGAGTACTGTATTGAGTACCCTTTAAGCATCTCTAGGATAAATTCCTAGAATTCTGTGGAACTGCTAGTTTGAAGTTATATACATTTAAAATATCTGTTGTTACCACATTGCCCTTGAAAGACATGACATACCTTATACCAAGAACCTGAGACCCATCTCAGACAGTTGGCCTTAAGATGTTGTGGTTAATGCCTGTCCTTGAGAATTGCCTTGCAATGACTTGACTGGTGAATGAATATATGAATCAAGGTCTTTATCCCCAGCCCCATGTCAGATGGTAAGAATAAAACAAGTTGGTACTTAGGTGGATGGAGAGTTAGGGAAAACTTAGAGTGAGGGAAGAGAGGGCAGGCCATGGTGTGTTCTGGACTCAGCAGGAAGCCTGCCAGGATTAGAGCAAAAACATGACTGGAGAGAGAGGTGATCACGGAGATCAGTCCTTTGGACCCTGAATGCCTCTTCCTAATAGGCATGGGGGCTCCAAGCCTGTGTTTCCTGTCTCACTCCCAACCTCACTGGTGAAGGAAGGAGCTGCGCGCTGGACTCGGAGACCTGCCTTGTAGGAGGAGCTCTGCATTCTCTTGTCCATTATGGCTTTCCCATCCTGTTATGTTTCCCAAATTTGCATCATCATCAGAATCACCTGATGGGGGAGAATGTGACCTAAAATCGGATTCCTGGGCCCCTGTCCCAGACCCACTGAATCAGAATCCTTAGAGGATAGGCCTGTTAATGGGCACCCTGGTTCTTCTGCTGACTAGGCAGTTTGAGAGATGATTCTGTACTGATGATTCATTTGTCATGGGACATGAGAATAGTAATCAGGACACCCAATAGTTCTAGATCAAGCTCTGCCACTAACACCTCTTGTGACCTGGGCCAGCCCCATCCCTCTTGGGCCTGAGGATTCTCATCTAGACAAAGAAGGGATTGTTCTAGACACTCTCCAAGTGAAGCAGTAGTTCCTAGTATTTTATGGAATGGGCACCTCAGAGAACCTGTCCCTCCTTCCCACCAAGATGCACACTTACCCTGCAAACCAAATCTTTGAGTTCAGTTGGTCTACCTTTTCTTGGATAAGGATCTGATGCTCTTTTTCAATCCCTTTGGGCCAGGAGAGCAGAACAGTGAGGCAGATTCTCTGCCTTTTTCTGGGGGTTTGTACTTCATGTCTCACCCACCCAACCCTGCTACTACTTTCACTTCTCCCAGGGAGATCCTGGGTTCAAGTTTAGGTCTGGGTCAGAGTTGCTTACCCTCCCATAACCTCCTCAGAATGGGCCAGAGAGTACAGAGAGCTGAATTTTGGTAAGTGGGTCCCCATGGTGGCTTCATATCAGAATCACTTTATAAAAACAACCTGAGGCCTAGGTCCTATCTCCAGAGATTTTGGTGTTTTTTAAGCTTGCTATTTGGCACTTGTGTGCATTCAGTGGAGAACTGCTGTTCTTGCTGACACTGACTCTGGGTGGGCCCATTAAGGTGGTGAGGGTACTGTCACATGACCTACTGGAAGTGGAGAGTTGGGAGGTATGGAAGAGGCACTGGTCTGGGCTGTCCCTTCCTCTCAAGCAGCTAGAAGGGTAGAAGGAAGTCCCCCAACCCACGCAGCCAGTGTTGGTGTCATGGGAGCAGAATCTGAGATAAAACCTGGAAACAGAAAAGCAACACCCCAAGGGTCTCTGGAACCAGGGAAGGAGGAGCCCCAGGTTTCCCCTTGTCATTACCCCTGTTCCTTGTCTCAGTGCTGTCTGCCCTGCCTACTTGGAGCTACAACAGCAATCCTATCACCCGTGCCCCACCCCCGCCTTCCCATGATGACTTGGAGCCCAAGGGTGGGGCCCGGGAAGCTGAAGTCTCCTTCTCTCCCTGGTCCTCTGGCTTCCTGGGCCACATTTCCTGCGTTTCTTCTCTCCTCCTGTTCTCTGAGTCAGAGTCCCTGTATCCAGCAGGTTTAAGCCCTTCCCTCCTTGGCTCATTGAATCTGGGTGGGGAAACTGAGGTCAAGAGGGGACTGTGGCTGAGTGAGTCACCCAAGCTCAACTCTGATGCCTCCACCCTCCCCTTTCAAGCTCTACTAACACAGTTCATCAAACAAAAATGTGAGCTTCTTTGCCCTCCCCTACATGTGTGTGAGATGGGGTGAAGCATAGAAGGGCATGTTGGAGCCAAAACCCAGCCCCTCTGACTAGTGCCACAGGCTGCCACGATTGTTGCAACAGCCCAGCATGTAAAAATGAGTTTTTTCTTATGGCAGTCTCCAAGGTATATTTGGCTCCTGTGATTTGCAGCACCCAGGGTCATGACCTACTTAGCTCTGGTCACCTGGCCAAGGAGAGCACTTTTACACAGTCTCCCTCATCCTCTCTGGAGTCCAGGTTTGCAGCTTGGTGAGCTGCAGTCATTGACGTCATGGCATTCCCCAGTCCCCTCCCCCATCCACCCACCTCCAGAATTTCATCACTGCATATTGTGCCTCTAGCTCAGAGGAACCAGAAACGTGTCTGTTTTTGGTAAATAACTGCATGAAATTCCCCACCCTTGTCGGGAATCTTAGGGGGGAGACCCAGATGTGCTCTCCTATGTGAATTGCTCCCTCCAGCCCCAAAATAGCTTGAATCTAGATCTCAACCAGCAGCCAACAACAATAATAGTTGAAGTGCATGGAGCAGTTAACACAGATCAGATGCTTTGCACGATTATCTCATTGAATCTTTAAAACAACCCTGTGTTTTAAAAGCTTTAAATACCCTCATTATACAGAAGAGGAAACCAAGGCTCAGAGAGGTTAAAGGACTGGCCCACAGTTATATTGACTTGTGTCTTAGAGGCAAAGCTAGATTTTGAATCCAGGCAGTTTTGCCTCTTGAACTTATACTCTTTACACCATATAATCTGCTAGGACATGAGACAGAGTGACCTGAGGACAGAGTGATCCTAGACAGGGTATATTATACATACACAGACAACACTGCCTTCCAGGGGACCATCTGTGTTCAGCTGTACAGGTATTCATTGGGGCTCTGCTGTGCCTCAGCTCTGGGCCAGACTCTTCTGATCTGGGCAGGAACCTAGAAGTTTCATCCCCACCCATCATCTGCAGCCCCCGCTGGGCTCACCCCAAGGGCCCTGAGGCTGCCCAGAGTCCTTGGACCAGCTCCAGTGTTCACTGATGCTTTCCAATCTTGAGAGGCCCACCCTTTTCAGCACATTGCCGCACAGATACGTGAACACACATTTCCCTAGGGTCAGCCTCCATTCATCTAAAACCACTTTCCCCTTTCACTGCAGTAGAACAAGGTCCTTCATTGAGCCCAACCCTTGGGGCTCTTCAGTCATGTCTCCTGGCAGTACCAGAGGAGAAACTGTGTCCCTTAGCCCTGGAGTCCTGGCAGTACTCTGGGGGTGGGGGAGGGACTAAACAAGGCTTTTCTCTGTCCCAGATGCCTCCAGCTACCCTGTAAGGCCTAAACAACAGCAACTGAGAGCATCAGGATAGGGCTAAAGGGGTAGGCCAACTGTGCTGGAGGAGAAGGGAGAAAATCACTTATCACTGAGTCACATACTGAGTATTTACTATGGGCACACTCTGTCAGGTGCTTTATGTGGATTGTCTTCCCTAAATCCTCTTAGCAGCCCTGTGACCCCTCTTTTACAGAGGAGGAAGCATGTTGTCCCAGCATCTGTACCACACAGCTGGGGTACAAGCCCTTGACTTTCTGTCCCTCATCTTCAATCACTGTATTTATTCTTCCTTCTCATCAGGAACTGAAAAGTTAGGGACTTAGTCAAGGAGATAGAGTGCCAGGGAGTTCCTTTCCCTGTGATCCAGTGCCATATGGAGGTGGGAGAACTCAAACAGTGAAGGCTCCCTGAAGTCAGGAAGACTTGTCCCACCTTGAAAAGATCTTTCGATATGGAGATGACCTAAGAGAACGCTTCATGGTCATGGGGAGATAGTTCAGGAGATTAAAGATGGAGGGGATGAGGTTTCCTGGCCTTGTGTGCCAGGTCCTGAAAGGGATCTGGAAAGCCAGGAACAAGGGGAAGAAGAAGATAATGGCATTGGAGAGATATAGTAGAGGGTTATGGGATTATGCATTAGTGCTGTTATTGTGTAGTTAGTTCTATTTTGGCCAGTACTGTGGATAAGCATGAACTGATGACTCTGAATAAATGGATGAACCCTTGAGCACTTTAACAGCTTAGGGTAGAAAGGCCAGGCAAGAAAAGGTGCACTGATAAGGCCAGGAGTTTGGACTTGTATGTGTTTTGTTTTCTTAGAGTTACAAATGTAAGAATTAAAAGTTCATATGAATTCCCAAGCCACAGATTTCCAGACACATCATTAAAAAAATAAATGTGTATAAAAAAGGTTTTTCTCAGGTTTTTATGCCATGTTCCCAGCGGCCAGGTGTCCAGCCTGTAGTGTGGGCAGAGGTGACCAGAAGTGCTTAGAGTATTAAGCCTTAAGGATATTGAGTTGAGACACCATTGGAGGCAGAGGGACCCAGATCAGGGCTCACTTGAAATCCAGATGCCTGAAATTCTGAGGCTCTCCTGTATATGCCCATTCCTAGCCTCTCTGTTTCCTGGTCTGGGAGTTAGCTTATGCTTTGAGAATCTTTGTGGGTATTCGAAAAGAAGAAGCTTGTGTAAAGTATAACCACCATGGTGTTAGGAATGACAGCTAATGTTTACTGAGGACTTACTTCACGTCCTGCTTTGTGCTATGGTCTAAATTCATAGCAACCATGCCAGGTAGGAATGATTCTAAGTCTCTGTTTAAGCTAGAGAAAGTAGAGCTCTTTGCAGTGATCACATTTATATCAGTAAGTAGGAGAGGAGGGACATGGGCCACATCACTACCTGTTCTTTTTCATCACTCACCCTTCTGGGGTCCTAGCTCCATTCAGCTCCTTTGTGTCTTTCTGAGACCTTACCATTAGCCCAATAACTCACCTCTCAGAATGCCTTTGTTAGTTGGAAGATCATCACTGTGGATGCAGGTATGAGCTAGTTGCCCAAGAGTGAGAACAGAATTGATCCTGATCATTGTCTTTTTTTCTCAAATGTTGGTATTCTTTGTCCTTTTTCCTTTCCCCGTCAGCATTACCTGCCATCCTCCACTCCATTGAGCTAGTCGTGGAAGTGATAACAAGGTTTTCAAGGAGGGACAGTCAGTCCTGTAACAGTTCCTTCCCAAGGCCTCCTTTGTGGGGCTAGCTTGGGGCCTTATTCTCTGGGAGCTCAATTCTGAGAACAAGGAAGCCTCACTCATCTTCACAGGACAGATAGGCCCTCAGACTATGGGTTGGTATAGAAAGGAGACATCACCAGATCCCCAAGACGTGGAGTAGCCAGGGAAGACGTCCTGAAGAAGGACAGGTTTAAGCAATCCATAAACGACTCATAATTTGGATAGGAGGAAGACTGTTGCAGACTAATACCTTGATTCTCAGCCTGAGTGTGGAAGTTTGGATAAATATGGCATTTAGAGAGCTCCAGGGAAGATGGGGTATCCTAAACCAAGTCTTTATCTGGAAGAATGCCTTAGAAATGAAGGTGATGTTGGGCTAGGAGCTCTTGAATTGAGTCTGTTGGTGCTGGTTGCCATTATAAGCTTCAGGTCAGGAACATGATATCCTGGTGTGCTTTAGGAAGATAAATCCATCTGGTATATGGAATGAACTGGAAGGGTAGAATCTAGAGGCCGATTGCAGTTTAAAAAGCAGCCATCAGCATTTATTAGATATGTTCTATATGCCAGGCCACATTCCACTTTTTATTAACTCATTGAATCTCAGAGCAATGTTGTGAATTGGGTACTAAATTTTTCAGGTGAGGAAATCAGTGCTCTGTGAAGTTCAAGTGACTTTTCTAAGGTTAAGCTAGGAAGTTGAGGGAGTCCAGACCATCTGATTCCCAAGCCCAAGCTTTTTTTTTTTTTTCTTTTTTTGGCTGCACTACACAGCATGTGCCTGGAGAATCTCAGGGACGGAGGAGCCTGGTGGGCTGCCATTTATGGGGTCACACAGAGTCAGACACGACTGAAGTGACTTAGCAGCAGCAGCAGCACACAGCATGTGAGATTTAGTTCCCTGACCAGGGACTGAACCCTGCCCTCTGCACTGGACTGCCAGGAAAGTCCTGAGCCCAAGCTTTTAACCAATATATTCTGTTGTCCTCCAAGTCAGGATGAAGGCTGTTTTGACAAGGGAAAGAGGGTAGAGGCCATGAAAGTAAGGAGGAGGGATACAGCAAGAAGAGCAGGCCTGGGGACAGCAGGAGGGACTCAGGTTCCGGAGTGGCATGTTTGGCTGATTAGGAGCCATTGCAGGTTTCTGAGAGTAGAAGTGATGAAACCGGAAAAAAGAAAATTACTGTGGAAGCAGGCAGAGTATGTTAGATATCACCTATATAAGGGACAAGATTGGAGTCCTGAAAGGAGAAGGGAAGTGAGATTGGAGCTGAGGGAATGGACTATAGACACCTTTCCTGGTTTTATGGGGGGGGTCCCCCACCCTGGCCGCCCTGACATTCCCTCTTGTCCCCTCTGCAGCCATTGTCAGCCAGTGGCAGCAGGAGTCCAAAGAGAAGGTGGTGTCCCTCCTGCTATCTCACCTACCCCTGCTTCAGCCAGGCAACACGGAGGCCAAGTCGGAGTATATGAGGCTGCTGCAGAAAGTGCTGGCCTACTCGATCGAGAGCAATGCCTTCATCGAGGAGAGCCGCCAGCTGCTTTCCTATGCCCTCATCCACCCGGCCACCACACTGGAGGACCGCAATGCACTGGCCCTCTGGCTTAGCCACTTGGAAGAGCGGCTAGCTAGCGGCTTTCGCACCCGACCTGAGCCCACCTACCACTCTCGCCAGGGCTCGGATGAGTGGGGTGGCCCTGCAGAGCTGGGCCCTGGGGATGCAGGGCCAGCCTGGCAGGACAAGCCACCCCGGGAAAATGGACATGTGCCCTTCCACCCACCCAGCTCAGTGCCGCCAGCCATCAACAGTATTGGGAGCAACGCAAATGCAGGTGAGGAGGTGGGAGTTCCTGGGAGACCATGCCTACTTGAAAAGGGTAGGACTGGGCTCTCTCTTCACTCATTCTGTCCCTGGGCAAGTCATATAACCAACCTCTCTGGGCCTGTGAGTCAGTGTAGAGGTTGTGAACTGGCATTCCCAGAGCCATTTCTGACACGCCAACATGCTTTATTGAGCCCAAACTCAACAAAACTTTGGTTTTATTTTGTTACATTTTAAAATAAATCAGCAATGTAAGGAATTTCCCCCTAAAAATCCAGATTTCAGCTTTTCTTAAAAAATCAAAATGATCAGGCAAATCAAAGCTTGTTGTCTGGTGGCAATCATAAGATGGAGTTAAATATTGGTTACCACCTTTAGACCCTACATGTGTCCCAGTAGGCCTCTGCCATAACCATCCAACTTTGGGCACGTGTGATAACTGCCTGACCTCTGAAAGCATTGAGTTAATGACCATATTTGAAGTTCTTTCTAGCTCAGACATTCTGGATTTTTGTATCTGGCTCCAGCTTACCAGACTCATTTCTGAGAAGTGTATGTTTGTAAGCCTGTTCATATGATGTAACTCATACTGCAAGGCATTATTAATAGTAGGTAACATTGTTTAGCATTGACTGTGCTAGGTGCTCTATTTTTAAAAGCATTTTGCAGGCATGGTCTCCTTTAATCATCATCACAACAGTATCATTAGCCCCATTCTGCAGATGAAGGCACTGAGACTCAAAGAGGTAAAGTCTTGTATTCAAGGCCACAAAGCAAGTAGTGAAACTGGCCAAGGTTTAGACCAGGCAGCCTGATACCAGTGCTTGCCTCTGACGCTATGCTATTCTCCAACTAAGTGGTCTCAAAATGACTCTCCTAGTTAGTACCTCCAGAGGTTGGGGTGAGCAGGAGGGGCAGGTATTCCAGTCAGGTTTTTGTTTTTTTAATTTTTATTAGAGTATAGTTGCTTTCTGGTTTTTAAAGTGTTAGTTGAAATGAACAGGGTAAAAGAGATTGACATTTCCAAGGACTGATGAAGTGGTGGTCACGTGACCTGACTCAAGGCAGGAAGTTGCCAAAATTTAACCTCAAGATGCCGGCTGCCTTTTGCAAGCCCTGGTTAAAGCAGGCCAGGTGAGGGCGACAATAAAAACATTGCCTGTGCCGGGGCAAGGTGAACCTTGGGTCTTTGGTACCAAACTGTACGGCACCTAGTACATATCAGTTACCCCTGAGCCTCTCTCTTCCCCAGTTGAATATGGATATCCTGGTCCTGCTTCCCTCCCAAGTGTTGGCAAGAATCAGGGAAGATAGAGAGATAGAGGGGCATTTCCGGGAGCTCTAGCAACAACCCAAGGTGTCTTGGACCTTTTTTTCCAGTCTCAGAGCATGACAGTTTCTGTGTCCAACTTGGGAAGGTATATTGATAATTCTAGCTAAAATATATTCAACATTTAGTCTTTGCCAGGAGCTGTTCTGAGAACTTTATACTTAAAAATTCATTGGCTGAATCACAGAAAAATCACTTGTCCAGGATGGTGTAGCCAGAATTTAAATCCCAGCAGTCTGGCTATACAGCTCATATTCTTTATTACTGTGCTACACCGTCCCCACCTAAAAGTGACCCTCCCGAAGATGCTCATCAAGGGGAGGGGTCATCCATGCAGGGTGCCCATACTTGCAGCAGCTTTAAAAGACCAGGCTGGAACAATGTTGGCTGGGGGATTTGAACCAGAAGAGAAATTGGACATTCCAAGTAGAGGACATAGCATGGATTGAAGGTATAAGGATGTCAAATTGGAGGGAATGATATGTAGACGGGTCTGGCAAGGATGGAGAGGTGCAGGGATTTAAATGAGTAATAGCCGTAGCGAATACTCATGTTTACCATGGACCTGCCCCTGTGCCAAAAAGTTCACATGAAAGTGGAAACAGAGGAGGAAATGAAGTGACTTGCCCAGGATCGTGAAGTTAATAGGTGGCTGAGCCAGAATTTGAACTCAGGTCTGTCTTGACTCTCAGATCTGAGTATGTTAGGGTCACATTTGGGGGCAAGGGCAGGGAGGTTTGAAGGATAAGATGAAGCTTTTCAATTTAAGGCAATTGCAGGAAACAGGAAGTCATTAAAATATTTTTGAGTGGGGAGCAAGGATTGGCCTGTAAGGGCAGGCAGGGTGGGTTTGGGGTTCTGCCAAGGACAGACCAGGGTTTCTTGGAGAGTGTGAGGCCCTGGATATCTGGCCAGCATTCCTGTTTTTATAGTTCTCATGCTGTGGCCAGCCTCCACCCTAGTGCGGGGCCAAGCAGGGCTTCTCAGGAACTGCACAATCGTTTCCAATCAGGATAATTTCCTGTCCTCTCAGCCTCGCCTGCCCCCTTCTTGGCTGAAAGGGGAGAAAGGAGGAAGCCAGGGGCACCAGGACAAGCCAAAAAAAAAAAAGCCCTGCATTAAGGGTTCTCTAGCCCCCCGTGCCCAGAGAGTGGCATCTATTACAAGTCCAGAGACTTTGGAGGAGCCCCATGCAGAGGATCCCAGAGGTCACAGATAGTGGGTGGAGGGTAGCCTTCATAGGTGGGGTCAGTGCACTGGCTTCTCCCTCAGGTGACTTCCTGGTTAGGATTGTAGATAACTGTCACAGATGAGGGAAGGTGCTTTGGGGGCCTGTACCAGGCTGAGTGTCCTGAATCTGGGTGTCAGTGAGGCACTTACAGGAAACCCAGCCATTCCATCAGAAATGAGGCTAGGGTTCTTCTGTCTCTGCCTCCTAACTCTTTGTGGGAACTGGGGTGAAGGACTTCTGTTCCCTAGACCTTGATGGTCTCACCTACCCAGCATGAGGCTTTTTGGCTTTGTTTTCTTTTCCTTTTTGACTTGGGGTGCTTCTAGATTTCCTGTGTCAAGCTCAGAGGCCCCCTTAGCACTCTTAGGATGATGGGTGCCCTCCTTTTGGAGTCATTGAATTTTCAGGCGTTCTTGTGTCTTGGCCTGTCTTGGGGATGCAGAAATGGTTGGGCACGCTTGCCGCCATCCTACACAAGCCCAGATTCCAGTGGGAGGCAGCCTAGGGAAGGGACAGGAGGGCTGGACTCGAGATAGCAGCAAAGGGGCTCAGGGCACACAGAGGAGACAGTTGCAGAAGAGGGGACACGTGAGCCAGGAATGAAGGCCAAAGTGGCTGGCAGTTAAGGGTAGGTGACTGATGAGCTAGGGGAAGGGAGTAGCATGCATAAAGGTCTGGAAGCTCGTGGGAACCTGCCTTGTCCTTAGAATGGTTAAAAATCAAATTGGATCCCTTTTCCTATCCCAGGAATGGGATGGATGGAGGATATGAAACATCCGGTGAATGAGGGCCTGGATTCACCCTTGTTTGGGCTCAGAACAAGAAAATATCCTTTGGGAGGCGTTGAAACCCAATAATAGATGTTGAGGAAGCAGTTTATGTACCTCATTCACTTACTTTACACATAATTGTGCAGAACCTCCTCTAGTAGAATCCCCCCTGTAATTACTGAGTTTAATTAATAATGTTTAAGACAGGATGGGGCCCTGTTGTCACAGGTCTTGAAGTGGGGGATACAGTTATAAACAAGTGAACAGATAATTAGATAAGGTCATTTAAAGTTGTGATCGGTGCTGTAAGAAAAACAGGACATAGTAATATGATATGAGGTTGGTGATGAGGAGCTACTTCTGACTGAGGGTTCAGGGAAAGCCTCCGAAGAAGTGATGCTTTTTTGAGAGGAGACCTGGAGGAGCCAGCTGCCAAGATCAGGAGAACGAGGAGGAGCAAGCTCAGAAGTCCTGAAGCTGGAACAAGCTCCACTGTTCCAGGAACAAATTGGGGACAGGGGTGCGGCAAAGGCTAGAAAAGCTTGAACCAGAGGGATGAGTTATGAGAGATGAGACCTCAGAGATGAGCAGGCCCGAGGTCCTGCAAGGCCTTATAGGTGTTGGGAGGAGGGTTTGAATTTTATTCTTCTTGTAAAGGGAAGTTACAGGTAGGATTTAATCAGGGACTAAGTGGGTCAGATTTGCATTTAAAGGAAGATCAGTGTGGCTGTTGTGAGTTGAATAGACTGTAGGGGGTGAAGATGAAGGCAAGAAATTTTGTGAGGAGGCTGTGATGGCAATTCCAGCTAAGGACTCCAGTGAATTAGCCCAGAGTACTAGCAGAGAAAGTGGAACAGTTCAGAGAAGTGGCTGATAGCTTGCCGATGGGTTGGGTAGGTAGAGGAATGAGGGAAATAGCAGTAGCTGGTAGATAGTTCCCCTCAGACCCCGGGGTCCTTTCTTCTTTTTGGGTTCCAAGGCTGAGCTGCCATCCATGGCACTGACCAGGGAAACATGGTCTCCTGTGGTCAGATTCCCAGTCCTGACCTCTTGTCTCTCTCCCACTCTGGCCAGGTCTCCCCTGCCAAATCCATCCCAGCCCGCTGAAGCGCTCCATGTCGCTCATCCCCACGAGCCCCCAGGCCCCTGGTGAGTGGCCGAGTCCAGAGGAGCTTGGGGCCCGGGCTGTTTTCACCACACCCGACCACGCACCCCTCTCACCCCAGAGCAGCGTGGCCTCCTCTGGCAGTGAGCAGACGGAGGAGCAGGGCTCCAGCCGGAACACTTTCCAGGAGGACGGCAGTGGCATGAAAGGTACAGCTGGGGAGACTAGCACTGGGACCTCCTCAAGAGGCTTGTTCAGAGCTTAAAAGGACAGAAGAGAGCTTGGAGCTGCCACCCCTCCCCACCCAATTCTTCCTCTTCTCACACCCACCGCCCCCCGAGAAGGGGATACAGGTCTGAGGAAAGTGGACAGTCCCTGGTCTAAGGGCTCAAGACTGAGCAGAGAGACCCCCACAAGTCCCAGCCTGATTAGGGAAAAGCCCCTGCACTCAGGCAGCCCAGTCTGACTAAGAAAGCTAGGACCAAGAGATAACTGATGGAACAGAGGTTCCAGGAATACTTTTAAGGATATCAGAGGTTATCCTAGGACATGTCCAACCCAGCAACTCAGAAGGATAGGGTGTCCTGACCAGGGAAGGCCACCTGGAAGGGTCTGGCTGAAAAGTAGCATATGGATCCTGGGCTTCTCCCTACCTCCTTCCAATGTCCTACAGCTTTTAAGGCTGCCTGTGATTGATGCCTGGTCCTTCCCCACAGCTGTCACCAGGGCCAGATTCCTGACCTTATGCTCTCCCTTCTTTTCCACAGACGTGCCCTCGTGGCTCAAGAGCCTCCGCTTGCACAAGTACGCAGCCCTCTTCTCACAGATGAGCTATGAAGAGATGATGACACTGACTGAACAGCACTTGGAGTCTCAGGTGAAGCTGAGGGGACCATCAGGGCAAGGTTGAGGGCAGTACCATTTTGACATGGCCTTTGCATTCCAAGCCGCCTCTGTTTGGACCTTGTTGGGGCACCTTGAGTACCTTAACGTCCCATTTCCAGCTTCCTGTCCCCTTCTGCCCCCTCCACAGAATGTCACCAAAGGTGCCCGCCACAAGATAGCCCTGAGCATCCAGAAGCTGCGTGAGAGGCAGAGCGTCCTCAAATCCCTGGAGAAGGTAAGGACCTGGTATCTCCATCTCCAAGGTCAGCTGACTGCCAGGTGGTGCTAATGGCTGAGGGCTCTGGGTCCACCTTGCTGCCCATGTGGCCCCCCACCTCAGGATCTCCCCAACGCTAGGGATCCAGGCTCTGGGAACCAAGTGCAAGTCAGATCACAGGGCTCACTTGCTTGTGGCTAAGCTGAGAAGTTCTCCTCCCTGTCTGTCCTGGTCTGTGTCTCTGGAATCTTATCTGTTGACTCAACCCCTTCTCTTCCATTTCACTTTTCCATTTCTAACAGCTCTTTCTGATAGAGCAGAGTGTCTCCCTGTGCACACGGATCTCTCTTTCCAGTTGGTTATTTCTTATCTGCACCCTGTTCTTACATATCTGCCTTGATTTGCATCGCTTTTCCTCTTTCCCTGCCGCTTGCCTTCTGGTTTTTGCTCCCTTCAGTGTCTTAGTCCAAATCTGTGGGTTTGAATCTGGTTCCATCCTCAGTGGGACCCTGAGACCCCAGCATTAGCCCACCTTCTCCAGATCTCCATGGCACTCCACCTTGAAGTGGGGAAGAGGGAATATGTATGTACAGATGTGTGTGTATGTGTGTGTGCACACTCCAGCAGCACCTTTACCTGCCTTCTCTGTGTGGTGGAACCCAGGGTCCCGCCAGCTCTTTGCAGGGGCTGTTTGACCCCATATGCGTAGTCATTCTGCAGAGCTGTGAGGATTGGCATGTGACCCAGGCTGTGTCTTCCCCACTCAGGATGTGCTGGAAGGCGGAAATCTGCGAAATGCTCTGCAGGAGCTGCAGCAGATCATCATCACCCCCATCAAGGCCTACAGTGTCCTCCAGGCCACCGTGGCCGCCACTGCCGCCACCAACTCTACCGCCAAGGGTGGGGGCCGGGGGGAGCCACCGCTGCCAGATGCTGAGCCTCCCCTGGCTCACCCTGGCACAGACAAGGGCAGTGAGACCAATGACCCTCCAGCTGCAGAGAGCTACCCCCCTCCACCAGCTCCGGCCCCCACTGATGGTAGTGAGCCAGCCCCTGCTCCCGTCGCTGATGGAGACATCCCCAGCCAGTTTACACGGGTGATGGGCAAAGGTGAGACCACCCAGGGCCCAGCAGGAAGTTCTGGGCCAGGGTACCAACTGAACCCAGGCATCAGGGGTCAAATCCAGTTTAAATGATGGGAGCAGAACTTTTCAAAGCACCCTGGGGACTAGAGCACTAAAGAAAGGGACTAAAACTAAGGAGGACAAGGCCCCTTCCCTCTGGCATGTCCAGGCTGATGATGAGAGACAGCCCTTACCCTCAAAGCATCTCCAGCCTGAGCAGAAGATGGGACATTATGTCAGTGGAAACTGCATACAGCAAAGAGTAAACAGATAAGGCAAATCCACTGGTTCTTTCAGAGGGGACTGAAGTCCACGGGTTGGGTATCCTGATGCTCTTAATGGGCTCACCTTTTCCTAAGGCAGCACAGCGTAGGCAAGTTTACACCTGGGTCTGAATTCTTTTAGCTGTGTGACCTGAGGCAAGTGACTCAACCTCTCTGAGCCTCAGACTCGTCAGGCTAAAAATCCCTCCATTGATGAGACTATCACAAGACTTAAAAAGGAGAAAAAGTATCATTGACTTCATATCTGCCATATGCCAGGCAGGCAGTACGGTGGGCCCTTTATATATCCTCATAATAAGCCAGGTACAATGCTTGGCATATAGCTAGTACTCATCCAGCATGAGTTTCCTGACCCGTGGGCCAGGGGAGCTGGAACATGGCAGAGGGCATTCTGGGGGCTAACCTCCAGCCTTTTTTCATGTCCCCAAGTGTGCACCCAGCTGCTGGTGTCCCGACCAGACGAGGAGAACATCACCAGTTACCTCCAGCTCATCGAAAAGTGCCTGTCTCATGAGGTGAGGCCTTCCCTAGGGCTCTCAGTAATGGAAAGGCTGCCCCCATCCTCTCAGATCAACACTCATGTGTCCAACAGGGCCCCGCCTAACTGACTCCTGCCCACCTCTCCAGCACCCATCCTTCCAGTGCTGGGTTCCGTGGATACCCTAAGCTCCCATTCTCAGAGCCTTAGTACATAATTCTTCTCTGGGGAGTAAGTCCCCCTCCCGCCTGCTGATCCCTCAGCTCTCAGTAAAACAGGATGTCTTCACCAGCCCCTCATATCATCAGGTTTCTTGTGCCTCCTGTGCTGCTTCCTCACAGCATTTATCACAGTTACAACTTCTCATGTATCGTCTCCCCAGCTAAATTGTAAGCTGTGTGAGCACAGGTCACCTCTGTGTCCCAGCGTTGCCCAGCACAGGACAGACAGTTGATAAATACTTGAGCAAATGGATAGAAGGCAGATCTGAAAGAAGCACACACACCTCTTTCACCCCCACCCTAATTCTAGGCTTTCACGGAGACACAGAAGAAACGACTGCTGTCCTGGAAACAGCAAGTGCTGAAGCTCCTCCGGACCTTCCCGCGCAAAGCTGCACTAGAGATGCAGAACTACAGGCAGCAGAAAGGGTAGGCGGGCGGCCAGGGCACAGGAACCTTCCTTTCGTAGGCCCTTGTTGTTTGACAGATAGTGCTTAGAGGGGTGATTGTATCCTGGGCTGGGAGTCCAATTGTCCTCATTCAGTAACTGAGTGGCCTTATATAAGTCACCCAGTGAGGACTTTCCCATTAGAAAATCAGGTGGTGCTTGATTTTCCATTAGAATAGAGTGCTGAGCTAGCAGAATCAGTACCCATCTTGATAGCTGGCCCCTTGCCTGTCCCTTGTCACCTGTGTGCAGAGGGCTCTGAAGTCGCTTCTCACCCCAAACAAACAACAGAAATGTCACACTTGAGTATTGAAGTTAGAACTGCTTTGAGTGGGCTTGAGGAAACCTTTGGACTCTCTCCATCTCCATCTTAGGAGTCCCCTTGGGGCAGAAGGAGACAGAATTACAGAGCAAGGACTTGGACAGGGAATCCCTGCTCATGCAGGTCTATGTTCTGTCCTACCACAGGGGTTGTGGGGGGTGAGAGGAAGAGTTAAACAGGTGGGCCCATACACCTAAACTGATACCCTGCCTTCTGCTCTCTCACAGCTGGGCGTTTGGCTCGAACTCACTCCCCATAGCTGGTTCTGTGGGGATGGGGGTGGCCCGGCGGACCCAGCGGCAGTTCCCAATGCCTCCCCGGGCCCTTCCGCCTGGCAGGATGGGCCTTCTGAGCCCTTCGGGTATTGGGGGCATCTCCCCTCGACATGCCCTCACCAGCCCCAGCCTTGGGGGCCAGGGCCGACAGGTGAGCCAGCTGGAAGCAAAGAGCCTGGCACTTCTGGGGTTGGGGTGGTGGTGCCTGTGTGTCCATATGTTTGGGTCCAGGTGGGCCCAGCTTAGTGGGGAGGGGACTCCTGCCAACTCTGCCACTCCTGAGTCTGGGCCTTTGCCCTACCCACCCACTGCTTTCTCTCTTCCCATGCCCCATGCAGAACCTGTGGTTCGCCAACCCTGGAGGCAGCAACAGTATGCCCAGCCAGAGCCGCAGCTCTGTGCAGCGCACCCACTCGCTCCCAGTCCACTCGTCACCCCAGGCCATTCTCATGTTCCCTCCAGGTAAGGCGCCCACCCTTAGCACTCTGCCTCAACACTACCCTTAGCTGGGCTTTCTTTTCTCTTCTGGGTCTTAGACCTGTCTCTTATACACATCTCTGGTTCTTTNGGAGGCCTGGCGTGCTGCAGTCCATGGGGTTGCAAAGAGTTGGACATGACTGAGTGACTGAACTGAACTGTACTGAACTAATAATTACAACCAGGAAATAGGTCACTACTTGTTTCTACTGCCCATCTCAAATATTGATAAGGAGGCCCAAGGCAAATTAAACTATATTCTGACTGTTGTGGATATTATCCACTCCTTCCTTCATTTGTTCATTCTTTCATTCCTTCCATTTATTCTTCCAAATAATAGACTTGGAACAAGATGGCGACCTCGCAAACATGGGGTCATGGGGGGTTGTGTCACACAGCGAGCACAAGGTCGGCTTTGGCGTCTGCTCACTGATAAATTAGTCCAGATCTGGGTGATTTACCAGTGGTGGATGCAGGTGAACACATCCTCAAAGGTCACTGATGATGATTTTTCTTCACTTCTTTGGAAATTTCTAGGAAAAGTTGGTTCTCTTTCTGTCATCCCAGTAAAACCATGCAGCATAGATTGGGACTTGAACCCATGGTCCTTTCATTGAGATTACACACCTGGTCTTAGGACTTAATGAAGCTCAGGTTCTTCATGTCTCATCACAGAAAGAATTCAGTGAGAGACAAAGTGGTAGGTAGGAAGTGGATTTATTTAAAAAGAAGCACACTCCACAGACAGAGTGTGGGCTATCTCAGAAGATGAGAGGCCCTGAAATATGGCATGATTAGTTTTTATGGGGTGGGTAATTGTATTGGCTATAGAATAGGAGGATTATTCCAACTATTTCAGGGAAGGGGTGTGGATTTCCCAGAATTAGGCCACCACCTACTTTTTTGGCCTTTTATGATCAGCCTCGGGAAGATCTCCTGGAAATGGGAATGGCAACCCACTCCAGTATTCTTGCCTAGAGAACTCTATGGACAGAAGACCCTGGGAGGCTACTGTCCAGGTTGCAAAGAATTGGACACCACTGAGCGACTAACATTTTTGTTTTCAGAACTGTCGTGATGTTTATGAGTGTGTTATTTAGTATTTGCTGCTGCTGCCCCCAAGTCGCTTCATTCATGTCCAACTCTGTGCGACCCCATAGACAGCAGCCTACCAGGCTCCTCCGTCCCTGGAATTCTCCAGGCAAGAACATTGGAGTGGGTTGCCATTTCCTTCTCCAAAGCATGAAAGTGAAAAGTGAAAAGGAAGTCGCTCAGTTGTGTCCAACTCTTAGCAACCCCATGGACTGCAGCCTACCAGGCTCCTCCGTCCATGGGATTTTCCAGGCAAGAGTACTGGAGTGGGGTGCCATTGCCTTCTCCTAATATATTACAATGAGTGTATACTAAGGCTCAAGGTCTACTGAAAGTTGAATCTTCCACCATCTTAGATCTAGTTAATTCTAACCAGTTTTTGNCCCCATCTTCTCTCACTCCTTACCCCCACCCCCCCATCTTTATCTCTCTCCCTCCCAGTGTCATAATCTTAGTGCTCATACAAGTGTCTGTCTGCATCTTTTTTGAGGACTGTTAAGTACTCAGTTTGAAAGGAGTGGAGGGGATGAGACAGAGCGGCCAGGTTTCTGTAGAAGGGAGTCCTGCTTATCAGTCCACTAGTGTTCTTTCAGAAGCCAGGTGACCAAGAAGGAACCTGTAGACTTTGGCTCTTTGAACAGGTTCTACCCTAAGGGCTGTCTTCCCTCTGCTTACATATCAGTCTAGAGATGGGAAATCAGAAGGAGGGCAAAGCAGGCAAGGATGAGGTTAGATATGCGCTAGTCTATGGGGTCGCACAGAGTCGGACACGACTGAAGTGACTTAGCAGCAGCAGCAGCCCTGCCTTGCTCAGCAAGTCAGGGGTGACTCCCCTGTGCTGCTAGGCACTGAGGCTGCAGAAGCAGAGAAGGCTGGTCTGGAAAGGGCTGCCTCTAGAGAGAGCTTAGATTTGCTTGTGACCCCAAACTCTTTATGTCACAAAGAATTCTTTTATGAGATTGTGTGAGAGGCAGGAGACCCCATTTGTCCTGTTTATCCTAGCACAGGACTTGGCACATAGTAAGCATCTGTAAACACTATTAAATGACTGGATGGCTGAACTGCAGGAGTGAAAAATGAGACCAGTTCTTTTCACCAGTATGCTATGTGTCAGACAGCTTTCCTGCACTGTTCAGTCAAATCCTCCCAGCTGCACATGTGATGGCACTGATATTCCCATTTTATTAGTCATGAATCTGAGTCTCAGAGAGGTCAACTTTTTTTTTATTATTAAGGAGAGACAATTAGATGGTCCGACATGGTTTGTGGACTTATAGGGGCCATCATGAGAGGTGAGGCTGGAAGGTGAAAGAGCAGGGTCTTGTGAACCCAGGTAAAAAGCTCAGAGTTCCTCTAGAAGCAATGAGGAACCCAGAAAGGCTTTTAAGCAGTGAGTGGTGTTAGGTCTGCCCAGTACCAAGGGTGTGTATGTCCTACAGGCTCTGTGTCTCTGTTTCTTGCCTCTCCTTTCCTTCTCGTCCCCCTCAGCCTCTCCTTCACGCCAGCCTCTGTCTTTGTGACTCTACCCTTCACCCCAGTCCAGTCCTTATTGCTTCTGTTCTCCTCTCTCCCACCCAGACTGCCCGGTCCCTGGGCCTGACCTGGAGATCAATCCCACTCTGGAGTCTCTATGTCTGAGCATGACAGAACACGCCTTGGGTGGTGAGCATTTCCTCTTTCCCTGACCCAGCTCCCACCTACCCAGCAGCGTCTCCACCTCTGAACTGAGCAACTCAGAGTCATCCTGAGGGGTCCCTAGGGGAGGCTGGACTCCAGGGAGGGCCTGACTGGGATGACAGGCTACCTGAGCACCTTTTCTTGGGCCTCCCACCAGCTCCTGATCTTCCTCCCTTCCTCCCTTTCTTACCACAGATGGGACAGACAAAACCTCCACCATCTGACGGGACCCACAGCCCAGCGCACCCATAGGCTCCCCGGGCGGCGGGCGGGGGCCAACCCCCAACGGGCTTCTCCGCGACAGCGAGAGGGTGGGCTGGCTCAGCTATACATTCTAATATTTTTCTACTCTCTCAGTCTTTTAACTTTTGTTTAACATTGGCACACGCCTTGCTCACTCCCAGGCCCGTCGAGGGATCTCTGCTGAGGCCTGGGGAGGTAGGGGGCAGCCAGGATAAAGGGGGCAGGGACTGGCCAGCCTGCCTGCCCCCTTCTTCACCCCCGACCTGGCCATGTCCCACCCCTGCCTCCTCTAGACTGCCGGCCACCTACCCCTCCCAAGGAAAAAGTCTCCCCCAGACTCACTGACCCACTCTCTTGTGGGGCCTGCTCAGAACTATCTGACATTTGGGGAGAGATGAGTGGGGTAGATAATCTGCTCTCCTGAGTGTTATTTGAGAGGAGCTGAGGAGATAAAAGCGGGTGAGGAGAGGAGCGTGTCTGTCTGCCTGTCTCTCTCTCCCTCTCTCCCTCACCTCCTTACACCTTCTTCTTCCCCATTCCCATCATTCCCCAAGGACAGGAGCCACCCTCCTCTCACTCACTTTCTTTTGCCCTGTTTATCAGAGGTTCTCTGCAATTAATTTCTTAGGTCTATTTAAGATACATATTTATATAGTTCTTAACGGTTTTTCTCTCTGATCATTCCCTCTCATTTTTAGAATCCTCAGGCCTCTCTCTGAGCCAAGAAAGGTNCCACCTCATGCGAAGAGACTCTGATGCTGGGAGGGATTGGGGGCAGGAGGAGAAGGGGACGACCGAGGATGAGATGGCTGGATGGCATCACAGACTTGATGGACACGAGTCTGAGTGAACTCCGGGAGTTCGTGATGAACAGGGAGGCCTGGCGTGCTGCCATTCATGGCCTCGCAAAGACTCCGACATGACTGAGCAACTGAACTGAACTAAGCTGAACTGGCTTTAGGGCCACTTTGAGATCCGCCAAATTAAATCTTCCCAGAATGATTACAACCGAGACTAATCAGTCGAGCATTGTCATGGATTCCAGTGTCATGTGCTAATAGTCAAGCATTCCATATATATAGGTGCAGTCTCTTTTCTTTGACCAAAACCTAGGAAATACGTTACCGTTTTTCATTTTTTCTCACACTGCTGAAATTTTAAACTATTTTCGTTTTTGGTGTAGCAACAGTAGACTGAAGAGAGAAAGGGGAAGTTACCGGCTGAAACAAATGAGCCCCTAAATCAAGAATGTTTGAAAACCAGAGACAGGAGAATCCCAGGTGAAGCGAATCCAGTAGACCTAACTTACCATTCCTTTCAATCAAATAGCTAAGTTCTATATTAAAATTAAAAAGAACCAAAAGCTACATTTGCCCAATTGTAGTTTGGATAGCAGCCTAGTTAATAAACATGCTTCCAATTCTAGATGATGGAGCCCTGAAGCTTGTTTATTTCTTAGTCTAATTCTAGGCATTAAAAACTGCTGAAAATTTTCAGCCCAAACAGAAGTATTTCAGGGCAAATTTACATCCCTTTTCTAACATAAAGGGGCAAGAAAGCTTCTAAAATTGCTTACAGAGCTAGTTTTCAAATATGTGAAGGCCTTGGGTGACTTTTAGTTGGTGATGAGAAAACATCCTTAACACCTTTCTCTCCTTGGAGGCAGGGTAGGGCTTGGGGGTGAGGGGACAGGGTGTGTGTGTTTCCCCCCTACCCCCAGGAACTAACTGCGCAGAAACACAGGTGGAAGTTTTCATACACAGAGAGAGTGGCTCAAGGAAGGAATGTAAAAGGAGGTCTCATAACAGTTTCCTGTCTGGGGTTCTAATCTGATTTGTTAATACGAATGTAGTGACAGCACCTGACTATTTTTCAAGGCCTGGACACAGCATGATCCCTTTCCATCTTATTCTCAGTCCACAGTCATGCTGAAAGTGTTTCGTGTTATAGACCATAAGGAATATGTTTCACAATGAAGAAAGAAAAGTAACTCTCCTTTGCTACTCTTTATCTAGCTACCGATTTCTCTCTCACAGCTGAATATAAAGTATATTTTCCACTTAAAAAAATCACCTGTTAGAAATTTTATTTTTATTCATTGTGGCAGAGAAGATAAAAAATGATTAGAATTTCTATCCTGAGGCTGGGATCCTGGTTACAGCTGACAAATCTGTACTCCAGTAGAAATAAACTCTTAAATGATTGTTGCCTTGCTGGTTTCCTATACAACACAAACCGTGAATCTAGTTCTTTAGAAAAACTGAAATATTTCATTAACTCTATCCAAGTTACACTCTTGGCAAAACAAATCTGTCCTGTCACCAAACAAGGACATTTCTCCTCCTCAGGCTCTGGGTTATATGGAGGCAACAAGTAAGACTTCCCTCTGATCTTGGTTTCAAATGAAAAACAGGAGCCATGATGTCTGGTATTAGTCATTCGGAAATGATGATGCCACCTGTTTCTTGTTACCAAAATTACAAGGCTATAATTTTTTCAGATAAACTTTGTGTGTGTGTTTCTGTGTTTGTTTTTGAGGTGTTAGAGGACTGCAAAGCTCTCAGGTGGAGCTTCCCCTCATGCAAATGACAACTGGTGATTTTGGTGCCATTAGCCCATTTTTATGATTCATCCTTGAAAGTAAGCATCTGAGGCAACAGAGCAACAAGCACTGGAAAAGCCTGTCCAGGCTGTGGTTGGTGGTGTCGCTTAGTCACTCAATCACGTCCAACTCTTTGAGACACCAAGGACTATAGTCCACCAGGCTCCTCTGTCCATGGAATTCTCCAGGCAAGAATACTGGAGTGGGTTGCCATTTCCTTCGCCAGGGCATCTTCCCAGCTCAGGGATTGAACTCATGTCTCCACGGTTACTGCACTGCCAGTGGATTCTTTACGACTGAGCGACTTCCCTTTCNAGTTTCACTTGTTTAATGGTCTGGGCTTATTTTGGAAAAAAAAAAAAAAGAAAGAAACAAACAAAAAGGATTCTGACCTTTGTTATGCTACATTTCCTGAAAAACCTAGTGACCCTGCCTTTGTGGCCTTTGCTTTTGTGCCTTAAGCACCTGGGGTGGTTCAGAGGGCTTCTGCGTGGGGCAGGCAGAATGAGACCATGGTGCCTGGGAGGGGAAGTAAAGAGAAGCTGGCTTTATTAACAGCAAAGGTTTGGAGGAGATGAAAACAAAGCAATAGGCTCACAAAGAGACCACTCGAAAAGTGCCTTCCTGCACAAAATAACTACCTGCGCCAGGGCTGAAGGCTCTGGGACTCAGTCACTGTCACTGTCAGCTTCACTGGAATCAGAAGCTGCAGCTTCACTGCCATCCTCCTGAGCAGAATGCTCGCTGCCACTGGGGAAGGGACTGGCACTCCGGCTGTGGCTCCGGCTCCGCTGGCCACCACTGCCACTGTCTGAGTCATTGTCACTGCCACGAGCCCGTCCTCTGTCCTCATCATCAGAGTCAGCGTCATCCTCCGAATCAGCATCACTGCCGAAGATCTCCTCTTTGTCTCTGGCGGCCCGGGCCTCATCCTCACTGCTTTCATCCTCGCCGCTGCCACTCTTGTCACTCGCCTCATCCCTGTCGCCCTCCTCCCGTTCACTCTCACTGCCAGAACGCTCATCCTCGCTGCCTTCCTTCTCACTGCTGCTGCCCTTCTCGCGTTCCTCATCTGCAAGGGAGCAAGAAGTGAGACTCAAGTTACCCACCCACCCACCGAGAGTCAGAGTTCGGACTGTCCAGCTTTACCTGAGCCCCCAGCTTCTTTCTCTTCTGTCTCCATTTCCTCCTCCTCTTCCTCCTCGGGTTCGTGGTTCTCCAGCTGAGCCTTCCGTGCCTCCTGGAAGCAGGACAATTGAGGGGAAGGAGAAGGTTCAATCTGGTTCCTGTGCCACTCCACCAACTACCACCCTCCCCATGGGAGACCAGGGTCAGTGGTGCTTGTTACCTGGGCTTCTAATTCCTTCTCATTCATGTCCCGGTGTTTGACCACAAGCAGGGCATTGGTACCTGACTGAACCCCGGCCTTGGCTCGGCGCTTACTCAGGCGAACCCTGCAGTGGTAGAATTGGGGAGAAGTACATGAGATTCAGTTAAAGACCCCTGTGGGGAATCTGGTCTAACTTGGTTCTTACTCATCCTTACTCATTTATGCCTAGCCCAGAAAAGACCAGAACAAATACAGACTGAATAAGGGAAACTAAATTTGGGGTAGGGGACAGGCAAGAAAAAAAGGAGCCCCTGGTGGCTCAGATGGTAAAGAGTCTGCCTGCAGTGCGGGAGACCTCGAGTTCGATCCCTGTGTCGGGAAGATCCCCTTGAGAAGGAAATGGCAACCCACTCCAGAATTCTGGCCTAGAGAATCCCGGACTCAGGAGCCTAGCAGGCTACAGTCCATGGGGTAGTAAAGAGTCGGACATGACTGAGCAACTTCACTTTCACAGGCAAGAAAATAGATAGCTCCAAAGGTATCAGTTTGAGTGCCCTGTACTTTATATGTGTGTATATGTATGACCTTTACATAAACACATAAAGGTATAAAGAAGTAGATTTTAATGTGAATTAGATACCAACACTTAAAAAGAGAATCTGGATTTCTGGCTTTTAGAAAATAAGATTCTGTGACTCCACCGGGCCTCTGATCCCCACCCCTCCAAAATAGCAGCAGTCGGAGCCCTTTGCTGTGCTGGGTCACAGTGTTCCTTGAAGGTTGCCAAGGGCTCCAGGTCACCTAGACCCCAACAACCTACTGTGCATTTTACATTTTTTTGCCTGGCTTAATGGGATCAGAATTTGTGATCTCTGCTTTAAACAGAAACTCAAGGTCACTCTTTCCCAACCTTTACACCAAGGGTCCCAGCACAGTAGTAAACTTGTAACCATCAGGGAAGTTTAGGGGTCATGTTTTTTGAACTTGGGTATCTAGCATTTCATTTATTTAAAACACTAATTTTAATTTTACATATCATTCCATATGTTGGCTATGTTTACAACTTAGCAGTCCTACCCTACATGAAAGCTCCACATATCTCCAGTATTAGATAGAGATTTTTCTTCTGGGTTCTTTTTTGTTAGAACCGGCTCCAGCTTTATAGGCTTCCACTCTTATAAATGCATGTGGCAAATCCCTAGATACAAAGGTGGCTCTTTTTGTATACTCCAAGATCCTGATTCTGAAGTACAAGCCCAAGCTAATCTGAGTGACGTAGGATTGTGCTGAGTACCTGGTCTCCAATTCATTGTAGTAAACACCATCACCCTCTCGGAAGATAAAGAAGTAGTTTTCCTCATAGCCCTTGCTAGCCTTGTTCTTCACATTCCAGTTGTACTCTCGAGCAATCTTGTAGTCATACCTGAAGATTAAGGGGACAGGGTCAGCCCCATTTCTTCCCTATGAGGGAGAAAAGGAGACACTTCTAAATACCTAAAACCTAACCCCAACCCACGTACACATCATCTGGTGCATAATCCATCTCCTCTTCCTGGTCCCGTTTTCGTTTCTTCAGTGTTTCCTCCACAGGCAGAAAGTAAGCCACAAACTGGTTCCCTTCTTCATCCATCATGCCCCTGTTTGAGGGGGAAGGAGGAGCAGTGAAGACTGAGTGAAGAAAGAATCAATGAAAAGCAGGCCGAGGTAGACAGCAGGGCCACTCACCTGATCATGGCCTGAGACATCATCTCCAGTGCAGCTGCACCACTTGTGTCCTTGGGGGCAGGGTCTGAGTCAAAGATTACCTGAGCACAAGGGTTGATCCACATCTGGGGGATGGAGGCACTGGGGTTAGACTAGGACAGGCAGAGATGGCAGGCTGTCCCTCTCTGCCCCTGCCCTGGATCTGACCTTAAAATCTGGAAAGACAGGCATGACCTCCACTGGTGTCACTCGGGGCTTGCTATAATGCTGGGAGATCTGGCAGAGGCAAAAAAAACAGGGTAAGAAAAAGTACAAAGTACTCTGGAGCTGCAGCTTTATCCCCCCTTCCTCTATCCCAGTCCTTCAATTACAGATTTCTGGGCATCCTCAAAAGTCTTTTCAATAGCTGTGATCTGGCTATCCCTGTCTTTATATATTTCTTCCTCAGTGAATTGCTGCTTCACAGAAACCCCAATCCTGGGGAGAAAGAGAGAGACATTTAGAGGTAACTGGACATAACCTGAAATCTCCACCTCCCTCCCTACCCACCATAACTTACTTGACCTCAGGCTTTTCATTGGAAATGCCATAACGGTTGAACTCAGTGGAGATGTACTCTGTCTTCCGCATCCATGGCACCACCTTCGCATGCTGCTGGGATCTGGAGTGGGAGAATCAGGCACCTCAGGACCCCACTGCCTTCGCATCAGCACCAGTCCTAAGTCCCCACTCAGCAGCCCCTCACCTCTTGGAACTGGTGGGGGCCTGAATCTCCTCTTCTAGAAGCTTCTCATCAGCTGGGTCTAGGAGTACTAGAAGAAAGCAAGGTGAGAGGAGGACTCTGAGGGAGGGCCAGAGGTGGCCCTTGCTAGCCTAGAGCAGGCCCTCCCTGTCTTCCAACACACCATTGGGGTCGATGCGGTAGGTATCAGGGTTGATGAGGTCAATGGTAACTCCCAGGTCTGGCTCAGTCAAGAGATCATGTTTGTGCTGTTTTTCCAGGGAAGTTGCTTTGTACTGAACAAACCTGGGTAGGGAAAACATGCCCATTATTGTTTCCTGATTCCAGCCTTACCCCTCACAGCCCAGCTTCCTAGAGGCTAAGGTACTCCAGGGAGGAATTCAGAATGAAATAACCTCCACGTTGGAATCAGAAGGCTAGCAGCTCCTAAGTGTAAAGAGACTTGGATACTGCTTGCTTCTTAACAGATAACCTACGGCGCACCTACTATTACAGGTTAAGTACCATTCTGTGCCCTGAACCGTCAGAAAAAGTAGTCCTTATCCTCAAGGATCTCATATTCTAATGTGTTTCCCAAAGCCCCATTCTTAGTCTCACCTGTTCTGGTCAAAGGGATAGGTGATGAACTTCGGGTCGAAGGGGATGTCAGGGAGGCTATTGCAATACTTGACTCGGCAGACCACTCCAGACCTGGGAACACAGTGGCTCAAAACTTGGCTCCTGCTGCCCCACCTCTGCGCCCAGCCCCACTTGGCCCACCCATCCTGGGGAAACAACCATGGAGCTCACCTCTCAGGCAAAGTCCGGTGAGAATTGGGCCTGGTGGGCAAAAGAGAGACAATGACAAAAGATGGAAAGAACAGGATTGACAGGAGAGCGAAGGGGGCTTTTCCAAGCTTTTAAAAGGGAAGAAGAGGGTGACAAATGATAATCCCTCTTGGTAGAGATCCTCAAGTACTCTTAACAGAGGGAGTCAAGTATACCTCTTAGAGACAGTGTCCCTAAATGTTTTTAAATCCCTTTTAAAGGACACGTCTTCAAATACTTTAATAATAGAGTCAAATAATTGTTTTGAGGGGAAAGGGGTCACCAAACGCTTGACTGGAAAAATAAAAACTCAATCCTCAACAGCTTAATTCCAGAAATGGCAGGGAAGGTGTGGGGGGAGCTAGGGAACACCACGTCCGGGACCTGCCCCCCTGAACGGGTGTGCGCTCCGTGAAGACACGGGCAGACCTGGGGGGCTGGCAAGGTTGTAGACTGAAACCCATCTGACCTTCTCATCTCGCTGACGCCCACCCAGACCTAGAGAAAGGCGGTACAGTAAGGTGGCGGAGTGCCTACCTGTGGCCATCCTCGCGCTGGGCCTGGGTCTGGATAGTGGGCGCCATGGCGATGAGGCGAGAGCAATCCTGACAAGAGCCTCACCAGAGCCACGGCAAACGGCGTGCCGACTTCGGCGGGCGCCCAATCCCAGGCAGGGCTCGGGCTGGCACCGCTCTCCTCACGGATAGGGCCGGAGTGAGGTGGGCTGGCGAGAAGAGTTCCCAGAACACTGGAGTACTACGTAGTACTCAGGTAAACCCGCAAACAACGCCAAGGACTGCCCCACAGATCCGTCTCCACCAACTGCCGCCAAGACTCTGAGGACCGCAGGTCCTCTCAGCCCGCTAGGTCTTCTGGGAAATAGAGTCTGATTGAATCCACACCCGGATTGGCCAGCGACTGTGCAAAGGCTGGAGCGAGGCGGAAAGAGCCTCTTGTGATTGGTTTATCGATGTCTCATTGTAGCCGTCGGATTTGAGAGTCACGAGTTGGAGGGTGGGTTCTTTCCTCTCATTGATTGTATTGTCTGGGAGGCGGAGCTAATCAGCAAACAGGGCCCAGAGACGAAGACGCTGAAAAGAAACCGAAGACGCACTTGTGACGCACTTCCGGTGCGCGAGACGAAGAAGATGGCTGCATCCCAACAACAAGCTTCAGCGACTTCTACCGCCAGTGTGTCGGGTCCAGGTTCAGCTGGTGGGTCGGGCCCCCAGCAGCAGCCACAACCACCAGCACAACTTGTGGGACCTGCCCAGAGCGGGCTTTTGCAGCAACAGCAACAAGACTTCGATCCTGTGCAGCGCTATAAAATGCTCATCCCGCAGCTGAAGGAGAGTCTACAGGTGATGGTTTGGGAGATTTGGCTCTCTGCCATCCGGGGGGTGGGCGGAGGAATTGTTTAGTCTAGGAGAGAGCAAAAGAAGCGTTAAGAAGGAAAGAGGAATGAGACTGTCTTCGTGATGCCAAAGCGAAGTTCTGCGGATTGACAGTGTAAGGTGGGATCAGAGAGAATCTTGAGTTTGAGACTGACCGGAATTCGATTTGGAGAGAATTTAAAGAAAAAACCTAGCTCTGGACGTTAAAGCCTGAGGAAAGGGCTAGCCTTGACTGACCGTGACTGGTGGTGGGTGAGGGAGGACCCTAAGGTATGTCGGGGAAATTACTAGCAAGAGAAAGCGGGCCTCTGGGAAAATATAGATAGTAATTGCTGTAAAGGAATGGAAGTTGGAATTAGTCTGCAGTGATAGGAAGAGAAGTAACAACTGAAGAGGAGGCCTGAGTTTGGCTGTATCTTAAGGAAGAGTGAAGATCTACCAAAAGTGTTCTCTTCTGTTTATTCATCTCCCACATCTTTTTTGTTTCCTTTCCCTCTTTAGACCTTGATGAAGGTTGCAGCCCAGAACCTGATTCAGAACACTAACATTGACAATGGGCAGTGAGTACTCCCCTTTCTCCAGGATGTCAGTATCTCCATCCTAGTCTCAAAAACATCCCACTTGTACCCCGCCCATCCCTCCTTTCTCTTTATTTTGAAGCCTACTCCCTACCCCCTGGCCTTGCCCTTTTTGCCCCTTCTACTATCACCTGTCCCCTAGGTCTTGCTTTGGGTCTCCTGGGCCTATACCTCGTCTTCTGATGGATACTTGGTTGGGTAGTCACTTAGTCCCAGAGACTGGAAATCCATCTCCCATCTTCTTCTCCTGGACTGTAGAAAGAGCAGCGATGGACCTATTCAGCGCTTTGACAAGTGTCTGGAAGAGTTCTATGCACTTTGTGATCAGCTAGAGCTCTGCCTGGTAAGGGGCCTCCTAGCCACTAGGTGATCACAACTACCTCAGTTCCTGTGCTTCAGGAACCTTCATTCAGTCAGTTGACACATGCTCACTGAGCACCTCCTGTGGCCCAGACCTGTGTGGATACTGCACCTGATACTGGGGACAGAAAGTTGCCCAGTCCTTGCCTTCACAGAGCTTCCAGTTCAGTGGGTGACAAATATATCCTCCAGCAGTGATAGCTCAGAGAGTCAGGGCTCTGACAGGAGAAGCTCAAGACATGGAAGACCGTGAAGGGGGAAACTTAGGCAGAAGGCTCAGGGCTGGGATGTGGGGGTGAGGGGCAGGCAGAGGGGGCAAGGATAAAATAAGGGGGCTGTAGACATCTAGAGATGGCACCTGACCCCACGTAGGGTGGGTCTAGGGAGGAAGTGGCTCAGGATAGACTACTAGTAGAGAGCACATCTGAGCCAAGGCTGGAACAAAAAGGGAAGAAGGGCAGAAGTTGAGAAGAGGGCAGATGGCTCAGAGCACAGCCTTTGGAGTCAGAGGGACCACCAATCTCTACCTCTGAACCTTGGACTCCTCCTTTGGAAAATGGATTTTGGGGAATGACTCTTTACATGCAAAATCTCGCACGTAAAGCATTTAACATGGTACTAGACAAGTGGCAAATGTTTTATCTTATAGCATCATTATCATTTTGAACTGGATTTTAAAGGAAAAGGCAGTTTGAGGAGCTTCATAGTGGTGAAAGATGTTCCAACCAAGAGGAACAGCTTCTGCTTTAAGTTCCCTTTAAGGATCTCATGAAATTCAGTGTGGCTGAGGAATGGTAGGCACTGGGGCTTGTTGAATTTTGAATATAGCCCGGAGGTTGCTAGGGAGCCATGGAGGGTTTCAAGCAAGGAAAAACATCGACCCATTTGTTTTTTTTAGGGGTATGCCTCTGGTCGCCAAATAAGGGATGGGGTCGGAGGGCTTAGAGTGGAGGCTGGGGGCCCATGGCAGGATTCAAGAGCCACTAGGTTTCACCAGGGTAGGGTCCTGAGGTAGTGGGGAAGGGCAGGTGGGAGAGATACTCAGAAGGCTTTGTGCCTGGGCAGTGGGACTGATGGGCTGTGGGAGGAGTCTGCAAGATGAGGCCCAGGGGTCTGGTTTGGATGGTAGAACCATCCCTGAGACAGGGACCCAGGAAGGGGAGTGGTTTAGGGGGCAGAGTATAGGAGCTCTGGAATTTTAGGGGAAGTGGGCACATCAGTGTAGAGTTCAGAGCAGAGTGGTGTGTATGTGGGTGAGACACCTCCTAGAGGGCATGAGAATGAGAGGAGGAGACAGGATTCGGGAAGTGCCACACTTAAGGCTTAGGTAGTTTAACAAGCATCTAGAAGAACCAGCCAGAGAAGTAGAAGGAAAACTAGGAGGGGCAGATGCCATCAGAGAAGCCAGTGTCGAGGCCAAGCCTAGGGTCAGGAGAGTCACAATAATAGTAGCTGACATCCATCAACTATCACTTAAATAACTTGGTAGGACCTGTGCCTATGTCTCACACACTGCGCTCGCCATTCTCATTTTATGAGGTAGCAGAAGTACTTATCAAACCCATTTTCCAAAGGAGTTAACAGGCCCAGAGAGAAGACGCCACATGCCTGAGGTCACCCAGCAAGTGAGTGACAGGGCCAAGTTCTGACCCCAAGACCCCAGGATTCCTGAGGCTGAAAAGCCTACCCCAGGCTGGCCCTTGGGGTGGGACTGGCAGTACCCGGAGTGAGGCTAATGCTGCACTTTGCTTGCCTGTCCACAGCGCCTGGCACATGAGTGTCTGTCACAGAGCTGCGACAGTGCCAAGCACTCTCCGACACTGGTGCCCACAGCCACCAAGCCTGATGCTGTCCAGCCTGACAGCCTGCCCTACCCGCAGTACTTGGCAGTCATCAAAGCCCAGATTGCCTGTGCCAAGGACATTCACACTGCCCTGCTGGACTGCGCCAACAAGGTCACAGGCAAGACGCCTGCACCACCTACGGGCCCTGGAGGCACCCTGTGAGCCATCAGGGCTGGGAGTGGGGGAAGGGACAGGGAGGGAATGAAGTGTGGCTTCAAAGCAGCTTTGTCTCTGGCTTTCCTTCCTGCCTGAACACTGCGGCCGGCGCCAGCAGGGGGCAGCAGAGGCCAGCAAGGCGCGCGCAGGGCGGGGCCTTGCCTCTGCCGGCTGCCTTCTCCTCTGCTGAGGGTGGATTTGGGATTGTACCCCTTGGTGATCTCTTCCAGGGGGTCTCCCCCTACCTAGCCTAGTTGTGGAGTCCTGTCTGGGCCCCTCTTCCTCAGTCCATTCTTGATTCTGCCCAGGTTGCGGGGTGGCTCTGTGTCTGCTCCTTTTCCTAGCTGTTTCTCTTGGTGTCTTCTGTCATTCGATCTTTTGTTCCCATCTCCCTGTCTCTGACCATCTCTTGCCCAGTGCCCCTTTGCTAATTGGGACTGTCCCCAGCTCCTAACTGGGATTCTGTGTCTATGCACAGGGCCAGAATGGAAGCCAGAACTCCAGGGTCACCTGGGGCTAGAAGGAGCTTCATTTCCAGGGGCCATAGCCACACCCAGCAATCCCCAGCACCTCTCATGTCAGCTCAGCCCCTAGTCTGCTTGACCCAAAAAAGGGAAGTGGAAGGTCTGGCCCTGACAGCATGCCCAGTCCCAGTCGGGGAGCAACCCAGCGCACGCCCCCCCCGCCATACCCAGGGCCTGCGTCAGCAGCACTCAAACAAGGGGTGTTATGCAATCCGCGGTGAAGCCCTGTATTTTTAGCCCCAAAGGAGAAGTGAAAAGGCCCCAGCAGGGATGAATCATCAGTCCTGGGGAAGAACCCCGGCACCTTGGCCTCAGCTCCGGGAAGCAGACCTTGAGGAGGAGGCTTCAGGAAGAGTGTGCCCCAGCGGGCTCCCCACCTACCCAAGAGGCGGCTTCAGGGAGCTGAGCCATGGCCGTCAGGCCTGGGCAAGTGTAGGGCGGAGCTACCAGCTCAGCCCCAGCTGGTGGGGTGTGAAAGGCCCAAGTGACTCAGCCTGGTTGGGGGACAGATGGCCCCACCCAGAACCTTCTGTACCCTGGTTCCCATGGCATTGCCCAGAAGTCTGCTGTCCTGGACCCCACATCATTGCAGAACACCCTAGACCATGGAGCCCTGCAAATCACCCAGAGCCCAAGTCCCCACGGTGAAGTTCTGGGAAACGGCCAGCTCGTGTGTGTGTGTGTTTATACATCCCAGCAGTTCCTTCCCTTTCTCCCTTGAAGTACCAGGTACACAGGGCAAGCTCCAGGCAGGGTAGCAGACCTCTCAGGCACAAGCTGAAGCTGCTCTCCACAGGGAGAATTTCTTCTGAGAGGAAGCCACAGCTCTGCCCATTTATCTGACTAGATCAGTCTGCCACCCATGTGACTCCCCACATCTTCTAGGATAATCTGCTTAAAATCAACTGATTATAGACTTGAATCACATCCACAAAATTCCTTGACAGCCTCATCTAGATTAAATAACTGGCGGCTATAGACTAGCCAAGTTGACAAATAAAACTGACCATCATAACCTTGTCAGTTTGGCACCCCTACACATCTCCTTAACCACAGTTAATCTCCAAATCAACACAAAAACAAAGTCCCTGTTCCACCTAACATGATAACAATTATCTGCTTACAACAGTCTTTTGCCCTGAGAGTCTGTTGGCTTCCAGCCTGGGGGCACACAGTCCACAGGCCCACACTCATGAGGCACAGCTGGCCCTGTGAGGTGGCATCAACACAGCATCACACACAGATGGGGGCAGGACATCCCAGCAGCCCTGACCCCGGGCCCAGCAGTGCCAAAAACCACATCCCAGCAGACAGATGGGAGACACCTGGTGGGCAGCGGGGTGACAGATGTGCAGTTCAACAGCACACAGGGTGGGAATGGTGCACCAGGAAGCTGAGTTCATGCAACACGCATTTGCTGTATGTTTGGGGCCAAGCCCTGTATAGTGTGAACCAAAGATCCCTGCCTTGCTGGAGCTGATATTTTAGTGACAGTTAAATGTGATAAAGTAAAACACAGAGTGTCAAGCAGTGAGAAGTTGCAAGGAAGAAAAAAGAGACCAGAAGTGGAATGGGGGTGGGGGGGTAGTGCTTAGGAATAGATCTAAAGGTGTAAAGTTTGCACATGGAAAATTATGTTACTGTATTGGAAAACATGAAAGTTTGAGAGTTTAGGTTGGGGGTGTAAATGGATGGTACATGTATTTTGTTGGTTCAGTTGCTCAGTTGTGTCCAACTCTTTGTGACCCCATGGATGTATTTATTATTTGTTAAATGGATAACAAGGTTATTTTTAAACCTTTTCTAATCCTTGACCCAGGTCATGAAGGCCTTCCTGAGAAGGCAGTACTGGAGTGAACTTAAAGGAGAGGGAGTAAGTCCTGGACATTCCAGAGGGAACAAATGCAGAGGCCCTGCCTGTGGCAGAGCTGTGCTGGTGCATTGATGGAATAATGTGGATGCCAGGACCACAGTGAAGAGGCAGGGTAGAAGAGGCCCTTAGTGAAGGTTCTTACTGGATTAACAGGCCCAGAGGAAGATTGTACAGCCTGGTGCACAACCACCCACTCCAGCGAAGGGTGTACATGAGATGCACAACTGCACAGGGCAAACCAGACCAGGAGAAACAGGCACACAACCCCTCTTCTCTAGTAGAGAACAGTGTGACCCACCATCCTGCAGTCATGGTTGTCTCGGTCCCAGGTACAGTCCCACAAACAAACTCAAGGAACAGTCCAACCATATGAATACACAAACAACCGTCTACCTACCACTTAAGCTGCTATCTCCTACCCTATCAGACTTTGCCCATCACCAGCTGACTCAGCCCTGCCCTCAGCTCAACGTTATCAAAAGCAGTGAGGCTGGCTTTAGATAAGGCTTCTCAGGTTCAAGTGTACCTGCCTTTTTGCCCCTGCTCTGCCCACGGAGGCCACCAAGAGGAGCAGAAGTGCGCCAACCACCCTCCCATCATGCGCTGCAGACGTCAGGGACCAAAGTTCACCAGTTTCACTGCCTTGTGACCTGGCCACAGAGGAACTGCTTCCAGACACTGGCCTCCTGGGTGTTTTTAGCTACACCCCAAGGACACAAACACAGGAACAGTATTCACACACCTGGTAACCACACAGTTCCAGAGGTCTTGAACACGGCTAAGCCACCTAGAGCCACACAGGCTCTCACATACCCTCAGCTCCCAAGCTCTGTACTCACAGCTCCTCATCACCCCAAGGACACACAGTCACCCTCAGCAGCCTCCCTCAAGGAGTTCACAGCTCTTAGTCACTCCAGATCCCATGGTGGTTCAGGACTACACACAGATGTGCAGGTAGGTATGAAAGTCACAAGTTCTCATGGGATGCCACTTCAAAGGCAGTTACGTTTGAGTACACACTCCCTCGCCCAGCGATGGTGAGTGTCAACAGTATGGTCACACAGGCAGAGGTGGTTTCCCGTATTTATTCTCAGAGTGGTGTCAGAGGGTTGTAAGGACATGGCCTTGACATAGGACAGTGGGCTCATTTATGTCCCACACCTACTTGCCCCACATTCAGGCACTCCAGGGCAGTCCCCCTTTGCACATGAGGCGCTCACGCGGTCCACATGCACCGCACGGGCACACCAGCCGTTGGGCCCGCGCAGCTGCGCACACGGCTCCCACCAGTCAATCACGCCAGGAGCACACGGGCCCAGGTCACACGTGCAGCGCGTACACAGTCCCCAGCTCGCCCGCGCACTCGCGCCGGCTCTCACACCCCCGTGTTTCCCGTCCCCGCTTGTTTTTCTGGAAACTCTGCTCTCCATTCCCCTCCCCCTAGGCCGGAAGCGCTGGCTGTATTTTTAGCCTCTCTGGTTTCCGCCCCTTTCCCCCCAGCCAGCCTGTCAGGGACCTGCCCCCCTGCGCCCCGCGGGGGACCCCGGCCATCCCCTTCCCCACCGTCATTCCAGAGGGGATTCCCGGCTTTCGCCGAGGCCACGGATTTTCCCGCTGGCTACGTGGGGAGCTGGGCGGAGTCCTGCTCTGAACTTCCTCCTGAGCTGGGACTCCTGAGGCCTGGACGGGGTGGAGGTGGGGGGGATGGGAGCCTGGCTCCTCAATCGGAGAGAGAGGGGTTGGGGGGGGCTCGGACTCCCGCGTTTGAGAGACAGGGTGGCTGGGAACCAGGACTCCTGAGTCTGGTGAAGACACGGCCTGGGAACCGGGTTTCCTGGGTCTGAGCGAGGAGGCGGCTTGGAAACCCGAACCCCTTGATCTAAGCAAGGAGGGGCAAAAGGCCGGGACTCTTAGTACCCCCGCCCCCTGTCAGTGTTTCGATGGGTGCGCAGTCCTTCGGCGCGCAAAGCCCCTTCCAGTCTCTTTGAGAATCTCCCAATCCGAAGAGCGCCCTGGCCCTTGGGCCGATGACTCAGCAGATGGGAGAGGATCAGCCTGACTCAGGGATGGGAACTGCTCCCCGTCTCCAGGGAATCGAAACTGGTATTCCCTCCTCCAGGATCGCGGCCAAAGCCGAGCCGGCCCTTAGGAACCCCAGAATGCCTCCCACCTCTCGTTCTCCCTCCCCTTAGTCCTACTACGGGCACAGGGATTTGGAGCCCAACTGGGCGGCGGGTGCTGGGCATCTCCCTTTTCCTCCCTTTCCCCCCTTTTCCCGTAGTCCTCAAGCCTCTGTTTACAGGCGACCAAAACCCTGGTTACAGAGAGGAACCCGGGCGTCCGGGTCGAGCCTCCTCGTCATGGCTTCCAGGAAGCCCCCCTCCCCCGCCCCTTGCTAGTGAGTCACTGGCAAGAGGGAGGCTGCAACCGTGCCAGAGCCGCCCGCAGCCGCCCAGCTCACGGGACCGGCCGGGAAGGCCCCTCGGCCCGAGAAAGCGCCGCACCAGGGATTCCCCCGTGCTCTGTCAGACGAGCAGATCAGCGTGCCTAGCAGAATCTCCCCACCCCAATACAAGCCCGCAGTCCGCAGTCACAACCTGCAAGAATGAACTTTCCACCATAATAACTGCATTCCGTGGCAATGATTTATTTCTACCACCGTATTTTCAGTCAGGGCAGCCAGCTCTGGAGACCCCGTTTAAAAATTAGTGTTTTCACCGCATCTTAAGAGAGCATCACTCAGGGCAACTCCTTGACAATAAAAGACTTGTCAATGAGGGAGTGATTTCTGCTAACGCAGAGTTGTTTCAAGGCACATCGCTTTATGAGAGACCCATCCGACCATCAGTTGGGGATGATCCGTTTCTTCCATTTGAGACAGCTTTCCAGCAAAGAAACCTTCCACCATAATAAAAGATCTCCTCCTTTCCAATCTTGAGTTTTCTTGAGTGCAAACTCTCTTTAATATAATTTAAGGCCCTGGTATTAGGCTAATGCCATCCACTAACAGAATAACTTGGCCTCTTCATGCCTGGGTTTCCCTGTGTGTAAAATGGGCATAATACCTCCTTGAGTTAATGTATGTAAGACACTTTCTGCAATTGTGCCTAGCCCAGAGGAAACCATCAGAGGCGCCATTATTTGTGTGAGGGTGAGAGGACACAGCGGTCCTGTATTTGGGAAATGAGGCCCCTTTCCAACCTCGCCAGGTGTGTGGGACCCCACCTCACCCTCAATCCTCGTGAGTGGGGGCGAAGAGGGCGGTCCAGGTCTCAGGATCTGGGCAGTTCAGGAGCAAGACCGTCCAGGATTGGGAGGAGATGTGTATAAGAGACAGCCCCCAGCCAGCCTGTCAGGGACCTGCCCCCCTGCGCCCCGCGGGGGACCCCGGCCATCCCCTTCCCCACCGTCATTCCAGAGGGGATTCCCGGCTTTCGCCGAGGCCACGGATTTTCCCGCTGGCTACGTGGGGAGCTGGGCGGAGTCCTGCTCTGAACTTCCTCCTGAGCTGGGACTCCTGAGGCCTGGACGGGGTGGAGGTGGGGGGGATGGGAGCCTGGCTCCTCAATCGGAGAGAGAGGGGTTGGGGGGGGCTCGGACTCCCGCGTTTGAGAGACAGGGTGGCTGGGAACCAGGACTCCTGAGTCTGGTGAAGACACGGCCTGGGAACCGGGTTTCCTGGGTCTGAGCGAGGAGGCGGCTTGGAAACCCGAACCCCTTGATCTAAGCAAGGAGGGGCAAAAGGCCGGGACTCTTAGTACCCCCGCCCCCTGTCAGTGTTTCGATGGGTGCGCAGTCCTTCGGCGCGCAAAGCCCCTTCCAGTCTCTTTGAGAATCTCCCAATCCGAAGAGCGCCCTGGCCCTTGGGCCGATGACTCAGCAGATGGGAGAGGATCAGCCTGACTCAGGGATGGGAACTGCTCCCCGTCTCCAGGGAATCGAAACTGGTATTCCCTCCTCCAGGATCGCGGCCAAAGCCGAGCCGGCCCTTAGGAACCCCAGAATGCCTCCCACCTCTCGTTCTCCCTCCCCTTAGTCCTACTACGGGCACAGGGATTTGGAGCCCAACTGGGCGGCGGGTGCTGGGCATCTCCCTTTTCCTCCCTTTCCCCCCTTTTCCCGTAGTCCTCAAGCCTCTGTTTACAGGCGACCAAAACCCTGGTTACAGAGAGGAACCCGGGCGTCCGGGTCGAGCCTCCTCGTCATGGCTTCCAGGAAGCCCCCCTCCCCCGCCCCTTGCTAGTGAGTCACTGGCAAGAGGGAGGCTGCAACCGTGCCAGAGCCGCCCGCAGCCGCCCAGCTCACGGGACCGGCCGGGAAGGCCCCTCGGCCCGAGAAAGCGCCGCACCAGGGATTCCCCCGTGCTCTGTCAGACGAGCAGATCAGCGTGCCTAGCAGAATCTCCCCACCCCAATACAAGCCCGCAGTCCGCAGTCACAACCTGCAAGAATGAACTTTCCACCATAATAACTGCATTCCGTGGCAATGATTTATTTCTACCACCGTATTTTCAGTCAGGGCAGCCAGCTCTGGAGACCCCGTTTAAAAATTAGTGTTTTCACCGCATCTTAAGAGAGCATCACTCAGGGCAACTCCTTGACAATAAAAGACTTGTCAATGAGGGAGTGATTTCTGCTAACGCAGAGTTGTTTCAAGGCACATCGCTTTATGAGAGACCCATCCGACCATCAGTTGGGGATGATCCGTTTCTTCCATTTGAGACAGCTTTCCAGCAAAGAAACCTTCCACCATAATAAAAGATCTCCTCCTTTCCAATCTTGAGTTTTCTTGAGTGCAAACTCTCTTTAATATAATTTAAGGCCCTGGTATTAGGCTAATGCCATCCACTAACAGAATAACTTGGCCTCTTCATGCCTGGGTTTCCCTGTGTGTAAAATGGGCATAATACCTCCTTGAGTTAATGTATGTAAGACACTTTCTGCAATTGTGCCTAGCCCAGAGGAAACCATCAGAGGCGCCATTATTTGTGTGAGGGTGAGAGGACACAGCGGTCCTGTATTTGGGAAATGAGGCCCCTTTCCAACCTCGCCAGGTGTGTGGGACCCCACCTCACCCTCAATCCTCGTGAGTGGGGGCGAAGAGGGCGGTCCAGGTCTCAGGATCTGGGCAGTTCAGGAGCAAGAGCGTCCAGGATTGGGAGGGGCTCTTCTCTCACTGTTTTGCTCCTGCGGATTTCTGTCAGTGGATGTTTGTTTCTTCCAGTTTTCGCCCCTTCGGTTTCTGTGACTCTCCCTCCCTCCCGCTTCTCGCTCTGAATTTGTCTCTTTGGGGACTCTGCCTTCCAACCTCCCCTCCTCTCCTCACCCTGTCTCTCCCCCTCTGTGCATGTCTCCCTGTGTGCGTAGCTCCCCCCGACCCCGTGTGTGTGTGTCCCCATGTTCTTCTCTGTGCGTCCCTCCATTTCTCTCTTGCTCTCGGTTCGCCTCTCCCCGCCCCCGTCGGTCAGTGTCGCGCGCGCACGCCCTCTCCGCCTCTGCCCTTGTCAATTCCCCCGGGAGCCCTGCCCCCACCTCCGTCCCTGTTCCCTTCTCCGCGCCTCAGTTTCCAGCCTTGAAAACTGGGCCGACACCCCCACCAGATGTGTATAAGAGACAGCACACTCCCTCGCCCAGCGATGGTGAGTGTCAACAGTATGGTCACACAGGCAGAGGTGGTTTCCCGTATTTATTCTCAGAGTGGTGTCAGAGGGTTGTAAGGACATGGCCTTGACATAGGACAGTGGGCTCATTTATGTCCCACACCTACTTGCCCCACATTCAGGCACTCCAGGGCAGTCCCCCTTTGCACATGAGGCGCTCACGCGGTCCACATGCACCGCACGGGCACACCAGCCGTTGGGCCCGCGCAGCTGCGCACACGGCTCCCACCAGTCAATCACGCCAGGAGCACACGGGCCCAGGTCACACGTGCAGCGCGTACACAGTCCCCAGCTCGCCCGCGCACTCGCGCCGGCTCTCACACCCCCGTGTTTCCCGTCCCCGCTTGTTTTTCTGGAAACTCTGCTCTCCATTCCCCTCCCCCTAGGCCGGAAGCGCTGGCTGTATTTTTAGCCTCTCTGGTTTCCGCCCCTTTCCCCCCAGCCAGCCTGTCA